>JAITYT010000091.1:524178-540194 GCA_025433975.1 Liostenogaster flavolineata | reverse complement strand
TATATATATATATATATATGACATATAACTGTGAAAATCTGAGAAATGCGACATCATAATTGATATCAAATATTTCTATTACATCAATAATAGAGCAAGGTCAATATCGTCCATGTAACGTTTTAATGTTTTGGTTATAACTTGATAGTGAAAAGAAGAAGAAACACTTGCAGTTAACCTGGAATAAGCTAGAAGATAAATTTTCTAGAGAAATTAATATTCAAAGTTTAATTATCTATCATGTATTATCGATATCCATGGAAAGAAATATGTATGCTGGTCGAAGCGTGACGATCCTCCTGTAGAACGTAAATTAATAATCGTTCCGAAATAAACTTATTTTTCTATTCAAACTATTTACTAAGCCTACTTTTCCATATATACATATTTAGACGTGTACATTTACACATGTAAACGTGAATGACAGTCTTTTATTTTTAAGATCTTTAGATTTCATAATGAATTAAAAAGGTAAAAGATGCCGCCAAGGAGAAGGAAAAAGGATTTACTTGTGCCAGAATCTCCAACACCTGAGTAAGGTTTCTTTTCATTTATTTATTTGCAATTTAACATCTATCCGTTAAATTAAATTATAGTGTTAGCTATTTATTATGTATATATATTCTATCCTTACAAATTAAAGTTTTATTTAAAAATCTATAATATGGTAAAGTAATAATTATTAGCCAGAATTTTAGACTATGAAAATATTATTTATCATTTTTATATTATATTTTAAAATTGTGAAATAAAGATCATTAATGTTTGTAGGTCTTAAATCGATAGATTATTATGTATTTCTATTACATTATTTTATTTTTATTTACAAAGGATCGATACAGACATTACAGAGGTAATAGATATTGAATCTTTACCACCTCCAATATCCAAGGTTACAGGAGAACCTTATGGCACTAAAATTCATTATGTCAGTGAAAAATTAGAAGATCAAAGTTCAGATGATGAACCTGAATCTGAAGGTGACGATGAAATTAGATTCTTGAAAGATCATGCTCTTGAAGTTCCATCTGAATTTTGGAATATACAAAAACTAATAAAATATATGAAAGCTGGCAATCAAACTGCCACCACCGTATCTCTCTGTCTTTTGAAAGATTATGACTTAAGAAGCAGGGTTTGTTTAGCTACTGTATATTTTGCAATTTATCAGTATTTTATAAATTTACTTCACGATACTGCAATTCATATTTAAAAATCTACTATTTTAATAAAACAAATTAAACTGTAATTCTTTATGTGACGCGTTAATTTATTATCTTTGAAATATCATTATTTATAATGATTTTGGATATAGGTCATCCAGAAAGCTATTCATAAAATGGGAGGACTAGAAATTTTTATTAATCTTCTAGAAACAAATGACATCAAATGTCAAGTTGGATCTTTATCAGTTTTGTTACAAATAGTAACTTCCAGTGAAATGCGACGATACATGATTGATCTTGGTATCGTGACACCATTAATTCAATTACTTAAACATCCTGCTAAAGATATTAAAGTATGTGTGTTCAAGTAAAATGACGTATTAAAATGATTAACTTGTCTTAATTTCTAACTAATTTTGTTACTGTTTTAATAAGATACTTACAGCTGAAACTATGGCAATTATTGCTCGTATAAAGAAAGCAAGAAAACAAATTCGAGTTCGAGGTGGCATACCGTTATTGGTATGTTTGTAATTATAGTAATCAAAACCTTACAAACTTGTAAATAAATTTCTCGTATTAAGTATTCATATTTTTTATAAATATAATATACTTTTTACCAATGTAAATGTAATATTCGGCAGCTGGACGTAATGGATATTCCGGATGTCATTTTACAAAAGCCATACGATGAGCTCAGTTCGACTCAACAAGAGCTAGTTATTGTTGCCACTGGTTGCTCCAGGGTTTTGGATTCTTTAGGTAGTAGTCCTAAAATAAAAGAACAATTACGAAAATATGGAGTTGTTTTGTTGATAGCAAGATTCCTGAAGTCGTGTCATATTTCTACAATAATACCCATCATGGGTATAGTGCAGCAATGTGCAGATTTGGTAAATATTATCTAATACTTAATGTTCTAAAGAATATTTTTCAAAATTATATTGTGTATTGCATAATATATATACATAGTATGTTGAAATTTCAGCCAGCATGCAGGCGAGCTTTTGAACAAACAAATATTATTTTTGATATAGTGCATCATTTAAAGAGTGAGAACGTAAAATTACAGGAAAATTGCGCTTTGGCTATATTTAAATGTGCACAAAGTAACACAACTAGAAATATGATACGAGAAGCTGGTGGTTTGGATCCTTTATGTAAATTAGTACAAGAACTAGAAACACGTAATAATAAACGGCTCCTAGCAGCGGTCACAGGCAGTATTTGGAAATGTGCCATGAACTCTGAAAATTTAATCAGATTTAATCAAAATAATTTAGTTGTTTTGTTAATACCTCTTCTCGAAGAAAATGAAGATGAAAATGTATTGACAAATGTCGTAGGTGCTTTGGCAGAATGTTGCAAAGATCCTACAAATAAAAATATTTTAAGAATTAACAATGGCTTGCCAAAATTGGTAATTGTAATATTTTATAAGATATTAATTATATTGCAACACAAATTTGACAATTTGATGTAATTTTACTTGACTTTGCACCATTTAAAAAATAAGAAATATCATATTTTTAAATTGTAACTTTTGGACAGATTAGATTGTTAAGTTCTACATATGAGCCCTTATTAGAAAATATACCACTGGTGCTGAAGGAATGTGCAGAAAATGAACAGTGTATGGAAATTATAAATGATCCTAATCATATTCTGGATGGAGTTCGACTTGTCTGGTCATTACTGAAACATCCTAGTGACGTTATTAAAAGAAATGCTTGTCTTGCATTAGTTCCATGTATTAAATATACTAAAAATGCCGAAGAAATGATACGATCTTTTGTGGGTGGATTAGAGCTTACCATTACTCTTCTCGATAGTACTAACACCGAAGTCCTTAGTGCAGTATGTGCTACTATTGCCGAAATTGCTATGGATTCAGAAAATTTAGGTATCCTAACGGATCACGGAGTAGTGAAAAAGTTAGCAAATCTTATAAAAATGGTAAATCTTATGTTTCCAACTAACAGCATGTAAAATATAAAAAATAATGCTTTATTGTTATAAATATGTATCAACAAGTATAATTAATTTTTTATTTGAAATAAATGTTAATTATTTTTTAGGAGGATGACAACTTACGTGCTAATCTGACTTTAGCTATAGCATATTGCTGTAATTACGGACAGAACAGTTATGAATTTGGAAAGCTGAATACCGTTGCTCCACTTGTTCATTATATGACTAATAAAAATAAAGCTGTTTTAAAAGGAGTATGTATTGCTGCCTATCACTTAAGCAAGGAACCTGCGAATTGTATAACTATGCATAGCTGTGGTGTTATAAAGGTAAAAGAACCATTAACAAATTCGCTTTTATCTAAATGCTATAGTATGTATTTTTTATTTTAGCATCTGTTACGTCTGATTGCTTCTGAAGATCCTGAAGTACAAATTGCTGCAGCAACTACTATCAGACATATTAGAAAATTAGCATTGACGGCAGAAAAGTTCTATTTCAAGGAAGTGTAAGTATTCATTTTGTATAAATCAGCAAAAATATGTCTTGAAGGAAAAGAACAGAGTTGTGTGTCATGAATAATTTATTCTGGGGATCTGTCTCGATAGATTTATATTATTACATTTTATTCCAAGATGTGCAATACCATTTTTTAAGAGTATATCTCACTACGCAGTTTTAGTCTTAATTAGCTTAAATATAGCATAAGTATTGAAAAGAGGCTCGAAGTTATTTAATATTTTAATTACAACAGTACGTATATAATTTACAGACATACTCTTCAAGATACTAATTTTTGTAGCGGAGATACTATTATGGGAAAATGAAGTACTCTTATACAAAATAAAGAGATAAATATACATTTGTATTAAATTTACTGATATATAAAACTTGTATATAAAGCTGGTATATAAAGAATGTAGCTTTTATTAAATAATTAATGATCATTGTGTGCTTAAAATAACCATTTATGTGTGTGTATGTGTGTGTTTATGTATACACGCATAA
This sequence comes from Liostenogaster flavolineata, assembly GCA_025433975.1. Classification (NCBI taxonomy): domain Eukaryota; kingdom Metazoa; phylum Arthropoda; class Insecta; order Hymenoptera; family Vespidae; genus Liostenogaster; species Liostenogaster flavolineata. The sequence continues at coordinate 536,049 of JAITYT010000091.1, read as the reverse complement.
TGTACAGACAATATAATTTTAAACACTTCTATATGTTTTATGGTACGTACAGATACACGCGCGCACGCGCATAAAATCGAAAAAATTGTTTATATAAAAATGTAAAGTTATTTTATATATTAACTGTTTTTTTATTATCAATCTAGAAGTTAATGTATGAAATTTTGCAAGACATGGCTCTTTTCTCAGTAAAAGTACAAATAAAGATTATGGAAAAAATAAGTGCGAATGATATAACAGATAATACGGATACTATGTCGCTAAATGAAAATGTATATAACACAGAAATCATCAGAGTATCGTAACTTTAATGTATACATTTATTTTATTTATAGGAAAATATATTTTTATAACTTTTTTTGCATTGCAAATAGATGAAAGACTAACAAATTACAATTGAAAATAATGTAGAATTACAGCATGGCATATAATCTATTTAACAGAGTTTTCTCCATTATTTTATCTCTCAGTTGTAAGCTAGATATATGTGCGTTTTTTTTGTATCAGTTATCACAATATTGCCACGTATTTTGCCAGTACCATCGTAATTATTTGTATGAATACCGGTCGTTGTAAATACGTTTTCTTTTTTTTTCTTTTTTTCGGAACAATAGAATCAAATATGGCGTGGCAGTTAACGATAACTGCAGAAGCCAATGAGAATCAGAAATTTAGTATTCAAAGATTTATTCATAAAATCTACAGTGAACCGTATAAAAAGTGAACCTTTCCAAAGTACAAGAAAATTTATGCTACTAAAAGTTCTACGATAATTATAACTATATAGACGTCATTTGTTAAACGTGATAATGTTAGATGCTTCGTCCGGTAAAAAATAATTGTTAGATTAACCGTAATGTTAATGAATTATCATGATTATTATGACGAAGAAAATCGTTTCTTTTTGTATAAATTATTCCAATAATTTATCGATGCTCTTCATCAGTTTTGTCAAGCGAGCGAATTGATACATCATATTCCATCGACCTTCGTGAAAGGTTAAAAGTAACGTGCTTCATTGATACGAAATAAAACGTAATGACTAAAATAGCAAATATGCCGCCTATAATCGACTTCGATGATCCAAAATACCGAATTACGCCTTATCAACAAATTGTTGCTTCTTGCACTGGTGCCCTTATAACGTCAGTTTTTGGTAAGATTATATATATAACCTATCTTATGCATTAACAATCATATAACATCAGGTTATTCATGTAATATTTAAATATTATTGGTACTTTATTATTCTACCGATGTATCACTTTCTTAAAGGACTGTCATTAAATATTTAATACGAATATTTCGTAGATAAAATTATTATTTTCATACAACGTACAACTTGAATTTCCTCATAACTCATAATAAAAATAATATATTCCTTATAATATAATAATAAGTTATTTCCATCTAGTTATTCTTAAATAGATAAATTATTTTTATGAAGAAACGCTTAAGATATATTATTTATTTTATTTTTTAGTTACTCCATTAGATGTAGTGAAAATACGATTACAAGCACAACAAAAAGCAATGCTTTCTAATAAGTGCTTTCTTTATTGCAATGGCTTGATGGATCATTTGTGTCCATGTTTAAACGGTAACGGACCTCCTTGGATAAAAGCTACTGAGAAATTTAATGGCACAGTGGTATAATCAATATATTAATGAAATATTTAACTAAGAATAATATAAGTTGTAATTGTGATATTATTTGCAATAATCAATGTAATATGTTTCGCATTGAACATTTAGGATGCTTTAATAAAAATAAGTAAGAAAGAAGGAATTCTTTCACTGTGGAGCGGTTTGAGTCCAACTCTAATCTTAGCATTACCTGCGACAGTAATATATTTTGTTTCATATGAACAATTAAGATTATATCTTAAGGTAAGGCAGTCGCAGATAATTAAACAAAATCTGGATATAAAAATTAATGACATTGTCTAAATAAAAGAATGTTTACAGGATAAATATAATAGAAAATTTAAAGAAAAGCACAATGCGGGACAACCATTTTGGATTCCAATGTTAGCTGGAAGTACAGCGCGCATCTGGGCTGCTGCTCTTGTGAGCCCATTAGAACTAATAAGAACAAAAATGCAATCACAGCGATTAAGCTATGCAGGTAATATAATAAACTCTGGATGTAATTATTATTTCGCTCGAGTCACTGTTTACTTATTTTTACAGAAATAAGACAAGCTTTAAAGACAGCTGTTAAATATAATGGAATCCTTGGCTTATGGATGGGTTTAGGTTCAACGCTTCTTCGAGATGTGCCTTTCAGTGCAATTTATTGGTTGCTTTATGAAAGTATAAAACAAGTATCCAGCAATGCACAGCAGACTTTTACTTTTAATCTTGCAGCAGGAGCAACAGCTGGATCTGTAAGTAATCATGTTTAATAAAAATATTGCTTATTTCATAAGATAGAAAAATAATACATTAGGAATATTATGTAAAGAGTAATATTTTAGTTATCTAAATTTTGAACTTTTCTTAATAGATCGTAAATACAATTTTCATGTTATATATTTCTATTGTTTTTATATTATAATATATTTATTGTATTTTGAGATGTAGATATACTTAAAAAATAGTATATTATTAGTATAGTATTAATAGTATATGTTCTTTATTCTGCATTTTATATACAATTAAATTACATACTTAATCGTAGTAATTTCTTCTATTATAGGTTGCTGCTTTGCTAACTATTCCATTTGATGTAGTGAAAACGCACAAACAGATTGAAATGGGCGAGAAACAAATTTATTCTGGTAAATATCATTGTATTCATACAAATTTATCTTCGTTAATATTCATTTTATGGATATCTAATAAAAAATAATTACATCGATCATCCATAAATTGCCAGTATCTCAATAGTAGCTGCTCTTGACTAGATACACTTATGTAATTTGACCCACATTTTAATATAAATACAAAAAATATTTAATATTACAGAACTACATTTTGTATTGCAACTTACAATTTAGAAGTAATATTTAAAGAATATTTAGATGCATCACAGTCGATTAAATAGTTAAGTGTAGGAATTTGCATTATTCTCATTAAACAGTCTTCGTTTTTTAGTGAAATTTCAGTATAAGAATAATTCTGGATTTATAGATAAACCTGGTCATAGTAGTAACACATGGATAATAATACAAAGAATCTACAGTCAACATGGCATAAAAGGTTTATTTACTGGATTGACCCCACGTTTGGTAAAAGTAGCTCCTGCTTGTGCTATAATGATAGCTACTTTTGAACATGGAAAACGTTTCTTTCAAATTTATAATGCTAGTCAAACATTTCAACTTAAAGATGATGTATATTTATTGCAACGTAAACGCGATAGCATTAAATGACGTGCATACTATTTCTCATGTAATACAATATTACACATGAGTATATTGAATAAAAACATATACTAAAAATTACTTCTATTAACTTTCTAATAATAATTACTAATAGTTTAGAAATAAAAATCATTCTCATGTTTTTAATATATAATATTCATCAGTATTTTACTGCGTTTTTATTAAGATAGCTGTAAGTAGTAAATAATTAATGATTAGTACAAAAAACATGTCATTGTTAATATTAATTTTTATGAATGGTATACATTAAAAGATGTATATACTGTATGATATTTAATCTTAAAATGAATATTATTTATATAAAGCTACAAATATTTTTAAATAATAGTGTCAATTGAATAAAACACTATACAATATCTAAAACAATCATGGTTTTAGAAATAGGCCATTATTTATTGCTTAAGAATATCTATTTTGAATTACTACATACTTAATTTCGACATCAGATACTTAAATTTATATTCAACTTAAGCAGTATTAGAAAATAACATTGTATTTTAAAGTAATATATTATTTACTTATTTCTATTTGTTAATGGAGATGACGTTATTATTTATACGACAATTTTTAATCTATAAACATATGATTTTAATACAATTTATAGCTAAAATTGATCTAAATTATAAATTAAAATTAAATTTGAATCAAATTTAAAAATATCATATTTTTTAAGTAAATTTTTTCAATGAGCATATATAACATATATTTGTTACATTGAAATTTAAATGAAGTTTATAAAACTCAATGTTATTATTATTAATGTTATTTAAATTTGTTAAATTATATATTAAAAGTTAATGCAATTTACACTATTAAAAGCGCTGTTAGTTGTAACTAATAACTGTTTGTTTTTTTTTTAATAATGAAATTTCTTAAATTATTTCTGTCTAGTGTTCCTATGTGCATTTTATCTTGCAAACATATTAAAAATATACGTGTATATATGTACATATACCCAAATGTTATATATATAAACAATCTATATTTTTAAACAGAATATTATACATTTATTTAATGCAAGAAAGAAATCAATAATGCAACGCTATGATGACACCCAAATAATGTTTAATTTTATGTTTCATAAATTTGATTCTATTTAATATAGGAGAATTTGTTGAATGTGATTTTTAACGTGTATGTATATAGAATAAATGAAAAATACATATACGAACGTAGTCATTTCGTAATAATGCGATTATGTTACAATATCAACGATTGTTAACAAGATAAATATATCGTAATTTATTGAAAATAAAATAAGCATCACTATATGGAATTGTTATTACACTGAATTATGATAGTTATACCAATTTTAAATTCAATAAACAATTCATTTCTTTCTTTTCCTTATAAAAAAAATCATGTAAAATGATTATACAATTTATAATTTAGAATAATGTTAAAAAAGCATGCGTAATATGTGATACTTAATATGCTATGTTTGATTATTGTTTTCTAGTTCTTGTAAATATCATTGTAAATAAGATTAGATTATGCCAATCTCTCACACGATACACAGAAGCATAGATATTTCCACTTTCAACACTTTACATATTTTTAGTTTATTCAGAATTACAACAGCTGCTTGTGAACATAATCATTCAATTACAGTTATAAGAAACAACAATATTGAAGAGTTGCAAGATATTATTTTATATTATAATACATATTTGTAAACATAAAATTTCTTATAAAAATTAATTAATCCAAAAGCACATAGTGCAGAAATCTGTGTAAACCTATGATAGCATTTACAGAGAATATGTATTAGGAGGCAATTAGATTTTCCATCGTGATTTTTTGTTACAAGCTTCTATAATTTTTATCCTATGCAGTGCATTTTAATATTCGATCATATAATTTCATCGTAAGTATATAATTCTCAATTATTTATATACTTACAATACAACATGTATTAAAAGAAGCATATGTATTACAAAGCAATAACACAATTTTATGTATTTTATCATAATGTACAAGGACTGTTCATTTCATTCCCACAATGAGTTCTATTATATATTAATTTTATATTTTTTAATGAGCCTAAAAATAAATAAGTATAAAATTAAGATTTAATTTACGTATGCAGTCAAGGAAAAGAACATTTTTTCAAACGTATGCAATCAAGGAAAAATTTGTTTTCCTTTTTTTTTTAATTAAATTGATGTGCAAAAGTATGCAACATTCACCTTTGTTTTTTTTATAAAGAAACAATAACTCAAATAATAAATTTACATTTCTTTCTTATATTCATCCAAACGAATTTTTTATTATTTTATATTTAATAACGACAGGATATTTCCTTACATACTTTTTATAAAATACAATAAAATCATTAAATTATTTTACTGTAAAAGATGCAAGTACTAATTTCTTTCATGAAATTATCGAATTTTACATAATACTTTAATATTATTTTTTAAATTGTATAACACAAAAATAAAATAAGTATAACAGAATAAGACACGTCAAGAAATATTACATACATATGAGATATGTAATCTTTTGTTACAATATAATTTTTCGCAGCGGTCATGTACGTCCAAATTTGTATAATTTAAAAGATGAATTATTGAACCTAATAGAGAGATATATATATATATAACATTCATTTAAAGTTTTATCTGATTGTTTGTAATTCAGTAATTACACGATAATTATATTCATCTGTTTGTTTTGTCGATTAATGATAAATTATACAAATATGTTCTTTTTTGGGCTATTTTTCTGCACATATTGATACATATTTATTTTAAGCATTTGATTCGTTAAATTTTTGTTTCTCAGAAATAATAATAAATAATCAAGAAACGTTAAGGTAATGTTTTATAGAAATAAGAAACCGATGTATTTCGCCAAACAATTCTTATATAAAGAAATCTATTTTTAACGATTCATTTATATTTTATTTAACAGTTCAGGTACGTATTGTTTTATAGAATTTTTTCTTTATAGATTTCTTTACAGATTCATTCGTAATATGAACGGTAATGTGTCAATGGTATTGTAAAGATGGTAAATATCAGGTGTATTTTATACATAAAGTGCAGATTACATAAATTATTTTAGTATTCATGTAAAATGTTCCAAGATTTTACTAAATAATGCTGATATTTTTAAAAGTCAGCACATACAATACAAATGCATTCGGTACTATGGCTTAATTATTTCATATGGGAGATTTCCTTTAATGAACAGGCCCTGTATATTATACAAAAGAAATAGATAGGTATCGATAGGATAAAGATGAATCGAAAGGACAGATTGGTGCATATGTATTCATTTTTACTGCACCATGGATGATGCTTACTCTTTTTGTAATATTTCCATGAATACATAATGTATACTTGTATGAGTGTTAATGAATGGTATGTCGTGATGTTAATTGAATTGCAAGTTCTTCTATCGTACGAGATTATAGGTTTGCACACATAGTCTTAATTCTCGTACTATTATGCACCTGCTGTATCTATCATCAGTACTTTACTCCATCTTCCCCCCTTGTTACTGCTTCTGTAAAATAATAATAGTAAAATCTTATTTATAAAAGCTGGTGTTATAATTATGAAAAAAAAACTCGATTAAGAACGATTAATCTTACATAATAGATATTTCGATCATTATGTTATTATTAACCCTTTGAATACGAAAGGGGAACACATACGCTCTGAAAAACGATCGATATTTAGCAGTTAATGTGCCTGTACTTTTGAGAAGATATTTGAAAATTTGGTTAATCCGTATGTTGTAATTGTTTTTCATTTAGAACATATCGCTCAGAGGATTAATAATAATCAGCAAACCTGTTCGATCTAATAATAGACAGAGTATTAAAGTGATTACATATGATTATTATAAATAACCAGTATACTAATATTGAACGATAAAAATGCAAATTTAGTTTTATTCATTATCATGTACAATGCCATGCAAACAACACATTTAAAATGTTCAGAATAGATTAGTCATGTTCTTAGTCATAGATTCTTATATTTCATATTTATCAAAATTCATTGAGGTAATCCACAATAAATTACATTATTGAAATTAATTCAAAGGTTCGTTTCATAAAATTATTTATTCTAGTTATACTATGTAAAACAAAAATTTGCTTTTTTCTAAGTGGTAAACACCACTTTCAATTCTGCAATCAAGCTTACTAAAATATAATAGTATTCAATTCCTAATGGTATTAGAATATAAAATGTTGTTACATATTTTTATTTCAACAGATGTGTAATAAATTTTAAAAGATAAAATTACAAATTCAAATGTATTCAATTTTTGTAATACAATATCATTGTCAGTTTGTATATGTGGATACTAGAACTGAATCTCAAATATTGTTATACGCATAACTAACAATAATAATTATATATCATCTTAGAAATATGAGAAGCATTACTATAACAATATATAAGATATCAAACTGCAATGTGTTATTTACATTTTTAAGTAAATGTAAATTTGTTCTTTTATGCTGCTTTATAAATAAATTTTGATAATTAATGTTAGAAATTATTCTGCGATATCATTAATAGCATCTTTAATCACAGTGTTATTTTATGAAATATAAGAATGATATATTTTATACCATAACTATATAATATATTGTACAGAAATATAATAGTAACGATAGATTATATTTCAGTGTTACTATGATATTATTATTATGAGTGTGTAAATATCATATTACTATAATATGAAAAATATAAAATTAATCTCAAATTAAAAGTATCTCGCAGTAGAAGTTTTTAATATAAGCAATAAAACTGAATAAATATTAATAACAAGTAAAGTAAATCTACCTCGCTAAGATAAATGTAATTTATATAGTTTTGCGTTATCCTAACTTTTCCTATGCAAATGATAAAATATTTGTAATTTAACATATGTTCCATTATTTTTATTTTTTAAGCCCAGCGATGATCATTGAATAAATAGGCTAGTAGATTTATAAGTAGTGTCTGAGACGCAGCGGAACGAATCGAAATATTACACTGCCATTTTTTCCTAAATTCTACTTTCTTTTCGTAAATGTTAATCAATATTAATACAACTGATACCCATCTTTTTATAGCGTACACTGATACTCCATTATTTGTTGCATAAAATTTTATCCCACCTTTTATTCTTATGTTATTTCTTCTTATAGGAGAAGTTGAACATAGTTTCTACAGTACAAAATATAGAAAATTATTTAGTACTTTTTTTTAATAATCGTATTTTCCTCTTAATGCATATTAAATAATAAATCTTTTGCAATATTGGTATAAAATATGATCCATAATATAGATATTCTAGATTTATTTTCTAGAAAATTGTCTAGAAAATTCTCTCTTGTCTAGAAAAATGTTCTCTAATTAAAAATACATACAATATTTAAAAAACATAATTTCATAAACAGTATTTCTTGAACTCATTTTCAGACATTTTTGTATCTTTTATTTAACCCATTATTTATATATTTTTCTTTTCACTGTATTGTGTTTAAATATATTTCGATTTATTATTAATCAATATTCATAATTTTTAATTAAATTTGAAAGAAACGATTGTAAACTGAGCACTATTTACAAGAATGCATGTTGAAAAATACGCGCGCGCGCGCGCGTGTGTGTGTGTATTTACCAAGATCATACATTCATAAATCTATAACATAATATAAGTTTATGAAAATAAATTTTTATATTTTGCAGTTTTGTAAAATATTAGGATAGTAATACTTTATATGATTCAGAAAATTTATTCTACTATAAAAGGTACATCTTCCTCTTCCTGCTATGATGTGTTTAATTGTAATAATAAATTTAAAATCAATGAATAAAATTTAAGTTATTTTACATTTTAACAACATTTTTTGTGATATGAGTAGAACTTATCGAGATTAAAAAATATACGAACAATCGTCTTAAAATAACTTAATTTTGATATAAGTTAAAACTAATTCAATTTATATAATGATTCAACATTTACAATTTGTCAGCATTACTGATATATAAAAACTATATTATTGCTGCAGAAATTAATTCAGAGATTTTCATATATTTATGTTTTACTGAACCATACATTGACTTTCTTCTTAAGTAAATATTATCCAACTGTACTTCTGAAATACTCGTACTATATTTACGCATACACACGTTTTAAGCAGCAAGATGAGTCACTGACAGCATTGCTTACGCATTCCATCAGAATTCATTGTCGGTTTGACATCAATAGGTTCTACATTTTGTGGCCGAATTGTATCTCCTTCGGGTGGATCACGTATCTGTTTCTGTGATACGATTCTATATATTTCTACAACATTCAAAAATCATATTACATTATCTCTTAACAGTCTACATGTATTGCTATCTTCTATATATAAGATAAATATTTTTTAATTACAGAATATATTACATATTTTCTAATCTGAAAGGAATACAGATTTTTCACGAATTTAAGTAAAGATAGTTGTAAAATATTGTTACATATCAAACTCCATTATTCATTTTGATTAACGTTCAATTTTATTAATAATATATTTTATTATGCTTCATTTTTTTTAAATAGGAAAATAGATAAGCCGTTTTTACAACTGTCAAATGAAGTATTATGCGACACATAAATACATTTAAATTTATTTACAAATTTTCTATTAATTCGCAATGCCTTACCTGTTAATATATTTTGAAATGCTGTTTCAACGTTAGTAGAATCTAAAGCAGATGTTTCAATAAAAGAGAGTCCATTTCTTTCTGCAAATGCCTTAGCTTCATCAGTTGGAACTGCACGTAAATGCCTTAAATCTGATTTGTTGCCCACTAACATGATTACGATATTTTGATCTGCATGGTCTCGTAATTCTCGTAACCATCTTTCTACATTTTCATATGTTAGGTGTTTTGCAATATCATACACCAATAATGCTCCAACTGCACCACGATAATATCTAATAATTTTTCAAAAATGTAAATTTAATGTATGAAATCTATGTTTAATACAATTATAAGGAATTTAGAATATTATAAATATTAAAAACAAATAAATGCACCGCTACCATATTTCAGAACCTTCACTTTATTTGGTGCCCAACCCGTACAGTGGAAGAGAAACACCAAATGAAACTCTGAGAGGAGAAACTCCTTGTGAGTTTTTTATAATGATAATAGTAATAATAGTAATAATAATATAGTATGTTATACAAATTTTTCTCAAATTGTGATACCAAAGTATTGCTCGAACCAGCATACTTGTAGAAAGATATGATAGAATTTTTTAATACTGTTTTAAACTATATTTACACTTTGCTTGCTTTGCTAAGTTTTATTTTCTTACATTATAATTTTGTTTTTAACAACATAGTTAGGTATAACACAAAAACACTATATCTAGTTAATAACAGTATAAATTTCATTTACTTTACTCAAATCACTTAAAGAAATTAAACATTATTTTATAAGTGGTTAAATAAATGAAATTTATACTATTGTTAACTAGATACAGTGCCTTAATATTGTACCTAATTATGTATGGTCTTCTTTCGTTATAAACAAAATTATATTGCAGGAAAATAAAAATTCGGTGATGTCTGAATATTAAAGTTATTCGCTGTAGATCTTAACTTAATTATTAATATATAATTACAATACATTACAATACACAATTACAGTAGATGTTTGCAAAAATATGCATACAATATATACAAAAAATATAGTTTTGGTCTCATACAAAATGAAACAAAAATTAATTTGATCTCAGGGATAAAAATACCTATCAGCTATATTTTCATTTCAATTCAATAGTTCGAACATTTTTAGATTACTTTTATTTATTCGCATAAAACTATATTTTATTATCATGTAACTTCCTATAAATTTTACGACAAATTCATTGGTAAATTAATGGTACTCTTCCTGATGTTTCACATACATAGTTAATATGTATTTCAAATTAATAAATATTTTTACAATGTTTAAATGTTGAATAGATATTCTGTCATCCAGAAAGAATTGATTGTATTAAATTCGTATATTAAATATATTATTAGTCTATTGAATATCTAAAAATGGCCACACTAACTTACGCAGATGTAATTGCACGATAACGCTCTTGTCCAGCGGTATCCCAAATTTGTGCTTTAATAGTTTTACCATCTACTTGTATACTACGTGTTGCAAATTCAACGCCTATGGTAGATTTTGATTCCAGATTAAATTCATTTCTTGTAAATCGGGAAAGGAGATTACTTTTTCCCACTCCGGAATCACCAATAAGGACAACTGTAACAAATTGTTACTAATGTATTATTATTATATATTATTATTCATTTATATATTTATATATTGTTATTAATGTATATTTACTGAAAAGAATGTATTTGTAATGAGATACAATATTATTATATCATCTTCTTCGAACAACCATTTGAAAACCACAACAGTTTTACATGATATTTAGATAGAAGAGAAAGGTAGAATGTATAGATAAGTATTTCTTT
>JAITYT010000091.1:492004-522992 GCA_025433975.1 Liostenogaster flavolineata | reverse complement strand
AAAAAAAAAAAGTAAAAAAAGGGGGAGAAAAAAATTCCTTCCTAAATGTACACAAACAAGTGCATATATTACATGGTAGAATGGATATGCGATGGAAACGCGTATTACCTTTAAATAAATAATCGTACTCGTCATCTCGAGTGCCCATCTCGTCTGCAGCAACAAACTCCAGTAGTGGTAGACCGATGCCTTCTTAATTGAGGTATGCCACTACAATATAGCTAATGCGTGCGATATATGTATGTCGAAAGAACTTAAGTTAGACCCTTATCGGTCGAATCGTCTAATACGTGGTAAGGGCTGCGTCGCTGCGAGGACGCAATATTAAAATGTTCGAACGAGGAGTACCGGATTAGACACCGAGATGTAATTATTTTTATTCTTTTAATTTAACTGTACAATATGGCCTCTTTTCTACGCCCCTCCAGTCCGGAAAACTACACATGCGCCTTAGAATCGCGCACGCGCATACGCGCAAGCAGCTTCGTCCGCAATTTGCAGCTTAAAGGGACTTTCGTGAGAAGCGGTAATTCACGTATTTAACGGCGGTGACCGCGGCGCCACCTGACGCCCGTAGGCGCGAACGATGCCGAAAAAATAGAGGACCAAGGGTGTACGCATTACGTTTGACAGCTGGGTCGAATGTAATTCGCGCACGTAGCTCGTGCGTAACGTAAACGCGGAACAGATAAATCTTTTAGAATGCGGTAGATGCGTTCTTTGAAAATGCCGCGTTTGTAGGTAGCTTACGATTCGTACAAAACAAAAAAAAGAGAAAAATTGTCTATGTCGTAAGATCCAGATTTTTTGGATTTATTAATTATTAATTAGGACTAATTAACAATGTAATAATATGCACACGAAAAGATTTCGTAATCAATTGTAGGTCTTACTGTACGCTCATTAACGAGGGCGAACAAAGAGCCTCAGACATTCGAGCTTCGCAAACACCTTTCGAACTACTTGAAAAAGAAAAAAACATTGAGTATTAATACTGATTATTTTATTGATTATATTTAATACATATAATAATTTATTTTTAATCGTAAAAAATAATACATTAACAACAACAACAATAATAATAATAATACAGCATTTTTTTTTACAGACTGGTAACCATAAAGATAATTAGGAATGTAAAATGATAATAAAACATTCATAATATTGAAATTAAATTTTATCAAATTCATTTCACATCGCAGTATATAAATATATGTGAAACCTTTTATCTGTAATAAAACTGGCAATGATAAATTCTTTGTTAGATACCACTTTTCTCATTCGAAACAAGCTCTAGCGAGGAAGGAATATTCCCCACTCTGACTACATAATCGACTTTATTTAATCTTCTGGCTATAGATCGCAATTTTTGGGTTCTTCCCTGATGAAATTTAACTCATTTTTGTTATAAATTATAGATTACTTTTTTGGAACGTACAATTTTGTTGGGCATGCATATATAATACACTTTTTGTAATTAAATGATTAATTACTACAGAAAGATACTATTCTGCTTGCAGGAAAAATCATGGTTCTCCCTTCTACCGTACGAACGTATCTTCTTACTGTCGGTGCAATTAATTTATTTTTCAATGTTATTATGACAACTATCGAGACTGTTCGCATATATCAATGGAGGCGAATTAAAACAAGCTAGAGTAATAAAAGTAAAGGAATTTGATAATTTCAAGTATGTAATCAGAATGAAATATTACCTGCCTAAACTTGTATTACAATTAAAGATTCTCTTATGGAATATTATCAAAATATATAGTTGCAAGAGCGTTTAATCGTTTTTAAAATATTGCTGCAAAGATTTTCGATTGTTGCTAAGTAACGTCAAGTATGCAACCAAAATTGAGATACAGCTTTCTTGCATTATAATCGAAAAAATAGTTCGTACTATATAAGGAGCACTTTTTATAACTACCTTTGCTCTACATTAAAGATTGAATTAAAACCACTTCAATTATATCCAATTTCATAATTAGTAACTGCATAGGAAATATTTACAATTGCATTATTCATTTGTATAAAGGTGAAGCTAAAATTATGAATCAAGTTATGCAAAATCATTGTTTGCTGCACTTAACCGATATTATTTTACGATCGAAGGTATATCACTTTGGACCATAACCCAATCCTCTTCTTCGTGGGCTGAAAGTATAATAAAATTTTTGACATAACTAAAACAATTAAATAATTTATATTTAATATTTTTAAGTCAAGTGAAATATAAATGTAAAATTTATTTAATTTTAATGAAGCTTTAATTACCATTCAATTGTACTTCTAATTCGTCTTCTACACCTTTGATGTGACCTACTTTTTTAACGTTTGTACAGTTATCACTAGTTAACAAAGGATCGGTAAATTTATTTTGTAAAAGCTTTTTTCTACATTCACCAAGGTTTTCTAATCTTTTCAATTCCGTTTGATAACTAACATCTTCGTCATCTTCAGATTCGGTATCCGTATCATTACTGTTCTCAATATTTTCATTGTCTTCGCCATTTTTTAATTCCATAAAAGAATCGTTAGAATTTATCATACAATTGATGTATACATCTGTAGCAAAAGAATTAGTTATATTTTTATTAATCGTAGTTATTCTACTGCTTGTCATATATTTAGATAAATCAAAGTCAAGAACGTCAGCCAACAATTTTTCTTTACTCTCCACGTCTCGCTGAAGTACTTCAAGATTTCGTTCAGATTTTAGAATGAAACTATTGTCAATACTTAATGTTAAGAAAGAAGAATGAGTTGTTTTTGTTTCACTACCAGTTATTGTATTCATATTCGAAGTAACTGCTTGCTCATGATCATTGGAAAGTGATAAGCTATTTTTGTTTTCGTTTTCGTTTTCATTCTCGTTTTCATTTTCATTTTCATTTTCATTTTCATTTTCACTTTGATTTTGATTCTCATTTTCATTTTCATTCGCTAACTTATGCTGTTTTTTACTTTTTTTTACAGGTGTAAAAACTACATCCTCGAATGCCTGTTGACCAATTTTTTGAAATATCTGTCTTCGTTCATTTACTTTTCCATCTTGTTCATTATCCTTTCTCTTGCTCGCATCATTGCATTCTGGTATACTTTTCATATCTGTTATCAAAGGGGTGTTTAAGTTTATTGGTATGACGGGTGGTATTTCTTCGATAGCTTCTTCTGCATTTACGATTGCATTTTCATTCGTTTCAATATTAACTGTTGATGTAATGCTAAAATACAATAATTTCGTTTCAAACAGTAAATAATACGAATAATCGATTTAATATTATTATACGGATATAAAAGACATTTCTTCATAAATAGGAAAAAGATTAAATTTGTTATAATGTAAAACTTACCCCAAAGATTTAATCGTATTGGTTGATTTAATTTTATTAAAAGGAATAGCAGGCACTATTGCGCTTTCTTTTAACTTAGATGTAAGTTCCAATATGCCACTAGTAACGGGTTTACTAATTTCTGCAATTGATTGAATAGGATCCAATGTCGTTATTGTTTCTGTATTTATGGAAATAAACATTTTTCTTTAAATTATTTTCCGTAAAATTAGTTTTATAAGTATAGCATTAGAAACACTTACCTGGAGTAAAAGTATTGCTCTCGGGATAATATGAAATGCGTATGATATTTCTTTCACCTTCTAAGATAAATATTTCGTCTTTAACACAAGTCACATCGGTTACGTGACGTAAATCTGTTATAATAGATGTAATTGCAATGGTATGTGGATTTACAACGTATAAAACATCATCACTGTAGGTAACTAGTAAATCGTCACAAAATAATAATACTGTGCCAAACGCGGGTTCTCCACGATTTTTTTTGGAATTTTCTGGCGCTGGATTCAACAATTCAACTTCTGTATGACCAGATCGAACTGCATCCTTTGAATCATATCTTCAATTATAATAGTGCTTAGTTCTATCATTAATAGTTTCTAATTAATTAGCAAGTATTAATAAAGAATAAGTACAAGCTCAAATTTAATTAGAACACTCGTGTATATATTTTTACAGTATACCTTAAAGATCAAAGTTTTTAAAACTGTCCCTGTTTTATCTGCTTGCCACAGTCGTAAACCTGGTCTACTAGCGTATATTACAAGTTCTTGTGTATGATTTTGTCGATAACCAAATATGGCGCCTAGTTTTCCTAAACTGCAACGTGAAAATTTCACATTTTAATGTACAGTATATACATCATTTGCATCACAATTATTGCAAAAGAATACTAACATTTTACGTTCTTTTTGACCAACTTGCGTTACTTTTCCATTCTCATTTCTGTTTACCAAGATAGTACGTAATGTCGTTGAAACCAATAATAAGCCTTGCTGATAACTAAGTTGTACCACCGAATACTTTTCATTTAATAACTCGGATGATTTAGATAAGTGCTATTAGAGTAAAAATAGTTTTAAATTCATTAGAACGTAATCATTTGCTTATTTTAAAAGTTAGAAGATTAAAATATATTAACATGTTAACTGCCATGCAAATTTTTTAATGCTTTGCTCTAAAATCATGGTAAAAATTTCATCGTTATAAGCGTGTAATGATAAATTATTATGGACACGATAATAGCTGTATATTCTTATCAGTGATACATTTATTGCACTAATGGTTATAACCACCATAAGTGCATACAATACACTTAGTTGCTCTTGACAATGTATATTAAAAAGTAATAAAGTTATGACAAGCAATGTCATGAGTGGAATTAGTATATCTGTGAAAAGATTACTTTAAGATAACTTTATAAATAATGTTCACATTTTGTGACAGTGCTAAATACTCTCCACATCATTTTCTAAAGTTAAAGATGAGTGTTATGCGTTAATACATTTGTCTTATGTTTTAAAAGAGTTTAGGTATATTTAACTTTATTATATCGTAATAATTATGAATATTATCAAAGGGAAACAGTGATTTTTTAACTGCACATGGCAGTCAATGTGCTAATGAAAATGGTAGAAATAAAATTTGCATACCATATAAAAATCAATTTCTGTTAGTACTACTAGACCGTCGTGATCACCACTAAAGAGTTTCATACCATTCTTAGACCATTCCACTGTTGTTACTGAGCTTTTATGTAAACCACTTATACTGTACCTTTCCACCTTGCAATGTAAAATTTATATTAATATTTTATTCTGTTTAATTCGGCCAAGATAAGCTGGTAAATTCTTAAAAGAGTTAGAGCATAAACAATTTAAAACTGTATTACAATACCTGCTTTTTTTGCTTTGGTTTTAAACTATCAGGTAAAGAATCAGGTGGATCTTTAGGAATTTGGAAAACTGTAACTACTCCGTGTTCACTACCAGCCGCTACCATATAGTCCACGGTGGATATTACTTGTACGCATGTTATTTTTGAATTTACATACTGCAATTTATAATTTTAATAAACATGAAATTACATTTTCCTTGCGACTTAGATATTGTAAAAGAATCGAAATGACGAATTAAACATTTAAGGTACTACTAAAAGTTAATAACATTAAATATCGTACCTCGCATCGAAGTTTTTGTAGATTTTGCTTTTTTCTATCATACCAATAGACTAGTCCACAGTTAGTTCCTATCGTTATAAAGTCAGACACTGCATCGATGCAAGTGAAACTAATGTCGTGCATGAATAAACCACTTTGAATCTTGGCAGGAATTTGTTGAAGGAGATTGGCAAGTGGAGCCCATTCTCTTAAGGGCCCACCGTCTTCGCACATAGGTGTTGTCATTGCTATATGCAAATATATATATACATAAGAACTACTACGTAAGATCAAAACATTACTTTGTAACAAAATATTTTTAGTATAATGTTAATTACTATTATTATACATTTGGATATCTCATGAACAATGCAGCTTTTAAATTTTAGAAATTTAGAATAGATTTTCATCGCATTGCACTCTTTAAAACTTATAGCAAGTTGATGCAAGTAATTTATCCACTGCCCCTTCGACTTTAAATTCAGGAAATTGAAAAAACCGCATTATTTATGAAATGATCCAATAGTACTTTATAAACTCTATAATTAAATAAATATTAATACTTCTTTCTTAAGTCTTATATTAAGTAATTATATTAATTTCCACGCAACATAGAATTAAGTCAAAGGACGAATAACGTTTACTGTTTCCAGGAAAAAGTAATTTCGATTACTTTTTACAGAAAGTACACAGAAAAGTCCTTCGTTAAAATCGTTATAAAGTCAATAAAATATAAAATACTTCACCATTTTCTTTTGAAGATACTAAGAAAAAAAAGAAAATATTGTCACATTTAAACACTTAGTTAACAGTTTGACACCTCTTCGCCTTCGTATTCCGAGCAGTATTCATTCGTAAGAACTAAATTGTACTTAGGACTGGAACTATAATAGAAAAAGAAGACGAAGCTTTAATAACGTCCGCAGATGTAGCGTCGAACTAAATTGCACAACTGCCTTGTAATATCTGAGCGCGCTAAATTTAAATTAATTTAAATTTGTTGACGCGCGTTTCTTTCAATTATGAAATTTAAATTCAACGAAAAATTATGCAACACGACACGCAGTATACATATAAAGAAACAGGATAGGTTTGACTAAACTTTAAACCGTGTAAATCGGATGAAAGAATATTGTTCAAACCATCGAAGTACGGTTCGCAAAAAATATAGCATGCCATGGTCAAATACACCACATATGTGACGTCATGCAAAAATTCCGGGAAACGTCAATGTGGCGCTAGTACTTTTGATAGCTTTTAATTTAATCTTTCATGGTCACATTTTCATCTTGTATGCCACAATTTAAATAACGACTGAAAAATTTAAATTTTTCTATAATAAATTTAAATTAAAGTTTGATGAGCCTTTCGCGGTTGGTTAATTCTAACAAATTTTTTTTACAGAAACACGTAATAAAAAAGACAAATTACATAAACTGATATTGAGGATCGAAAAAAAATAGAACGAGTATATTGGTTAAATTAAATAAATTACGGTGGCTTCATATAAAAGTTCAGCCTGATCAGCTGATTATACATAAGTATGATAACGATGTATTGTTTAAGGATAGTACTAATTTTAAAACACGTATATTAAATTCAATATTTTTTATTATTTTCAAAATATCCTCAAGGAAATTTAAAAATATTTTACATACATACAGGTGTGTATGTATATGTATATATGTATATCACACGTATATATATACATATGCAAAATCGAATGCTTATTTAAAATTAATTATACATATAAATTACATAGGATTACTAATATCGCATAGAGATACGTTGTGTACTCATATAACTATGTATTAAAATTAAAAATACTTCACAAGAATTTTAAAGCAAATGTCAATTAATTGGAAACATTATCTATACAGATTTCATATTCGTGTATTAAATCATTATCAACAGAAGGAATGTAATTTTTTTACATTTTTCATAGATTTAAAATAAAAATATTATGTATTTATTATGTATCAATCGATGATTGATATAGATCAATTAATAGTGAGAATATTTTACCTTTTTCTCTATATGTTTTTTATCCATTTTAGAATTAGAACTTTTGTTCCTTTTACGTTTGTATTTATCAGTATGATAATCTTTATTTTTATAAGTCTTATTTTCTTCTTTGTTTCTTGTATTTTCTTTATCTTCTTTAACTCTACGTTTCACTTTGTCTACTTTCTTAGATTTTAATCTCTTATGTTTATCTGGTTGCTTCTGATAATCACAATTTGTATTGTGATTTTCACGAGAATTACGTTTTCTCTTTTTCTTTAACTTTTTCTTATCCATTTTTTGTTTTCCTTCTATTTTTACATTATTTTTTTGAGAATGACTATTATTATTACTATTAGTATTTTTACTGCTACAAGTTTTGCTAGTACTGTTACTATTAGCTGTGGTGTCGCTATTATTACTGCTATCGCTACTGTTATCACTGCTACTGCTGGTACTACTGCTACTGCTACTACTGCTGTTACTGCTGCTGCTGCTACTGCTGCTGTTACTGCTTCGGGTGCTGTTGCTACTGCTGCTGCTGCTACTGCTGCTGCTGCTACTGCTGCTACTACTGCTGCTAGTACTGCTACTTCTACTTCTATGTCTATTTTTATTTCTATTTTTATTACTACTGTTGCAGCTATTAGTGCTGATATTTTTAGATTGAACTTTTTCCTTCTTCTTCTTTCTCAATCTCTTGTTCTTCTTCTCAAGTTTCTGAAGTTTCCTGAAATATAATTTTATATAAATTACGACGATCAAAGACACATCATTCTTTCAGTTGTGAACATTAATAGTAAAATAAAAAGATGTCGCGAAACTTACTTAAGTAATTTCTTTTTCTCTTCTTTAGAGAGAGTTTTCAAAAATGTAACCTCCGAATGCTCTTCGTCTTCAGAAAGCATCAGATGTTCGTGTCCAGGTACTCTTAAGTGTTGTTGAGCATCGAGTGCAGATCTGAGATAAATGTTATGAGTTAATAAGTGTTATATGCTATTAAATAAATGTTTATATATATACATATATATATATATTATAAAATTAAAAATAAATGTAGATTTTAATTGTATAACATTGTTTTATAAACAATAATTTCAAACTAACTTTTTCAGGGCTAATCCATCTTCTCTCATTTGTTGAACTAATGTCAAAGCGTCGGGTGCAGAAGGAGTATGCGTATTATTCGCCATCACTACACTCATAGCTTGACTGTACAAAGGACATTCCTTATCTGCAATCGATATGAAACTTTACAAATAAACTAACCTTCATTTATTTACTATACATACATCGTATAAAATACATAAAATAAGATAAAGAATAAACTAACCTGTATTTATGTGTCCCCATTTGTGACATTTAATACACCTTACATTTCGCACTTGAATGCCAAAGGGTTGATCACGTATTTCACTATCTCCTTTACAATAACTTTCTCTTGGGGCGTTATATTTACGTTGCCATTCGAATTTATATTCTGGTTCATTATCTTCTTTTTCTCTTTCCTTCTTAGCCCCAGGTGGTGGCTCATACATAAAATTTACACTCAGTTTATCCTTGCTCTCTTTGCTTAAAAGCGCTCTATAATAAAATCAGTAATTTTTGTAGGTTAATAAAAAGATACGCTCGCTTATAATGGCATAATATTACGAAAGATTAATATTCAACACACGCATAACCTTTATACCACTATATATAGACGATTCACATATCACAAAGTTATATGTATTACGTACTTGTTATTGTGTAGATCTTGTTCTTTTTCATATTGAACGCGTAACTCTTCTTGCTTTTTCTTGTACGCCTCGGCTTGCTGTTCTGCCATCCATACCTATCGAAAAGCAATTAATATCAGTAAAGGCATAATGATACATGCAACTTTAGGAAGAACCATAATATAATGCATACCCGCTTTAAATTATCTCTAGATGCTGGATGGAAAAACTTTTTACACATGTAGTTATTAAATCCTTTCCCCATATTTGTAAATTAAAATCGTAATTCCGTTAAAAATCTAACCTTATTACCCGTTACGCGATATTTTTATTTTTACGACCGTAGTGTAATACTCTTTCTCACTGAACACGGATGAATGAATTCGGCCATTATATACACTTTTCGGGAGACAAGTCGGGTCATTTTTCAACTAAATTTTTTTTTATATTCCTTATTAATTAATTAATTAATATATTAAAGAGCACAAAAGTAAGTGGAATATTTTCTATAGACATTATTAATACTTTGAATAATAATCGTATTATTGAAAAGTATATCGTCGAGTGAACAATTTTTTTTAATATTGTATTTGACTCGCGACTTCCTTTAAAAGCGAAAAATATGTATGTCGTCTAACCTCACTTTTTTCTGTTACGAGTGACATAAACATACCGAATTCGAGTAAAAGTTTATTGATTTGAAGAACTTGTATTTTGATACAAGGTAAATTTCTTGTTATTTCATTCTTGATTTTATTTATATATATACGAGAATTCAATAAACAAAAGAAAGACAATTACGATTAATTTAAATAACCGATAGTCGTGATTGTCATGTTATTACAGTCGAATGTGTATTGCATGTCGCATAAATTTTAAATAAGTATTGTAACGTGTAATGTTAAATCTAGATAAAGAAATACGATTTTAATGCAATGAAAATAAATGAAAAGAATATGGTAGCGTTTGCAACATCTGCGACACCGGTCGACCGTGAAGGTTGGCTAAATAAACGAGGTGAAGTCAATCGTGGATATCAAAGGAGATGGTTCGTTTTAAAAGGAAATATATTGTTCTATTTTGATCGTCGTGGTGATAAGGAGCCAGTAGGTATGATAGTACTTGAAGGTTGCACCATTGAGTTGGCGGAGGACGAGGAACAGTTCGGTTTTAAAATAGTATTTCATGGTCCAAATAATAGAAGCTATGCTCTTGCGGCTGAATCACAGGTAACGATACTATTGAGACAAGCGAAACGGTTTCACTCGTTATTATCACGTAATACTACACCGATTATGTATTTTATATTTGAAGGAATCCATGGAACAGTGGATGAAAGCTTTGGCATGCGCTAGCTACGATTATATGAAATTAATGGTAGCGGAGTTACAGCGTCAATTAGACGCAGCCGAAGAAGAAGTAGAAACGGTAACTCCACCTCCGCAGTCGCCAAAAGCACCCCCAAGGCAACGTCATAATCCCTTCAATAGGCCTGAGTCCCATCATCGCTCTCAAAGCGTTAGATCTGCTCCAGGTAGAACCGAAAACGTACCGAGAACAAGAATTACATTTCGAGAACTCCATACGGCGTATGGCAGAAGAATTTTAGCAGATTTAAATTCGTGGAGGCACGCAAAGAAAAATAAAGAGACTCCATTGATAACGTTTTAATAATTAAGTTTAGGTAAGTTGTAAATATAACGTGGGATATCTCGTCTATCATTGTAGAATAGTCAAGTAATTTTAATGATGTCAATTATCTTCCTTTATTATTCTTATTCGTTAAAAGATTGTAATATCACGCATTCCTTTTATTTACGTATATTTCGGATGTTACAAATACAGAACTTGTCTTTATTATTGCTTTATAACAATAATGCGATAATTCTTTTATATGTAAAATTCTTCTCGAATTCTTTTCCTGACTAAAAAAAAATTATGTAGCGTGAAATCAACAAATATAAACCTCTAATTACAAGTCAAATACGAATTTACGGTTTGTTATTTTAACAAATGTGTTTTGTAATTTTTGAGATATAATCTTGAAAGATCTTTTTCGCTACCAATGAATTGTTAAAAAACTAGATATCATGGACGTATCAAACACCATGAGTATTACATAAATTGAGGTGTCTGTGCGATTGGGTAATCGGAAGACGCAGGTCATTTCACATAATAAAAGTTTTCAAATAATCACTATATTATTTATACAATGAAAAATGTACATAAAATACATGATATCTCATATATTTAAATCAAATTAAATAATAAAAGGTTCAAATTATACAGACATAAATATATAAAAAAATATTAATTTATATAGTTTGATTGAAAAATATAGTCTGATGAAGTTTACAAATTCTACATACTTTATCTTATTATTTTTATAATATACACAAATTTTGTATAACCATCAAAATTTTCCTATTTTAATAAAATTTTATAAAATTATGTGCAATAATCAATAATTTAATTTAGTATTACGTAAAATATTATGTTATTTGAACTTAAAGACACTTCTTTTCCTCGTATCACCAGGAAGATGACGAGCACCTAATAGAAGTCTAGCTTTATCTTCTTCTTGGGGAGCAGATTCTTCTTGAGGACCTCTCGGTTTAATTTGTAACTTCTGTTTAATAGCTTGACTTAATATCACTCGTCGAGAATCACTTTTCATTGCTAACAAAAGATCAAGCCATGTCCATGTAACATTATGATATTCCAATGTAGGTATGACAAGAGCAATGTCTCGAACATCTTCTAAATTTTTTTCTTTATTGCCCTATAAATTATTTTATTTTGTAAATATAAGTATCCAATGTGATAAATTCATCCATTACCTTGTAAGATACGCGAACAGGTACTTCTGGTATTTTTATATAAATAAACAATTTATTTTTATCAGCTCTTTCTTTCATTTTCTCTACATCGTCTCTTCTTTCAATTGACACATAAAAAGACGAATCTCGTTGGGGAGCAGGAGGTTCTTCAATTCCTTCTGGATCCCTCTCGGGGAAGCAAAATTTTAACATTGTATTAAAAAATTTCTTTGTCAGTCCTGAAAGAATAATAATTATTATTCGTTAAGTACTAATAACATCGTTATTTTTATTGTTGAGCTTGTAGTCGCTGTTGTTATTCTTTTATTTTATTTTATACATACCTATTGTTAAAGGAACCACATTGATTTCAAAATGCTCTTTAACTGATATACCAGCAACAGGAGCTTTTTCTCTACAAAATACTCGTAAAGCTCTTTGTCTATCTACAGGCATATTGCTTTGTAATTCTGTGGGCGTTAAAACTTCTGTATAAATTTGATTTGGCAGTAAATTTGTCATTCTAACATAGCCTAATTCCAAAAGATGTTCCACAGAGTCGTCGGTCTTGCTTGTCTTGGTATAAAGAAAATTAGTTAAGATGAGATCCGCTATGCCTAATTGACCATCTGCATCGGTAAGTCTCCATTGAGCATGTTTGAAACAAATTTCTGCAACTCTTGCAACTGCTGTTGGTTTGTCTTTCAAAGTGGTAGAAGCTATAGCTGGCGCAGTAGTTTCCTTGTAACAGCTTAACATAACATCGAGTTCTTCCGCCTTGGCGCTCAAGTGTTCTTTGCATTCGAAAACACGAGCTTCTAGACGTTCCATTTCTGTTAGAAGTTCTGGACTCGACTCCTCGGCAAGTGCTTTTTGTACTAAATATGTTTCGCGCTCTAATCTTCTAAGTTTCGCGACTAAGCCACGAACAGTATTTTGCAATTGCTGTATCGGACGTTTTTGATCTTCGACAGAATGAAGTTGTAATTGGAATCTCATTCTTTGTAATCTCTCCGAAGCCTCTTTTCTGCGAGGCTCTACATATAGCAACAAATTATTGACTATATCTAAAATCATGGCGTATTGTAACGAATTTGTGCATACATCTAGATCATGATGCATTAATGTAAACGCATCTGCTGCAGATAAATCTTTCCTTTCCCATGGGCTAACTTCTTCTCTTGGAGGTGGTGGAACTTCATCCACCGATCCCACGTCTAAAGCTTGACCATATCCAACATAAAAGAATTCACACTTACAACGCGAAACAATACGTTGTAATTGATGTTGTGGGCCTCCACCGCCGCCTACTGTTTGACTAACAACACCACCTACACTTTGTCCAGATCCTACTAACGCAGGTACATCTGGTAATCCGACTATTACAGTAGAATCTTTTTCCTGAAATTGATCTTTCCATTAGATTGCATATATCGAATTGCTCCATTAACCCTTTCTCGGCCAAAGCGTTCGAAACCGCCTGTCTTGAATTCTCAAGGGAATAGGGGTATTTAAATTGGGCCGGAAAAAGGTTAAAGTTATGTCGGACTTTTTTTATAACAATAAAACTAATAAAAGTGTGTGAACGTAGGATAAATAAAGAATTATTACCTGTATATTATCCAAAGTCAACCACATGATATTATCGTCGATATTGTCGTCGATATTTGCACTGACAGTGGCATAGTATTGCATACATTCTAACGAACCAACCCATGTTGTTTTAGAAACGAGTGTTCTTTCTTTCCAAACGGGATGATGAACTCTTTGTAATATTTCTGCTTTGGCTGCTGATAAAATAACGTAACCACGAGTTTCTATGCCTTTTAACAATACCTGACTATTTACGAGTGCAACTGCAAGGTACAAGTAATATAAATTATGTAGGATATAGTATAACAGATCCTTAGGAGATACTTCATTTTAACTGTTCGATATTAAAAATATAATGGATGACTTACTTAGCCAATTCTTATATAAAACATCGTCTTGATGACACGCAGCAAGCCCACGAAGTTGCTGACCCCTTGTTTGTACAGATAAGTCGTCGCTAAATGCCACTGGCTTATTAGCAGCTTCAGCTATCAATCTTTGCAACATACCAGCTGCTTCGCCTTGTTGAGGTTTCGAGGCTGACGATTGCGTTGTTTGAGTAGATGTATTTTGTGCATCGACAGGTCTAATTCTATTCTTGTGTGGTGTCAAAGTATTCTCTCTATGAAATCCTTTTAGAGCTGCGGTCGATAAATTCTTTTTCAGTTGTTGTGTCTTTATAAAGGAATCGAAAAGAGCGAACGCTACGTCTCTATTCGTTTTTGTCCAAGCTCCTTTTAAATCATGTACAACTAAGCGATGAGTCGGGGTATCACCACTCACTCCTGTTACCATAGCTTCCCTTCCATAACTAACTCGCGCAACACTCAAGCAATAACATTTCTCTACTGGTTGACGTAAGGAAGCGCTTTCTTCTTCTTCTTGCAATGCGCTCTTCAACCAAATTTCTGCATCACTCAATTCGCAATTCATATACACAACTGACCACTCTGCTCTTGGCCGATGTATCAAACCATCATCAATTGGATAAAGAGCTAGATTGTGTTCAGAACTACAGGCAACCCTTCCTCCGGTTACTTCAAATCCTCTCTGCATAGCAAAAGACATCCAATAACTAACATGAAATCTGTGAAATGCTAATGTCAACCTAACTTTCTTGTAGTGCCTACTGAGTTGTTTTTTTCTTGGTCTAATATTTTTAAAAAGTGGACCCTTTCTGGTTGGTCTTGTCGCACCTGACAATATAAATTTCAAATTTTCAAACCATCTTAGGGTACTGCCATAAAGTAAAGCCGTTGGAGCGCTTGCCAATGTAGGCGAACCAGTAGGTTTTGTTTCTAACGAAAGACTAACATTCAAATTTTGCGATCTAAATGCTCGGAAAGAATCATGTTCTTGATTACTAGAATATTCTGGTAATCTGTCGGGCGCACAAGGTATAGCAGCATGATGATCTCGAGGATCACCGAGACACACCCAAACTAACTTTATGCTTAATCTAACATTTGGTAAATGTAATAATTTACAGTCATCATATTTACTAGCTGTACGAACATAAACATCAAGATCGCCTTTCACGATAATTCTACCTTGTGTCCAATCTAATTCCAATCCTGTCCAGGTTAATTCCATTTCTTCCGTAGTATTGTAAGGATCCAAAGAACCATGTAATAAAACTGTCAACTGTTTTACACAAAGTGTCAATCTCCCATGTAGGGACAATCTCATCTTATCCCAGAATGGTAATGGAGGACTAGGATCTCTCGAAGGGTGAATTATCTTTTCAAAGCTAAGATTACATTGTGCTATAACTGGTTCCCAACAAGGACCAAATGCATATCTAAATTTGTCTATGTCCCAATTAAGATCGTGATAATACTTTAAAGATGTCATTCCTCGTTCTACAACAATATCGTTCCAAGGAGATCCAATTTCAATTCTTACTGTCCTTCTAGCTCTGGATGGTGCTAATGCTTCAGCTCCAGCCAGACGTCCCCATATACTAAGACTTTCAACCAGAAGCAATGGTTGAGGAAAATCGCGTAACTGTAATTTCCATTCTGCACATTTTAAACTAATTCCTCTAACCCAAAGTGTATTAAATTCTAGCCCATCTTCTGGCCAAGGTGTCTCTGGATCCATTTCTTTTATAGCCTTTACCGCGCGTTCTGTTCCATCAATTGAAGGATCTGCCAAAGCTAGTATCTCTAAATCTATCATAGACCAAGCGAACAGACGAGTTCTTGCAGGTCCTGCTCTCTGCATTTGTTTCCATCTTTGTACATATATTTCTGCATTTTTTTTATTAAGACTCGCGTATAATTCTTCGACTTTATCCTGTGGAAGTAATAAATGAGCACGACAAAGTTCTTGCACCTTAGTATCCAACATAGCTTGTCGTTTCAAGCTTTCTTTATATTCATCTTCTAACAATTCATAATTATCTCGTAAACGTACTTCAAATGGGTCATCGCTTACTTCAAAAATCCATTCTTTGATCTGTAAACCATTAAAAATCATTACAAGTGTTTTTTCATAAAGTATATAATTTGCAATAACACACACGGTATCGGTAAAATTATATTTTACGTAACTTACTTTAATAATCAAATCACATGGTAGAGGTTTTGGTTCGTATGAACCTGTCGAATGAATTTCTTTTAACCATTTCTTTAAACTAAACAATTCATTTTGTATAGCTTCGGTAAATTGATGCTCATGTGGAAAGCAAGCTTTCAATGATTCGATATTAAGCGCCCAAGTTTCATTCCACTCCAACAGAAAATCGTCATTATTTTGTCTTTCTAATAATACTTCCTCATTGGTAGTTATTTTGATTAATTCAAAACCTTCTATCATAATGATGTCAGCCATATCTAAAGTGGCTCGAATATAATTAAGTTTCCATTCATCTTGTGTCCATCGTAGTTGATCTGCAGTAAGCTCCAAGAAATGCTTAGGCGAGATGTCTATGGAAACAGTAATACTTCCAGTGGCTAATAAATTTATATATCGTTTCTCCTTCTGTACATCTATAGAAATGAAATTAATACAATAAATACCATTTACGAATATATTCATATTATCGTCGCAACTATTACCTTCTACATTAGTTATTGTTTCTTTATATATAATAGATCTAAAATCCGTAGATTCTATCCACAATTGCAGTAAACGGAGATGTAGATTAGGACTCCAAGCCAAATTTGTACCATCAAGCCTTACACTTATAACATCAGAACTAATAGCACATTTACATTTTCGTATAGCTAAAAATGGATGTGCCAAAGCTTGTGCATGTTGATAAATAATGGGTTCATACTTATTAAGAGTTATCGCGCATACGCCTTCAGCTACTCCTACGAGTCGTTTAAGGTTATTTTCCATACTTGCTGTATCCAGGCGTATCATAATACACACTAAAACAGATATAAAATATTATGTACGAAATATAAAAAATAAATAAACATTTAAATAATTATTTCATACAATCATACACTATACGAAATAATTGTATTTTAATGATAGATAAAATGCTGCCTTGTTAAGACCAATTTGATTAATAATCTTAAGTATCCAACAAATTTTGAAAATTAGTATGAAGTAAAATATTAAAATATATTTATTAGTATATAAGATATGTTAAACATACAATTATTTTCTGCAATAAAAAATATGTTGCAATTTGTCACTTTTAGATTTAATTCAACAGTATTTTCAGATGGCTTCAATTTTTTCTCTGCTATTGGTTTCACACATTTTTTGTAACATCTGAAACATTTTTAATATTTTAATTTGTTATATTTCTATTGAATCATTATTATCTTATCTCTTTTATTCAAAAGAAGTATATTTTCAGTTTTATTAAAATATTGATATATAAATGAAATAAATTACTTATAAGCTTGCTCAAGAAAACGTGCGAGATCCAAACTCCATTCTGTTACGAGAGCATCAACAGCAATTCCTATAGCATTATTACGAGTAGTTGCTAAAAGTACACCGACTGAAAGTGGACTGCCCCAACAATGAGACATTTCTGGTACATTCGTTATTGCTCCATTCAAAGCACAAAATAAAGATTCAATAACCAATTCTGTGCTCCAATCTTCAGCTCTGTCTATGATAATATAATAACATAGATAACTGTATATATATAAATATTAAATTGATATTAATTTGAAATTATAGCTGATTATTACGATTTCAACTTATCGCATGATTAAATTAAGATATTTTTAGGTAATTTCATATTTTTTAAACAGAATTCTTTAATATTTTTATAATTTAAATTATAATTATATAATTACATTTTTTACCTGTGAATGTGATCAAAGAAAATTTCATATGAACTACACCACACGAAGCTTCTTGAACATCTGGTAGCTTTACTACTAAAGATGAGTCGTACAATTCTGTATTTATCCGTATTTCATGCCAGGGTAATTTTTTCGTGAGAGGTATATCATCAACAGGTTTAGAAATCTCTTGATCAGTGTTATGTAGTATAGATTCCCAATCTTTATGATAATAAAATACGGAGAGGCTGTTCAGATGTACCAAACAATGTAAAATATCTTGTTCCATCTGAGAAAGATACATATATTTTTATAACATATTCTCATATATAATCTAAGAATCATAACTACACTTTATTACATTATTACTACATTGGAAGTTTAAGCAAAATTATTTTATATGATTTGAAATTACCTTAATATCTATTAATAACGATTGCAATGTAACAACTGGAAGTTTTCCACGAACAGATAAGGCATCCAGATTTATGGTAAAATGTAACTGTGGATTATGAGGTTGAAATTTTGCATTAGCCTGAAGTCCTTTCATTGTTCCTTCTAATCCAACAAAATTGCCTTCTTCTCGTCCAGCAATAATGGAAGAATTTCCTATTTTTAATGAGAAATCCTGAAACATTATTTGTTAACGTTTAAATAATTCTTTTAAATTAATCCTATTATAAAAAGATCGAATAATTTACCCTTGGTAGAATTGGAGTTAACCTAGCTAACAGGCTGCTAGAAGGCTCAGCACACATAATTTTGGAAGATGACGTGGTTGTTAATGTTCTTCTATCTTTGAAGAATTGGATAAGACCTGCTCCTCCAGAGCCTTCTATTTGTATTACGCCAATATACAATTTCTATAAATTAGATTCCGCTTGATTCCAATGTTACCCCATTTCAATAGGACAGAACATCATTTTTGCCCATTAAGTGCGCTAAACATAAATATCTACCATTCAAAGCATTGAGCTACGTCATCAATACTGAATTAACATAATACACTGCTTATTTAATTTATTCTTAAACAAAAAAAATTGCTTCGAAGGGACCACAAATATATAAAACAGATAGAATATATAATTTAAATTATTGTTATACCTCTACTGAAATTTCTCCTTGGGCTTTAAATGTGGCTTCTGCTGTACCCGCAAAAGTGATTTGAGATAGACAAGCATCGGATGCATGTCGTAATAGTTTCATGGCACCTCCTGTAATAGCAGCAGATGCAAGAAGAGTCCGTGCTCCATGAACAACACTGCCATCCAAATTGAGACTTTCTGCACTTCCATTAGCTAACCAACCATTACCCAATGCCAGAAGGCTTAAATTTTCAATATGTACAGCCATAAACTAAAATGTATGAGAACATTTATTTTGTCTTTGTACATTTAACATATTATTGTAAATACATATAAATATATTTAATTATTATGTATAAAAAACATATAATATATAATTTAAGTACAAAATACCTGTACAAGAGTTATAATTAACGGTGGTATCTTTTTATTCCTGAAATCTAGTTCTGTGTTAGCTTCTTTTATCTGGCATCTGGATTCAATGGGAACATCTTTATTAATCCTAACATCTTTCATGATCACTGCTAATAATTTTGCTACATCACTGCTAAATAAGCTGCTGCGAACACTTATCTCTTCGATTTGCTACAAATCAAATAAATTATAAATGTAGAACTTATTTAACTTATAAAATGTATTATGTCATTTTAGATATAAGGAAGTATTTTATTTGTTAAGAATAGGACTAACCAAAGTAAAGCCATTTTTAGATATATTAACGTCTTTGAAAATACAGTACAATAATGAAATATGACCAACGCGCAAATGGATTTTGTATCGTCTCTTTACCAACCATGTTAAAAGTTTTGGTATAATCCTGTGGCCCAAACGAAAACATTAAAATGCCATGAAAGAATATATTTAATAAATATTGGAACCTGTACACTTACCAAGTAAAAGTATAATAAGCTATAAAACAGATTA
Source organism: Liostenogaster flavolineata (assembly GCA_025433975.1). Taxonomy (NCBI): domain Eukaryota; kingdom Metazoa; phylum Arthropoda; class Insecta; order Hymenoptera; family Vespidae; genus Liostenogaster; species Liostenogaster flavolineata. The sequence goes on along the minus strand of JAITYT010000091.1, from coordinate 503,076 downwards.
TACAAAAAGTACATAAGTGAATCATTTTGAACTACATAATGTTGTAAATGGTGTAGACTATAAATTATATATCAGTTGATAATCCAAAGTATTCCTGAAAATTAAATAAAATACAGATATATTTTTAATGACAGTAATGTGTATGCGTACAACATGTATGTAAGCATACACACGCACGCAAATAAATCTTCTCATTTATTCTAGAAAATTAATCTATCAATTCGACAGTAGACGTTAATGCAACGTCCTCTCGTAGTTACTTCTATTTTTTCCTTTTTTTTTCTTTTCTGTTACACTGTAAGAAAAGTATTTAACCTTCAGTTTAAGTAACAAACTGAATTCTATCGCTTTGATTCACATTTAATATCACTTCTTCATTATATTTCCTTTACCAATAAGAGAAATCAATATTATAATCATACTTTTAAAATATTTCGATTATATGATCAGGTATATTGCTGGCCGCAAAGTAATTGTTGTTAATACGAAATTCTTATTGTTTTCAACAATAACATTCAACTGAGTATTCATAGCCGCATACATTTAATTAGAAATTCGTAAGAGAACCGAATTTCTACATCAAACGGATTTTTTCTTTCTTTCCCTTTCTCTGTCTCTCTTTGAGGGTCTTTCTCTTTTTACTAGATTCACTAAGAAATTACAGAGACAATAGAGAAATGTAATTTGATTGGTATAAAACTAAACTTGCATTTTTTCCAAGCGAGTATAAGAAGGATGAATCTTTGAATAGGATAGTTAATGCTGTGGCAGCATAGTCATCCCTAGGTGGCGCTCGCCTCGACGTTAGTGTAGGCAGCGGCCGCCAGGTGGACGCGTCAATAAAATCGCTAGCGAACATGGGCTCGTTCTCAGTCGCTCCGACCCCGTCCAGCATTCTTTAACTCTGTCTAGTAATTTTCATTAGGTCTACGTACGAGTTTGTAAAGGCGAAATAAACTTTACAGCGCAACTCTCATCCACACCGAGCTATTCCTACAGCCATGCATATACCACAGTGCATACGTTCGTCGCGCCATCTGATTTCCATCCTGCGACACGTGTATTTTTATTGTCACGCTAGGTTAGGTTGTCTTATATGAAATTTTAAACATGCTTTAACAGTTAAGTTTTAATAATAATTTGTAAATATGCTCCCAATATTAAGAACATTGCGTACTAAAAATATTTCTAATGCCACTGTAAAGTATTTAATGCGTGCAGTACCAAAACGATATTATGTTGGTACTCCCATCACTCGTAAATCGCACAATAAAGTATACTATTTATATTTACAAAATATAAAGCAACAAAAATATAATTTCCATACAACACAAAAATTACATATTCCACCAATCATCGCATTACTTTTACGACCTGTTTTACGTTTTGGCTCATTTATAGTTGGACGTAGGTTAAGACGATGGTGGATGAACAAATCTGATAAAGAGAAAGAAAATTTTAGCTATTGGTTAAAAACAAATCGAAATGTATTACTTGGTTAGTTTTCTTTATATGTACGCTATACATTTTTACTAATATTTTTGTTTTTATATCATTCTATATATGCATATATTATGAAAAATTAATTGCCAATTTTTAAGGGTCCATAAGTTTTCTTTGCTTGCTTTCAATTATTTACTGTATTATGCATCTCGAGGTCGACCCTATAACTCGGCGAAGACGACTTATACTGTTTAATGAAGCCCAACAAAAAGCATTTGGAAATTTACTGTTACAAGCGGTAAAAGAATAAGAAACTTAACGTTGTTACATACGTTGTTATTGTAACGAAAAGTAACAATATTTTTATTACATATAACTACTTTTATTTTTAGCATCTAGACGAACATAAATCTCATTTGGTTAACCCAAATCACCCTTCTTATAAAAGACTTAGTCAGATTACAAAAAAGTTATTATCTGGAAATAAAGATCTCATATCGTTTCAAAATGCAGAGTGGTCATTAACTGTTGTTGATTTGCCTATGAAAAATGCATATGTTTTACCTGTTTGTATAAAATAAAATTAATTTTAGTATTTTAAGAAGTTAATTATATGGCTACTTCTAGCAGCTATTTCTATTCTAGCAAAATATTTATTTTAGGGAGGGAACATTTTTGTCTTCTTAGGTGTCTTTGACATTACTGAAAATGATGAACAATTAGGAATTATTTTAGCGCATGAAGTGGCTCATAATTTGTTATTACATTGGGTAAGAGATGAAAATAATAAATTAATGCAAATTTTATAAACTGTGCTATAGAATATTAATTGTTGCGATATAATTTTTTACAATAGGTTGAACAACTCTCTGATAGAGTTATTTTGGATATTCTTTTAACAATTCCCATGCTTTTACTTTGGATAATCTTTCCTGATATAATAGCAGGACTTTTACAAATGATCGGACAACGCATTGTTAATCTTATATATCATTTGCCATATAACAGAGCTTTAGAAGCAGAAGCTGATGATGTGGGACTTAAATTAGCTGCAAAGGCAACTAACTTTCTAATATAAATATATGCATTTTATAATGTTTACTTAATTAATGCTACAGTTTTCCTTATTTCCCTCTTTTTTTATTTAATGAAATTTGTGATTAGTTTTTATTAATTAATTTCTTAATCTTTTTTAATAATAAAAATTAACGAATCATACTTCAAAAATATCAGATATATTTTTTTATAGGCATGTATAGATGTACGTGAGGCTGTAGTATTTTGGGGTATGATGAGAGTGTTTTCTGAAATGGGTTCAGAGTCAACTCCAGTACCATGGTTGTCCACACATCCTGCTCATGGAGATAGAGAACAAACGTTGAATGAAAAGTTACCAAAAGCGATAGAATTAATGAAATTATCTGGGGTAGATATATATTTTTAAGTGATTTCTAATTAACTTTATCTCTAAATATTTTAGAGATTTTAATTTTGTATTATATATTACATTATATTATAATATTATTACTGTTATTTTAGTGCCCACAATTAAGTCCGATAGATCCTAGAAAAGAATTTTATAGCCGTACAAAAAAAGAATACGAACAATATTTCAAGAAGAAAGGAGTAATGTGATAATGTATATTTCTACATGTCATTGCAAAATTTATGCATCGAACTTAATGATATATTTAATAAAATTGTTTTTATTATTAAATTATTTTATAGTTTATCATGCTTTAATATTTATGGTCATTTACTATTATTTACTATTAGATAGGAAGGATTTAATAAAGTGGAAAGAAACTTGGATGCTCATTTCGTTCATAGGATCTTGAAGCAGGATAGAAGTTATCGATGCTGTTAGTTTTAGTGCATTGCTTATATCGTTTTCCTTATACCGTCATTTCTAATAAACCACGGTCTTCACGAAGGAACGAGTGTGCTCTTGTACGCATCGTGATTTCTCAAAAGCTCGACTTTGAAGTGTTGTACAGAGAAAACGGCTAAAGCTAGCTCCATTGCTTTGATCTCATTCGAAAGAGCAAATTCTTAGCTTTCAAACACATTTTAGGTTGTTTCAATATTCGTAAAATTGATTATTTTAGAACCAAAAATTAAGAGGCTCTGTGACTCATGAATTTTTGCCGAAGAAAACGTTCCAGGTGTTTTCTTCAATTTCGAGTTCATATATAGCTCAACGCTTTTCGGTGTAATTTTCATAATTTTTTTGTATTTTAAAGCGCTCTCAATTATATCATATTAATAGTAATGAATATTATTTATAAAATAGTTTACAAAATATTTGAAATATATCTTTCTCTGTGTACATTTTATTTTAATTGAATATTTAATATTGATAAAGTATTTATTGTATGAGTAATGTTCATATTCTTTCATTGATGATAGAATAGTATGACAATATGAGTAACCGTGAGATTGTCTTATCAATGCTCTTCCTTTCGTTTGACGAATAGCTTTGAAGTTACATTTACATTTGTGTAGCTATTAAGTTAGTAAATTAAAATCAAAACTTGAATATATTTTTGTAAATCAATGATTTTTTTCGATCAAAGTCATTATTTTAACGTTACAATTTTGGGAAACTTATGCCTATATAACTTTTAATATATGTAAGTATAATTGAATAGGTAAGTGTACTTGTATTCTTTTATCAAGTAAAATTTATAATTCTTCTTTTTTTCTGCTATTTAGGTACAAGATAATTAAGATATAAGACAGTGAATAAATTTATCGTATGATAAGAATGCAAATTATTACTTGTAATTTAAAATTCATTAGAGTGGTTATCAAATTGCTATTGATTTTTGGACCTTTAACAACTTTGGAATATAATGTAGACACTAAGTATCCACTTATTTATTCACACAATGGAAATTTTCTAAAAGATTTCCAAAGGATTCCGAAAGAAATTGGAAACAATTATTTCGGTTATTCTATACTTTTGTATTATTACAAAAATGATAATTCATCATGGTATGGTACTAATTATATAAAATATACATTATATAATTTTTAAAATTTAGAACAGTAAGAAATATATTTTTATTTATTTACTTTTATGTGTTTTAAAAAATCAAATAGTTAATAAAAGAAATTGAATTCTCTGTCACTATTAATATATTAAAAACATTTCTAGTAATTTTGTGTCGATCATACAAAATTTATAAGAAATATAATCGTTGATAAAGCTCTTTTTTTAAGGTTGATTGTTGGAGCACCTAAAGGGAGTTACGATTTCTTTCCTCATATAAATGCATCCACACTTTTAGATAAGCCAGGTGTAGTTTATCGCTGTAAACTCACTAATATGTGTGAAATTATTGAACCTAATTTGATTGAGAATGAAGAAGCACATATAGTACACATTGATTCAAATATATTGATAAAGAAACAAAATGCTTGGTTTGGAAGTGCACTTGCGATACATAAAACAATCGGTTTACTAACAGTAAGATATTATTTTATTCGTATAATAAAGAATTTGCGATTTATTTAAAATACCACAATCGAACGGATTAAATAAACAATATATATGTGAAAATTTTTTTAACTATTCTTCGTTATTACTTGACTATGTATCACTTATTTGTATGTAATAATTTTTAGGTGTGTGCACCACGAACGATTATTACTATAAATCCATATAGAAAAATGCAGGTAGATACTATGCATGGGATGTGTTACAGTGGGTTGTTTTATCAAAAATTATTGATCGAAGATAAAAATTGTTTGACTTATGGTACGAAAACTAAATTTATATAAAAATAGCGCTACCAATCATACCCATACATTTCTTCCATCCTCATTCCGTACCTTCAACTCATGTAATAGCCACAGTGTTTTTATAATATTTTATAATAAAATGTACATTATTTTTTAATATATTTTTAGATTTTGTATCGCCTTTTTGGTACAATCCGTTACATGGTTTTTCAGTACACTATCCTTCAATACAGGTTTGTTGATATGCTTGTAGACTGAAATGTAATAACAGATTGTGATACTAGAATAAATATATTGCACTTTATTATTAAATTAATAAGAAAAATATTTATATTTAATTTCATTATTTATTTTCCAGCCTAGTGGAGTGAACCGTATTATTGGTGAACCAAAACACGAATTGTATGGCACAGTTGATATAATACACGAATTTAAAAAAAAGAAAATAGACGTACTAGTAAATGACGAACTTGCACAATTTGGTACAATGTTATATAAAATGAGGGAAACATTATTTTTATTAATTGTTCTTCTCACGTTTTGAAAAATTAATTTTATTTCAGGATACAGTGTAACGTCAGGCTACTTCTTCGATAAGAATCAATTGTTATACGCTAGTGGAGCGCCAGGATGGCAGTATAAAGGCTTGGTAATTTATAACTGTTTGTACTTTTATACAATCGATATTTTTTAGCAAATTTATAAAAATTGTGTGTTTGATCAGGTGGGGATAATTAATCCGCTTTTAAATATGACAATGGTTGCAAATCTCACAGGAAATAATATAGGTGAATTTTTTGGTGCAAGTATGGCTGTAGGAGATTTAAATAATGATGGACTGGATGATTTAATAGTCGGAGCTCCACATTGGGGTAATGATAACGGTAAAGTTTACCTATATTTAGGTAATTCCAATGTAAGTAAGAGATATTTGTGATTTATTTATATACACACATATATAAATAATATTTATAATGTAGCATATGTATATTTTTCTTATGATCATGAAAGGGAGGTTTTCATATGGCCACTTGGATAGAAAGTGAAATTGATGATGCTCAGTTTGGTTATGCAATCACTTGTGGTGATTTGGATGGTGATCAATTTAGTGGTAAATTCAAATATTTATAATTGCTTCTATATAATACTTTGACATTGTACGATTTTGTTGCGATGATTACACAGATATTATCGTGGGTGCTCCCTGGGAAGATGCCGGTGTAGTATATATCTATAATGGAGGCCCGAAGTTGAACAACACGATTAAATTATATCCGTTGCAGCGGATTGAAGCAACTACAATGTTTAAAAATAGAATACAAAGATTTGGATTTTCATTATCCGAGCCAGTTGATATCGATAACAATGGGTATAAAAAAATATAGCAATAACGTTTTTAAAAATTGTATAGTAAATTGATCATTTTTCTTTGGTTTCAGATACCCAGATATTGCCATAGGTGCATATAAATCAGGACATGCTATAATTCTTCGCAGTAAACCTATAATAAAGACGTATCTCACCATGAGTACCATTCCAAATATCTTAGAAAGAAATACTAGTACTTTTCTTTTTAAAACATGTATCAAGTATCATAAAGTACATTTGCATACTTCAATGATGAACAATACTTCTGCATATTTTAAAGTAAGAATTCTTTTGGATGAAACATATAAACGTACTTCGATAAGTTCTATGGAATATCCATCAAACTCATCACTCCTGGAATCATGTATTAATATTAATATTACAATTTTGGTAAATATTATCTTTTTATGGCTCATATTATAATTCGTTGTATATAAAATTTCTTAACACTTAACACTATATCTGATTTAACACTAACTCTAAATAATTCATTAAATTATATTATTAAATTAAGTATCGTTTAAATTAATATAAAAGAGTTATGGTATGATTGTATATTTAATTTCATATTACAGCATGGTATACAAAATTTTATCGATCCAATTATTTTATCTGCAAAATATGATATTTTTTGTAATGCTACATCAACAGATTTATTTGATGAATTATGCCCTATGAAAAGTAAAGATACCAAATCAAACATTACACATCTGATGGTTCCATTTAATATTGAGTGTGGAGAAGATAAAGTGTGTAATTCTAATATATCCGCTAATGTCAAATTTTATGGAATTTTGTAAGTATATAAAGTTTAAATAAATGTAATAATATTATATACTTATCTTGTAAGTGCTTTATATAGAAATAATAACACATGGGTAATCGGATCAAATGATATAAGTTTAGAAGCAAATCTTCAAAACCATGGAGAACCGGCATATCTTTTATCTGTAATATTCGTTCTTCCAAAAGGAATTGCACTTCGTAGTATCTTACCATTTTGTCAAGAAGACAAGTCTAATGATAATTTAACAGTGATATGTGATGTGGGAAATCCATTTAACAAAAATGAACAAGTAAATTACACTATTGTCTTTACTAAATAAATGTATTCATAAGTAGTTATTTTAAAAAAATTATATAAATTGTATTTATTCTATCCTAAAAGTAGAAGCTAAACGTTTTTTTATTATCTTAGAAACAATGTTATTACATATTCCACTTTCTTGCATGATTCTATAATTGTAAAATAGTATAAATTAGTTTCATATGTTTCTTAATAACAATTAATTAATATTTTATCCATGTTATTATAGAAATCTGTTAAATTAGACTTGAACATGGAACATTTATCAGATGACTTATTACATGGTCAAATAATAAATTTCTTTACAAAAATAGAAACTCTTAGTTTCAATAGCGGAGTTACGAAAATAATCACAACACTTAAATTACAAAGTGAAGCATCTATTTCAGTAAACGGGTTAGTAAAATTTAAAAGTAAGGTTGATATAAAAATATATGTACATTGTATAACTAAATATTCTTTATTAGAAAACCTATCGAAGGAAGTTATTATTTTGCGAACATAAATCACGAAAATTCAAATGTCAGTTTCCAGCATACTTATCAAATTCTTAAATTTGGTGCCACTCCCATTTCAACTACATACCTTGTCATTAAGATACCCATTGCTACAGAAATATTAGATTCGCTAATACATATATATCAACCACAGGTGAAAAAAAATTTAATGTTACATATCCTATAAAATTGTATAAAACCTTCTTAAGTTATTTGTTATTAGTTTTCTATAAAATTTACAGCTCTACGTATCTGGGAAGTATTATGATTGTATTTCGAATGATATCAATTTATTAAGCATACATATGACTAAATTTACAAGAGACATACTTGAAAATCAATCCAATTTAACGAGTCCAGTTTTAAATCAAAAACTTCCACAGAAAATTGTACAAGAATTTAATGGAAGATACATTCGTGAATTGTTTAATAATACGCGAGATACGAGAAAATCAGAAATATTAGAAACCGAAAAGGAAAATACAATAAATATGAATAAAAAGACAGATTTATATTTAAATTGCTCGACATATGGTGTGAAATGTTCTAATGTGATCTGTGACTTAAGTGTACTAAAAACACCACAAGAGATTGGAAGACTATCCATAAAAATGATACTTGATTTGAAAAAAATTAAAGGTAATTAACTTTATCAGTTAAATCTTAATATTTGTTTTAATTCCGTACGTGCCAGTGATAATTTTGGAATTAATTAAATTTGGGTAATTATATTTTAAGATAATCTGCTTGATCTGGAAAGCATTTTAAAACTAAGTACAGAAGCTTATATTGAAACTAAGCAGCCATTAACAGCTTCTATTTCTGTGAACAGGTAGTGGATAATTTTTCTTATCTATGCATATATTTGCATATTAAATATTGGATTACAATTACCATATAATAAAATTAATGTAAAGATGAAAAACATCGATTTAAATTTTTAATATAATGAAATTTATTTCATTTTACTTAGGTTTATAATACCAGTAACGACAGTATTTTATATTTTTCCAAAAGAATATAAACTGGACTATTGGATTTTACTTATGTCCCTTTCACTTGGTTTGATACTTCTATGCACTTTGATTATTATTTTAAGAAAGGTAAGATTATAATAAATATTTATAAATTTGTGTAATTATGCTTGGAAAAATGTTTATTAAATTATATTTGATTACTTTAATATTTCTTTCATATTTGTTGAAATAAGTTGAATTTCTTCAAAAGACGTAAGAAAGAAGAATTAACTGCAATGAAAAAGAATATAGAAGTAAGTTGATAAAATGTTTAACATTATTTATGGTTCTTATTTGTGATTTTAACTTACTCCTTGAATTTTTAATTTTTAGCAGCCTGAAATAAAATGATAATATATTCCGTAAAATTCAAGAAAAAGTCATGTGATAAGTACATTAATATAAGATATCGCATGATATATTAATGTTTATATATTGTTAAAAAGTAATTTAATGTTTGTATGTATTTATGTATTTCAGATTTCAAAAATTCAATATATAAAACAATTATTTTTTTGTTTTCGAACTTCTTTAGTGCACTATAACGATTCCTGTCCTTCACATTGAAATCATTATTTTTAAATCACCAAACTAAGCTCTGAAATATCTTTCAAACAATCCATCGTCACCATAAACTCTCAGTTGCACAACAGCACTTTTCACAAATGTTTCTTTATCGGCATGAAAATCGATGTATTCAATATAACAACACTTGCTGTTTAAATTAGAAACATAAATTTTGCATCTAAAACCGAAATGTGCATGCATATCACAGTGCACCCAACAGTGGTGCTTCAACCAACCGTGTGACATTTTAACGTTTACTGACAATTTACTGACAAATAGCAACATGCAATCGTTAATTTGTCATCAACCTTTTTTGTTGGCAAATGTTCACAGAAGCTAACGTCGTAGACAAGATCGCGCTATTGTTAATAGCAATGTTGCAAATTGCGATCAAAGTCGAACAATGAGAATTTCAATTTTCTCGAAAACGAAGCTCGAAATCCAAAAATGGTTCTCTTCTCTTGATTTTCGATTTGTTTTTGCACAAAGAACATGCCAGTTCCCGGTTGTACGTTCAAACCTGTAACACTCTGTATGAATGTATTACTAAAATTAAAAAATATTTTCATTGTTGTTGCTGTGTATGGTAAACTTTAAAACAAGGATCAACGCAAAGTGCTGGGTTATTGGGGCACACTGGACAAAAATACCTAGTCTCCTTACGTTTTTTTTCCTTTGTACACATTCGACATGGCTTCGTAGGCTTGCTCTTTTTTTCTGTGAGAGGAAGATGTTCTAAGTAATGAAAATCAGTTGTATTTCTATAGTTGCTGCTTTCTCCTGCATTGCTGCCATCGCCACCAAGTAAATGCATAATAACTGATTCCCTAAATTGAAGCATCTTCATCTTTTTATTCCCTGGATTTCTTTGGTTATAGAACATGTATGCATTCTGCAGGAAGATTTCAAAGTAGTATAGTGCAATTTTCTTGTACCAATGGACGGTTTTCCTAAGGAATGAGTAGTACGACATACGTTGGTCAGAGCGATCAACACCTGCCATTCCCAAAGTATAATCTCTGATTATATTTGGTTTAGTCGAAATTTTTCCATTTTTGTTCTTCACTTGAACCATTTCGCATTTATGCATGTTAGATATAGTCAGCACATCCCGCTTATCTTTCCATTTGTTGACTACAATGGATCCTGATCTCAGCCATTCAGTGTCTCCTGGTTTTAGTTTCTTTTTTACCAAATTTTTTGGATTTCCCTTTCGGTCGAATCTTAACGTGCCACATACATATGTTGACTTACTTGTGAGATCTTTCACCAGCCCAACTGAATTATAGTAGTTGTCCATATAAAGCTCGTGACCACGATTCAGGAAATCATCCATCAGAGCCAAAA
>JAITYT010000091.1:446144-468546 GCA_025433975.1 Liostenogaster flavolineata | reverse complement strand
GGAATTTTATAAAGCAATGTTCCTAATTTCGTCGCATTTCTCCACTTTTTGTTTTATGGAGTTAATCGACGTGTGCACTGAACGGCTCAAATGTAGACGTAGCTTTCGAAATTGCCGCGCCGAGGATGGCTTCGGATTGGTTCGTGCGACTTTTGCTTCTCGAAAAGGATAAAATTTGAATTCGTCGGTTGGTTTGTAATAATTGTTATCGTGGGAGGTCGAGTTTCAGTGAAAGTCGAGAATAAAGAGCACGAAGAGTTTATATTTAATGGAACTTCATGAGTGTGCGTAAACGCTTCTGATTTTTCTCTTTCGATCTAATAATAATTTCAAACGGTATTGCATTTGCATAGAGAAATCACTATATCAGTTTTTCGTAGTAGTATCGTTGATTTTATCGTCGTCGTCGATGCCGTTACGCGGGATTCTGTGATGATGTCATACGCATCGTTTCACCTTGCACCGAAGTGATCTTCGCGCGTGCGTATAAGTAGCAAAAAAAGATGTCAAAAACATCGCGAGCGAGAGAAACGGAGTGCCACGTTCTTCGCACGCTTTCTAGAAGAAGCCAACGATATTTTTTACAGAATACATCAAGTATTCCGATACTCTTTTAGCTAGGTTCGAAACTCACCCAGCCAATTGAATAGGTTCAGCCAGTTGAATAGGCACGGTCATAAAAAGACACGTGGCGCGTTATTTAGGAGTTCGACTTAACTCGTCGTAAAGTCCGAATTTTGCAGAGGTCCGAAGCTATTGTTGTACGAAAGAATGTCGAAAAACGCGGAGAAGGAAACGTTGAAATTTACGAAATCTTTGGAACAGCTTGAAAATGTAATCGATGTACAGAGATAACTCTCGAATGACGATAAGATGAATTTTTGTTCGAAGGAAGAAAAATGCAGGCCGCCGAGCAACTACGCCCGGAACAATTGGTGGGCCTGGTGGCCCGGTCAGCCGAGGGCACCGCTGCTAAGGGCATGGCTATCAAAGGTCACGAGGATCTGTGGGTGGAGATCCAGGCGAACACGTTCAGGAATTGGGTGAACGAGCACCTGAAGCAAGCGGGTGACGTGGGTGGCGGTTCGGTATTGGACTTGGCCGAGGATTTCAGAGACGGCACGCGTCTCTGTGCCCTCGTCGAGGTGCTGACGAAGCGACGATTACCACGATGGAATCCAAGACCTGCGAATCAGCATCATCATCTGGAGAACGTGTCCACGGCGTTGCAGGCGATCGAGGCGGACGGCGTAAAGTTGGTTAACATCGGTAAATCCCCTTATCTTTTTCTCTTACGCTCTTTGGGTCGGCCTTGGAGGACGTTGCATTCCCTCTTCTTATTCTTATTCTTCTTCTTCTTTTTCTGCTTCTGCTTCGCACACGTAATTCCACTTTTTTTGCTTCTCAGACTGCGTATTCTGTTCGAATGTGTAAAACCAAGCAGTGCCGACAATCCGAACGCACACGATCGTACTGGGATTTCTTCTCGAGGCATCCAGAAGTATCTCGTTTCGCTAGGTAGTTTGACACGGTGGCGAAGTACAGGGCGTTTTAGTTTGGACAGTTTCAAAGGTACTTCACGCTTTGGAACCCGAACCTCGAATCGATCATTCGGGGAATATCGGGCGAATCGTAAACTTAGCACGTACCTAGCTGCGTCTACCAGCGGTCAAGATAAGCGTCTAGGGTATCGTCTTCGCGCGCCGGAAAGTAACCGCTCGCACGGCGTTGAATTTTCAAGCAATTAGGCCTTGCAAGAGCGCCTCGACCGTGAGCTCGATGCGTTTTCATGCGTCCTCGTGATCTTGTCATTGGCCTTAAATTCTCCTTCAGGTTGTAAAGCGATTATCCGACCTTTGGTTGCTCCTCTGAGCGAAACGGATCTCCGTCTCGCACTCTGCTTCTTTAAAATCAGCTTGCAAAGTAATTATGTTGATCGGTTTAGCGTAGCAAAACTTGAACAACCCTCGAGATCGTTCGAAGGAGTCGAGTGGTTTTTAACGCGAATGTTGCCAAAGAGAGATAATTCAAGATTAAGCGCGAAGCCCCAGGCTCGGTTATAAGTGGCGAAATGTTTGACTCCTTCGACCATTGCGTTTCTACGTACGTGCTCGATATATGCGAGAAGAGACGGTCAGCAATCATAAAAAATATATTCGGTAAATATTAATCAATCTATCGAAAACGTATTGGTTTACGTTACACGCTAGATCGGAATAAACGAGAAAGGAAACAATAATTGAGCTTAATGGCTGCACAAAATTTGACGGTATTGCATCGTGCGGATAAATGCACGAGTGAAAGGCCTGATAGCCCGATCCAGAAAACACGATAACTAAATAATTGAACGCGACGAACGAGAGCGTTGCGAAAATGTAAAGAAGTCTACGAGATACAATCGCAAAATCACGCGTATTTTTCATCTTTTAATTAATCCAATTAAACCGATCCAAGGTACATAATTCGACTTTTCTTTTGCCGCATTATTAGCGTAAAACCCGTAGCGCAAGATACGCTTTCAGTGATTCCTTGTTGAAATAAATTCGCGAGCTTTTTTGGATATTCACGAAAATCAGAAAAACGTGGATTTCATCAAAATTCGTCCGAGTCGCGTCTCGATTTCTTCTTGATTGCACTCGACGAGAGTAAGATTAACGAAGGATACGCATTAATTTCCTCCTTTTTCTCTCCCTTTCTCCCTTTCGTAACTGTTATCTTTCCCATTGCGCAACAGCTACAAGAGCAAAAGGGATCGACGTTAATGGCAAGGCACGACAAGTATTTTGCATAATTTAGCATAATACTGGCGTAGGGCGATAATCTATGTAATTTTCGTATCTGTAGGTATGACGCAGCATGTAACGAACTTAGCGCGACACACTTTTCGATATCGTACCTATATTAAAACTTATGATGTCTCTTAAACGACTTCCCGTTGTTGCACCAGTTAGCAGGTGCGCAATCGTACAGACTACCTTCGATGGCGTAGTTCCGTTCGATGTTGTCGATTCTATCTGCCTTAGGCTCTGTTTACACTACTGAATTGGATTATCGTCTTGCGAGGCGTAACTGCGGCCTCGAGGCGTTTACGAGTCGTTGGAAAATTTCATATTTCAAAGTTTGAGAAGTTCTCGTTTTAGAAGTTTCAGAAGATGAGAAGAAATAAGAACGATAATTGCAATAAGGATAGTAAGAATTCAGTTTCGTTCCAGGGGAACAATATGGCGTTAAGACGTTAAATATTTATACGGGGATACAAGAAAGGAAAGAAATATAGGTTTCGAATAATGGAAATTCAGCCGTATCGCGAATCACTTCGTCTATCATTACAAGTTGGAAATTCTTAAAGGTCTTGAAAGACTGTAATCTTCGAGAAATCTTTGCAGTGTTAAAAGAACGAGAATATGTACTAGATTGCACGTTATTAAACAGTTGCTAATGGTGTTGTCAATAGCATGGGAAAAATTACGTTCATTAACGATACGCACCATAGTCGAATGAAAATGGCAGGCCGTGTCGTAATGTATGCGGCGGAGGGGAAAGAACAGTCTGCGTGAGATACGTAATTGTAATTAGTAATTCTGTACGATGAGAGCACGATGAAGGATTACGCTGCGCTTTTGAGAGAACATTGTCATTTCTGAACGACGTCGTACGCGCAATACTCTTTGACGATCTTTTACCTTCTTCTTACGGCGTAAGAAAACTTTCTTTCTATTTTCTTTTTATCATACTTTTTATCAGACTCAAAGAATGCAATTTTTCGCGATGAAACGTGTATTAATACGACAGAACAATGTTCATTGTCTCAGTAACGAAGTCTACATCGAACGACGAGCAATTGAAATTTATGACAAGCAATTTGACAGTATTAACTTCGCGGTACGATGGATGTTATACGTCGTGGCTCTGCTTAACAGAGGTTAATGCGAAGCCACGAGAAGTTCTTCGACACGTTCTTTCCAGCTTTAAGAACGATAAAATCGCCGAGAACTTAGACAAAGTTTATCGAACAATCGATGCAGTTTACGAAGTTTCATCGATCATATAAAAGATACGCTACGTTCGATTCGTTGTGCATTAAGAATTCCTTCCAACGAATCCCACTACCAAGTATGAATAATTTATCGACCGATAATTAAGAATCCGTAAACGATGAACTGGTTTCTCATAAGTGAGCACCTCGCGTATCCATCGGTAAAAAGAATTTTCCGAGAAGCACTCGGAAAATTAAAACAACTGCCTTTCAACGTTCAAGTCTGGCTCCATAGAGTCCTCTTAATGCGTTGACTGCCGTGTTTCAAAAATTTGCGTCATTCATCTTGCGGCAACGGTTTTACTTTCTCACGTAAGATGTATATATCAAATGAAAAATGTAGGATATTTTTCGATATTTTGGCAGTCAAAGTGTTAATGAGATTGTCCGCTACGATTTATAAATACAGTATTTTATATTACGCGTATTTAATACTTGTTCGAGTGTGCGCGCGTACTCACGTGCAAAAGTACGCCCGTGACGTCCGGTGTCACGATTTATGGGTCTTCGTTCTAATTTTCGTAGAGTGCAGACCCCTCCGTCCTTCGTCGCGTTACGTCACGCCTCGCAAATCGATGCTCGAGGTCGTTGTCTTCCTTGTGTCGTGCCGGCACCCACGAGGCCGCCGTAGGGGCCATTATCGTCATCGTCATCGTCATCATCCTCGTCATCATTATTATATTATAATTATTATATTATCGTTATCCTTATAAGACGCGCGCGTACGCTTACGCTCGTTACTTCCAGACGCGTGGGCTGATGGTGTTCAGCACCTGGAAGAAAGTCTCTAAGAAAGGAAAATCGAGCGAACGGTTTAACGTTTAGAACGGAACAAAAGATTGGAGCCTCGTTTTCTCGTTCTTCGTTATTAAAAATGGATTGGTCGTAGAAAAATGCCCTCGTAGATTGAGAATCGTTCACTCGATCTCAACCTCTTTGCTATTCGTATTGCCTTATTGGTACGAAAGGGTTTAGCCTTCTTGACTTGTACTTGATTGTCAATGATGCGCGACGAATCCTCTTGTTTTCAGGCAACGTCGACATCGTCAATGGAAATTTAAAACTGATCCTCGGCCTGATATGGTCACTCATTGTGAGATACCAAATAGGCAAGTCCAAGTTCCCTCCAAGGAAACTCATGCTTGCATGGCTCAAGGTTAGTACACGTAATTGTACAAACGACCTCCGGTGCACCACGGGAATGATCTAAACCGAGAATACAATACGACTTTCTCGACTTATGCGATATGCGTGGATGTATCTATAGATATGCGTGCACGCGTTTTAGATTTTTATAAGAGAATCGATTTAAATCGTCCTGAATAATTTTTCGTTTAGGCTGCTTTACCGGAATGCAGAGTGAACAATTTCACGACGGATTGGAATTCCGGCGTGTATCTAAGTGCTCTTTTGGATTACTGCAAACCTGGCCTCTGTCCACATTGGCGAAAACTTGATCCTGATAACAAGTGAGACACGCTACGAAAATTTACAAATTTTTACAATATACAGTACAGTAGAAAGTTCAGCATTATGAAGACAATATATATCGCAATGTTACTCGATGGAATAGTAGCTGAGTTTTTTTTTATATGAATGTTTATTTTTAACAGTCCTTTAATAGTGATTTGAATAGTGTTGTACTTAAGACGAAGGATACGTTATCAGTTTGCCCAATGTCTAAATATTTACATCGCTTTGTATCGTTTTCAAGTGTCTACAATTGCCAAAAAGCAATGGAAATATCGAAGCGTGAGTTTGACATTCCCATGGTACTCGAACCTGAATACCTTGCGTCTCCATATTTAGACGAACTGTCGGGAATGACCTACTTGTCTTATTTTATGAAGGAAGGATCTCCGGGTTTTCACGCGACCCTACGTTGGGTAAATTCTCAATTACCGCGCGCACCAATACGAAATTTCAGAGTAAGTGTATTTTTTATTTCAGATTTCATTCAATTTATTATTGCCGTAAAAATAATCTCTCTTAGGAAGAATTTCTCATTTATTTTTATAGACCGATTGGAACGATGGTAGAGCATTGTGTGGGATTGTTAGAAATCTAGGCGGACCTGCACTGCCTTACGAAAAACTCAACACCGATCCGTCCGCTTGGGAGCACAATTTACAAATGGGTATAACGTTGATAGCAATAACGATAATAATTACAAGGATTACGTTCATTTTTTATCTTATAAGAATTTAAGAACAAAATACTTTCCTCTTCTACTATATAAGTCAATAAGTAAATTAAAATGTCGAGTGAATTACAATTCACCAAACGTTTCAAGTCTTCCGTTTTCAACGTATTCAAGGTATCGACGGTGGTAAAAAGTTGGGCGTGGAACCTATTCTTAAGGCGAAAGACATGGCTGATCAGAATGTAGAACATTTGGGCGTTATGGCGTATGCAGCTTACTTTCAGTGGGTGAAGCCTCGCCCCCAAGCCAGCGAGCAAATTGCCGTTCACATAGATAGTACATCCGCTAGGGTGCAACAACCGGTTTGTTGAGATATTGTTTGTTAATTATAGTCCTGTACAGCAGCCGTAATTATCGAGGGATTACAATAGCATCATAATTCTTTGCGTTTAACTCAATGCGAATAGTTGAGACTCTCCGATACTTAAAACGCAATAGATCTGCGACGAGTCACTGATCCGCGTTAAAAATTCCTTCCTTTATTGTTATTCGTAGGCACACTTTAGATTGGAAATGCTCACCAAAGAAGTTAATTCGCGCGAAGTTCGTGGCGAGGTAATCAGTCCGAGTGGTCGCATTGAGTGTAGACTTACTTGGAATGGAATACATGGAAAGGGTACTTTCGTCCCTACGGAAGTTGGAATGCACAAGGTTCGTTAAGGTTTTATCAAACTGTATCGGTAATCGCATTGAACAAGGCGACAGTATAAAAGACTTCTATTTTTTTAAATTTATTTAGTTAATGGTGTATAACGACGGAGAGCTGCTCAATGGATGTCCACATTACTTTAGGGTATTACCTCCTTTAACCAAAATTAAATCACCCGGTATGGATCCTTGCGCTATAGGATCCATAGTCGAGGTTCTAGTCAACAGTTACGGTAAGTTTATATTTACTCATTATTATGATTGTTATTATCTTTATCTGTAATAATGTATGCGCAAGTGGGAAATGCAAATCGACGTCTCTTTTAGGAACTAGTCATGACGGTATCGATGTGACAGCGTGGTCTCCAACCGGTAGATCGTTAACGTGTCCTGTTAAGAAGAACGATGGTGTGCATGTCGCAACGTTTCAACCGGATGAAACGGGAGAATGGAGCATCGCGATTACTCATAAAGGAAATCATATCCAAGGTGGTCCGTTCACTTGCTTCGTATTCGACCCTAATGGCATCAAAGTAAGTAGAAAGATCGTTAAGAAATTGAGGAGTTCTCGTTAATACAATTCAATCTCATCCACGATAAAATTATTTTCAGTTACTCGATACCGATGGCGCCATGCCAGGGCAACCTTTTTCCTTTATCGTCGACGCGAGAGGAACTGGTGGCCTAGGGGACGTGATCATAGACATAGTTCACGATAAACAATCCATCTCATACAGAATGGAAGATCTTGGTCGCATGCAATATCGCGTTACGTTTCATCCGACCGATGCCGGAAAATATAGAATCTACATGTATTTCAATGGGTCAGACGTTCGAGGTTCTCCGTTTTCCATACGAGTGGGGACGCAAAAAGGTTCGAGAAGGTCGAAGGAATCGACGTCCAGCTTGGAAAGATCAAAGATATCCTCGCTGGAAAGGCGAATGAATGGACTAAATGTCTCCACTACGGATCGCACTAGTCCTATACAAAAAATTTATTCTTCGCCTACGTACAAATCTGCCAGCCCGACTCAACACGTTTCCGACTATTCCCCGATGCATCGTGAAAACGTTTCGACTTTCAAGACGTCGTCGAATTATACGACGGAAAATTCGAGTTCGACCTATCACGCGACGACTTCGTTGAATCGTTCGCGTTCGCCAAATGTCAATCACGGCTCCGCGTCGAGAGGTCTTCAAAGTCCTTCGTTGATCAAGGAAACGAAAGAGACTTACTCTTCCAGCACGTACAATCGTTCAAGATCACCTAGCATACAGAGTCCGAGCCTTATAAAGGAGTCAAAGGATATATACGCCTCGAGTACTTTGAACAGATCGAGATCACCTAATCCGAGTCCCACCACCCAAGCGCCGTTGCACTCGCCTGTCATCAAGGAATCCAGGGAGATATATCACACGGGATCCCTGAGCAGATCTCGATCGCCCGATCGCAGTCCCATGATGTTCCGTAGCGCCACGCAAAGTCCCGTGAACAGGAGCTTCAGTCCCAGGGTCGGTGACAGAGACGTTAATTTTAATCGAGGAGGCTCGACGGACAACGGAGTCGTCGATACCAGCAGCAACGTTCGAGTGTCGTCTATGGTCGGTGGTACTTCTCGGCGCGACTCTTGGGACGCGATAGCCAAAACAAAGTCCTTGTTATCTTACGGTAGCCTGGAATCTCTCGCGAATTTGACTAGCAATCCGTCGACTTCGGAGCAGGCAACGTTCAATCAGAATTTTACGAATAATAATTACAAGGACGCGCAAACGTACTCCACGAGAAGTACGTCTCAAATTCATAACTCCTCGACGAATTTTAGTTCTGTTCAAAAAACTTCGAGTCCGGATTATAATACGACGCAAAAGTACGGTGGCGACAATCAAAACAACCGTGTTCATACGCACGGCATTCTTAAAAATAAGAATAATAATTATTATAAAAGCGTCGACACGACTGACGCGGCACACGATCGATATCACAACAACGACACGACCACGTACGTATCAACGCAAGCGAAGAGTTCGTCCCCCGTTACTGGAAGCGCTCTGGAGATGCTGCCAGTTCACAGGCCTACGAGTTTCACCATAGATTCGAGCGTAGATACGACTAAAGTATCGGTTAGTGTTACAGGTTAGTCTCGACACTCGTTATTTTGCAGTTTGAGCCTCCTAACGTGTATTTGTCGTATTTTTTATACAACTCATTTCTTCCTTCAGGTCCGAGTGGTAGAAATATAGCCGTACAGAAATCTACTCTTCGTGGCTTAATGTACACTATAACCGCCGAAGAAATTGGCGAATATACCATTCACGTTTTGATAAACGGGCAGCATATAAAAGGATCGCCATTTAGGTTCGTAAAATATCCAACAATTAATTGTAAACTTTTTAACCACGCGAATCGTTGAGATATTACAAACTTTTTCAATAAATTATAGATCTCAGGCGTACAACGCAAGAGCCATACAAATTGGTCATATTCCAAATGGAGTGGTTAATCAGCCCGTTGAATTTGAAAGTAAGCTTTTTTTCCCCAGCGAATAAGAATAAGTCGATCGTAGGCTTTATTTACATCGTGTCTATATCTCGTTAAATAAGTAACCAATGAGCTAATAACAGGTTACTTGCTTCTTCTCTTCATTATCAATTTGTCGGTTATAACGTGTACCTTAAAAACAATATCGTTTGACAGTCGATGGATCCAGAGCCGGATCGGGAAATTTGGAGATACTTGTAAACGGTGGACACGTCACGAGTTTTGTAAGGGCGCTGGGTAGTCAACGTTTCCTGGCTTCGTTCGTACCGCACGAGGCTGTTGTACACTTAGTGGAAATGACGTTCAATGGCGAAATCGTACCCGGTAAGTTTTTATCGCTACTTTTTACTAACCAACCAGCTATTCGTTTTAAACGCGTTAAAAATATGGGTATGGATCTTTTATATGCTAAGACGCAAGGCAAACGATGGCAAATATATATAACACGTTACAACAATAATTTCTTTTCTCGCTTGATTCGTATCAGGCGTTAAATTAGACACGCTCTTGGTGCTTCTCTTAAACAATTGGTTCCAAATTTATGCCGCGGATTACTTCTATTCTTCTCGAATGTTAGAATAAACGAAAACAAACACGACGCTCGACGAATTTCATTTTCCTATCATGAATAGTTAAAGAAACGGAAAGATAGCACGTAAAAATTCGCTAATTCGGCACAATTATCGGCATTCCGTATAAAAGGAGATACACGTGAAATGCAAGATAAGTCTACGGAACGGTGTCAAGCACCGCAAACAGGGCCACTACTCGGTCGAACCTCAACGTTCTCTATGACGGAGGATCACCATTTCTATCATTACAAGAGACTTTCACCGCGGTCTTTGTACCGTCTTCGTTCTTTCATCGCGTTTTCCAAGGCGGTGAACACGTGCGTATCTCCACGTAAATGTACATACATTACGAATATACATTTTTTTTCTTCTTATAAAATATAACTCGTAAAGGTTTAAGAATTTCCAATGCGATCGAATCTTCGTTTTATTTAAATCGTATTCTTCGACTCCGAGGACGTTCCGGCGGTCCTCGTCGCCATTGATAAAATTAAAATTAGTCTCGCCTTTAAAAAATGTCACGCGTACGTCAACGGTTTCGAGTCCTCCTTACGGTAACTCTTCCCTCTCGCATATCTCTCGCGTCCTCGCGTAATGTACCCGCGCCTCTCTAAGCCAACGGGTCATTGGTCAGGTCATTGACTTGCGATTTCACGTATTCACGCACCGTGCCACTGACCCACATAAGACGTCATCGTTTTCTTCGTCTTCCTGAATCTTTTTTCCCTTCCCTTTTTCGCTACCTCCGGCAGCGGCACAATGCCAAGTCGAGTCGCCACGGATGTTGGTATCGCCATGAAGGATCGTTCGTCTCCCACGCCATTTAGGCAACTGCATTATGCGCGATCGCATAATGGATATTGCCGTGGACGTGCCTCGTCGGTAAAGGTTGCGCGCACTGGGTGTTCCGAAGGTGGAGCGAGATTCTCTTCCTTCGAGGACTACTGCGTACACATACCCCACCTAAATACCCACAGGACGCCAAAACATTCGTATTTACAATACGCGTGCGTACGGGTCTAGTCGCGTGTATTCGTGGTGAACCAAGAAGTTTCTTGCCTTCTTTTATCCTCGTCTTATGCCCTTTTTACCCAGGAACGAAAATTTTCATCGGAGGGATCCTCGAACGAAAAGAAAATCGAAGCCTTGTCTCCGGCTCGGAGCTTCGACCTAACCTCATTTCTTAACTTTTCCACGGTTCGTCGATCAAGCGCGAATTACCTTTAACGTAATGATATTCCGTGCATCTATCGGGCCGAGAAAGGAACGTAATTAGAAGAATGTCGATGCCGAGGGTCGAGCAGAAGCAGAGCCGAGCACCCAACGGCAAAATCGTTGACCATGAAAGAAAGACCGGAGAATAACGCGTTACGCTACCGTGCCCGCACGTTGAGAATATTATCTTCAGGTGCCTCTGCGTAGAGGAAGGAAGAGTGCGCTCGTTGCGTGCACGTGGCTCGTGATGATGCAGTTCGCTCCTTGCGTTCGTCTTTTTGCGTTTGCTCGTTAAGTGCCTCGTTTCCGTATCAACGCCGTCTCGTCCGACAATCGATGTCACGTCGATAAAATCGTCTCGTTTCCCACTTCTGGATCTTCGTGTTCGGACGTGGACGCGACACGTCGGACGAAATAGAAAGCAAACGTTTCGCAAAGTTCTTCCATCCGGCTAAAATATTTCTGCGCGCGCTTTCCTTTTCTGGTACGCGCTGTTTCTCATGGACTTTGAAAAAAAATGCGCGAACAATGCCCGAGGCGCGAGGTGGTGTCTTGGATAAAACAACGGAAGATATCTAACGCTCGTGGCGAATATCGCCTTTCTCGATTGCTCCTGGGTGGAGTTAAAGCTCGTAGGTGTTCAGCATTGTGCAATTTCAGGCGGATCCTTGCCTGTGCAAGGACGGAGACGAAGAAGCTACGTTCAAACTCAGCTTTATGCTTTCGAAAGATCTTCGAAAGACGTTCCTTTTCTTCCCCAAACCACATCGTTGGTCAGTTGGCTTGAAACATAGATGGGGGAAGTTTGGAGGCTCTTGCGACCCGATTCGCTGCCAGGCAAATTTAGAGCGACTTGCCCTGGGCGCCAAGCCCAATTGGAATCAATGTAAACTTGTTTCGTTGGATGGATGGATTGTCGAATGAATTAATTCCGCGATAGTTCGAATATAATCTGATATTTCTGACAAATAATAATAAGTCATTCGAACTGTCGCGGAGTCAGTCCAAACCTCCCAGCCAACAAAGACTCAACCAAAACTCCCAGCTGCGACAAAACGAGTTTACATTGGTTCCGATTGGTCTTGACGCCCAGGACAATACGGTTTAAATTTTTCTGGCAGTGAATCGAAGAGCGTTGGGCTACGGAGTTAGAGTATGAACTTCCGTTACGTCATGCATTGGCGTGGCTGGGGACACTGGTCAGGAATTCCTCGAGGGATTAAGAGAAGGACGGTGGAAATGTAAAATATTACGAGTCCACGAGAAATAAAGAAATATGCCAATTCGTGTAGAGCGGTCTGAATCTCTGTATATGTACATAGTTCTGCGGGCAGTCGCTGCTGTCTTCCTTTCATACGCGCTTCCATCGTTGTATCCATTGCATGATAATCGTTTGGAGTGTGAAAGACGTTGTCGAGGTACTGCATACCATGCGTAACTTCGAGCCGTGGGCGTACTACGAAGGCAAGTGTCGTCATTGGTAGACGTATTTGGTTGCGAGTGAGGATATCCAGCTGCTGCCTACGTGTGTGTAACGTGAGCGGTGTTACGCTCGTCCGCACGTGCTCGTGCGTCCATCTCTAGCGATAAGTTTATGATTTAAGATCTATTCAAAGACTGTTTGAATGCCAGAGCGAGTGACAAAGCGATGACGAGTTTCAAGAGGAAAAAAAGGAAAGGAAAAGAAACGTCAAGACGCCTTTCGAAAATAGCAGAAACCAATCGCTGTCGTTCTACAGCTTGATTTTTCTTAATCTTAAAAGATAAATCTATTCGCCCTGATAATCGTCCGACTACGTATTTCATATTTAATATTTAGTATTTAATAGTGTTCGGGAAGTCATTTCGTTTTATTTTATGAAAAAAGAAACGTTGTTTTAACGTTTTTTTAAGGTTGCTTTTATGAAAAACTGTTGGGAAAGAACGAAATTACAAACGAAAAACGACCTAGTAATTTCGATTTTCTCGGAAATATCGATGAATCGAACGAATAGCTCTTCTCTCTCCTATGGATTTTCGTTTCGTCTCTCGGAAACTTCCAACGACTGATTTATTTCGAGTAATTTAGAGGCGAGATAGTTTCGTCCTTTTTCTATGGGAAATAGATGGGAGATCCTCTTTCCAAGGGGATCGGTCAAGTCGCATTTGCATCGAGCGCTCCGACCGTCTTAGAATGCACGAGCTGTTACCGTTTATCGAGAAAGAAATGCCTACGGCTCCTTTTTTACCCACGACACGCCATAGAATAACCCACTGGCAGGCGGTACGTGGAATGCGTTCTTGCACGCATTACCGGTGCCAAAGACCTTATCACGAATCTAGATTCTACTTGTCGTGACTTCTTTTTCCCCTTTAGTGCTTTCTTCGAGTAATTTTACAATGATTTTCCAGAAGATGATGCAGTGATCGGCGATGTTCTTTTTCGATGTTCTCCGTTGTGCGCTTAAATGTAGGACGGTGAAGGAGATAACAAAAAAAATGCGTTTGAATAATATCGACCTAGTCACGTACACCGAACCGATAAAGAGGCGATAACGCGACATGTTCGTTCTTATGGATGCGCGCAACGGGAGAAGAAATAAGGAATTAAAAAACGAATCAAAGGAAAAATCTTTGAGCGATCGTCGGGATATTCTATATAAAAATTCCGGGGAATTCCCTTTTTAATTACGCAGCATATACGGGCGCGAACTCTTTCACTAGGACATGTAAATTTCATATTATTAATTTTTTTTATTTATGCTTAAAATAAATGAAAAGGCTATGAAATATATATTTTTTCGTTTATTCATATATATATAAAGCACAAAGGAAAATACAAAATTACGTTTGATATATTGATACGTCCCGCTCGGTTAATAGGTTAATCGTGCAATAGATTTTTAATTATTTTCCCTAATTTTATTAACGAGAAAGAAGCTGTGATCCACCGGTGGTACAATCCGCTCGACGGGATGTACCACCGGTGGCACAAAACTCAGCGAACGGTCTTAACAGAAGAAATAGGTGCGCCGTCATCGCAAGTCGATTCGCAGGTGAAAGAAATTTCGAACAAACGAGATACCGAGATGACGAGATTCGAGTCGACGTACGAATCTCTCGTGCGGCGCTCGGTGATTTCAATGCTGCACAGCTGCACAGCCGTCTATGTCCGTAGTCTCCGTTGATCGTACGCTGAAGGTTAATATCATTATATCCGATCAGTCGTTAAAACTGCCAACTGTTAACTCGTGAGATTCGTAATCGTATTCGAAACGTTGATCGAACCGATTTTTTAGAGGCTGATCAACGTTCGACGTGTTCCTATATTTTTCTTGTTTTTCCACGAGAAACATTCGCTCTTTCTCCCGTTCTCTCGCGTCTCTTCGCTCTTGAAAAAGTCATTGAAAAAAATTGACATAGATCGCGACTCGTTGACGAAACACCGAGTAACGTCGCACATAGATTAGCTCGATTGATTCTCATTTATTCGCGTCGGAACGGAGCCACATTCTTCGCTGGTAGAAGGACGACGAGCTATTATACGCTCGATAGTGTTAGTCCCTTTTCTAATCTCCAAGCGAGTCCTCTTCCTCGAGAGTGTTCTCAAACTATTACTACCACACTACTACTACTATTAAAAATTAGAGATGCCTTCGTGCATTCGTATGAAATTCCTCGATGGGAAATTCGTGGAATTTCCGATTTTCGACAATTTTCGAACGGCACGTTGTCGCCTCTCGTACGACCCGTTATGTCCGGGAATGCAGCGATTCACCGGGCACAGTCGCTTCGACGTAACTTCGAAGATAACCGAGACTAGACGATGATCTCGGAATGGTCGTGTTGGTCGATCCGTGGTAAACAACGTTTACTTCTTCGACCTTGAAGGATGGATACGTAACGAGACGATGATATGCTTCGCCGAGGAGTGGCATAGATTCCAGATCTAATGTTAGGAATGTCCGCGTATGGACCTCGCGAAAATATTTTGCGTGATACGAGCTGTTCGCTGTACGAATCGATTAACTCCGTTTTTTGAGATATTTTAAATTTAAGTGTCGAAGCACTTGGTTCAGTCATATATTTATAAATATACATTTTTATATTTATAATAAGCTTCCCGAATAATAAAGATTAGCAGCATTAAACGACAAAATTTTCTTGGCCATTGAATGATAAATGATTTGCTTCGGAAGCTGTTCCGATCAACTCCGTACTCCGATGTAAATCGTTACAATAATGTAATTCAAATGCAGCAGCGAGTGCTCAATGGCAACGATAAATCGTCTAGCAATGTCGCGATGTTAGAAATGAAATTATTGAATTATATATCGAAAATAGTTAGCAGTGAAAGAAACAAAGTAAAATTATTGGAAAAGATTAGAAAATTATTTCGTCAGGTTTATTCGCTTTTTGTTTTACGGAGGTAATCGATTCGTGCAGTGAACGGCTCATACATGATAATAAACATTTGCAGCGCCAGGAATTCTTCCGCGTGTCGAGACGCACCTACGCGTCTATCGATGCATACGGATGTCGAGACTTTTCACGAATCGCATTTTTCCGTTCGATTTTATCGAGAAGATCGATATTGCATGCGAAAGAAGCACGGTTTCTGTTTGCGGTCGACCTTAACGTATCGAAATACGCAGATCGGATGTCTCGTAAGCAGCAGCCCGTGCGTATGCGCTATAGCCGGCTGGTCAAACGAGCAAGAAACGGATGAGAGTTCATCACCGTACTAACTTCGGGAGTCTTTGGGACTTTCTTTGGGATGCTTCGAATGCCGCGTGCCTCGTCACTGACCCACCAACTGACTTTTCCATTGGGTCCTTCGCGAAGTTTGCCGCTCTACGTATCAGGATACGATAATTTACATCGATCAGCAATTTCTGATAGGATTTTGCCTAGCTGTTGACACGAAAATTTTCGCGATTTCGGTATAAATTGTACTACGGATTTTCGTGGTTTTAATCGTGGTTTCTAGATGATCGAAACAATAAGAAACGTTTGGGACGATCGTCACGCGAATCTCGATAATTTCTCGATTGCGTAAAATGTTTGCACCTTTTTGAGTCAATATATTCGTATTCTCGAATCTTTGCGATTATTTTTTTAGCATTTATCTTTTAGGATTTATTTTTTAGCATTGTTATAGCATTCAGAAAGATTGGAAGCTATGCGACAGTGATAATCGTGACGATTAATTTCCTTTCGTATCGTACATCGCTTCTTTATATCGTTTTTAATATTAAGATCATTTCGTGTTATTTCTAGATTGCAATCATTAATGTTTATCTACGTATTTATATTATTTTTATCGTTTTGTAGCGCATAATGTCATAACGTGTATACTATGGTCTCCTTAAACCTTCGACAATCTAATAGCGTCAAAATTATACCATAGTGTATTATACTATGCATGATAATATATAGTATATACTATATAATACATTAAAATATTAACATCGGTCAATTAAAATATAATTAATTAAAATATGTTTTATTAAGAGAACGTAAGACCGATTCGACGACTTTTTCCCCGAGTCCCCATTTTAGTTTTGCATTCTTCGTCGATTTTCTACTTTCGCCATAATTAATGCGCGTTATCTTGCGAAACGGGTCATTTAACATTACAAAATTGTTACGTCGCGATGGGATACGCTTGATCGCGAGCCGCACTGTGGAGATCTCAAACGCAACGACCTTCGATGCAATGTTGAAAAGTAGAGTGTCGGTCAGTGACGTGTCGGTTCTCTCTCACCCTCACCCTCACCTTCCTCGTGATCCTCGAACGACGTTTTAATTCGTGCTTCTCCTACTTTTAGTCGTCCGATTCTCTTTGACGGCGTTCTCTCGTGCGACCTGCATTCTTCTTTTTCCAAGAGCCGTTGTACGCGACTTTCTTGCCGTCTCCGCGCCAAAGAATTTCCTCAAGAATAATTGAACACTCGCTCTTGCATAGATAGACGGCGCACGTTCCACGATCTATCGTGTTTACTTTATTCGTTCAGTTAACGACTTCATGGGCGTATAACGCGTCGCTCGCGTCTAAGGAAAAATCAATACAACGAGTGGAAAAGGCGCAAATAATATTTCCTTCCTGGTATCGATTTCGTTCGATTTCCGCGAACTAACTCGACAAATTTCCCTACGACTTTTCTTTCGAAGGGAACGCGTTCGAGGTAATTCCAACGCGAGATTTACGATCGTTAGTATTCTCGTACCCTCGTTACATAAAAGTACTGTTATCCATGAAGTCTCTCTTTGCTCGACCCATTTGCACTTCATTTTAACACGTCGTTCTATTTTTGCGAATGCTAAACGCGGCTCTGTACAAATATACGCGCGCTACCGCGAATTTGCGTCGCTTATGACACGTTACATAAAGCTTCCCTATTAAACGCGAGATTTTAATCGGCTCTCCCGACGATTCCCAAGCGACAGGACGCGCGTCTTATTCGTTCTACTCGCTTGGATAATAGAAATGATTCTACAATAGCGTTCTTCCAGTATACAGGGTCAATCGGTAACGGAATCGTCGCTTCAAATTAACAAACGTCACTTCTTATTCGAAGGCTTGCCCCTCCCGTGTGGCGATCCTCAAGCAGTGGTTCTCAAGAGACGTATTCGCGCGACTGAGAAAAACATTCGCACCACTACGATATTCGTGCAATTAAATTACGCGCCATTTTAGTTTCTCTATCTAAGAGAAGAAACTCGCTCTGCAGTTTCAACAGTTGGAAACTGTTCCAGGTCCGTATTAAAAATCAACAAATGCAAGAAAAGTTCATCCGCAGCGATGTTGAACACGGAAGTACTTCGTGAGCCTTCGACCTTGACTATTCGAGCTCGTTGTCGTCCAACAAACGGAAAAAAGTCTCCTTTTCAAAAACGTTGAGAAAACTCTATCTCGAAGAGCAAAACGCACGGAGAATCACTGTTCCAGAATGTGCGTACACCAGTAGCGCGTACGGCCCTGGTTTTGGGCCCGAGTGAAGGTGGCAGCAGCATCGCGCTCCGCTTCCCCCACTCCGGGGGCCGTCCTGCCCCGTCTACCCCCACTCCGCCGGCAGTTATCGCGTTTGGCTCGCTCTGGAGCGTAGTGAATCGCGATCCGCTGACGTTTACCATCGAAGTACGCGACATTAAGCGCCGGAACGGTTTCTCGTCGTCTCTCGAGCTCGAGCTTATCATTTCTACGGTCTCGGCGCGTCTCTGGGGAACGAGGAAGTCCGCAAAACACGAACGTTTTTCGCGCGTTCCCATGTACGTGTGCGTGCACGAGCGCGCACGATCATCGCGTCCTTTTCTCTCCCCTGTGAAATACGATGAAACCACCGCGACTGGAAGCTCCGATTTCCTCGAGATGCCAGGCCGAACCTGAACGAGAGTCGCTCCTCGATTCGTCATTTCCTCGCGTCTGCCACTATGAAATTCTTCCGTTTGATCCTCTGAATCCTCGCGACGTTATCACTGTTGGTGTTGCCTCGATGCGAGGATAACCGTCTTATTATTGAATCTTCGTGACTTTATCATCGCGTGATCGTCCCATCTTCCCTTTTTTCCAATATTTTTCCTTTCGATCGCGATCAGTTGTCCCTGTACAAATGTGATCCCGTGCCGATCGTGTTGTTCACGAGCGTTGGTGTTGCCTCGACGCGAGGATACCCGTGTTATTGTTGAATCGTCGTCGTCGGTAGTTTGCGTTTCTGACGAATTTTTTTCCTCTGCCTTTCTTTTCGTCTTTCTTTAACCTGTCCGTGTCTTGATCTCATCTCTCGTTCAAGACTTATTTTCAGCGTCTTTTCAGGGCCCCCTTCGTCCGTCGCAATCGACTCTAGGTGGTCCCCCAGGTAATGAATGAACCGACGCTAGTTCGGACATGTCGCGTTTACCTTTTAATTTCTTTTCTTTACTTCCTTCTTTCCGCCGTTTTCCTCTCCTTTAATCGTTCGGGATGAACTCGTTTCTCCCACTCTTGTATTCTTGCTTGCCTCTGCGGTGTTGATCCTCCTCCTACTCTGTGCCTCTTACTTGCCTCGCTTCCCCTTCTTTACCTTATCTTCTTACTCTTCCTCCTTCTCTTCCTTCTCCTCTTGTACTTCCACGGCATGATCGAACGAACGTGTGCACTTGCCATCGACAGGAAGGTTAGGAAATCTCCTTTATTAGAGTCACGTTGCACTTCCGGGAAATTGGAATTCGAATCGTAGTGCCTTACGCACGCGGAAAGTTAATTCCTCTTTACCGTTCGTACCTAAGTCAGTGACCCATATAGCAGCGGCTGTCAAGTGCAATCTGTGCGTTTCGAGTGTCGAACTCACCGATTTGATATGGTGATACGACGCGTACGAGACGAGTGTGGGGGATTTGGTTTCTGCCTCCGACGGATTGAGTTTCGTTTATTTTGTCGTTCGATTTAGAAAAAGATAGAACGTTTACGCTACTCGACCAAGGAGTTTAGACGTGTATCGTAATCTTAATTTGTCTGTCCTTGTCCCACTTGGTATTAATTAAGCTCTATCACTGATTCTTTTAATGTGTTAGGATTAGTTTCTCGCTGGTACCCAATTTGTAAGTTACAAAAGATGTTCTATTTTCAAATTTTAACTCGTTCTATCATCCGGTATTTATTACATCTTTAAGTAAAATTGATAATATATCTTGATAAGATTGGTTTTTTTTAGAAAACTTAACACTATTTCTACCACGGTTTTGTTTATACTTACTTCGACACCTTTTCGTTCGAATGCAAATAATTGCCGAAACTGTTGGGATTTCAAATTAACAGATGAATGTAGATAACTTAAGGAATATATTTATCGATACATTGATGTGTATTTATTAGAGATTATTTAATCAGGTTGTAAATTCTAGCTTAATTCGTCAATTTACAAAATATAAATATACACAAATGTGATCAAACATGTTTTGCCTCGACAGAAACAATAATTAAGTAACGAATCACTGCTATGACACGCACGTGTAAAACTGTATCGTATATATATCGATAAAATTACTAATCGAGATAACAAATTTCAGGATCACCTTGGAGAGTAGCAATTATGCCTGCACCAAAAATGTCTGTCATTGGGGATTCCGTCAGACTGGTCCCCGCTGGTAGTCCTGCGTTGTTCGAATTGTCTGCTCTTGGTTTTAGCAGCAAAGAGATCGATGTGCAAATTATAAGTAAATATGGCTCTTACTTTAAATTATTTTAAATTTAAGAAGAAGTAGGAATTATCTTTAACCCTGTGCCTATTGTTTTGTTTAGCACCTTCCAAGAGACACATTCCTGCGCGAATCGAGGAAGAATCCGGTCGTGCGGGAGAATTTCACGTCGAATTCACACCGACGGAAGTGGGTAGTCATCTCGTGGAAGTAAGCATCGCGGGACAAAAGCTACCGGCAGGACCTCTCATCGCCAAAGTGTATAACAGCAGTTTAATCCAAGTTACTGACGTACCTAGCGCCGTTGTCGGACATGCCTGCCAATTCAGAGGTACGATCCTCCCAATTTGTCTCTCGTTGATCCCAATATGGCTACATTTTGGGGAGTACGGATCGTAATACGTTTTGTTTTACAGTTGACGCAAGTGCAGCCGGTGAAGGGCAGTTAGAAATCTCCATAAACGAAGGAGAAGTACCAAATCACGTACAAGTAGTAGGAGGTGGTCGTTGCCTTGTTTCGTTTACTCCAGAAATTGCGAAACCACATTACATCGATATCAAATTCAATGGAGAAGCAGTACGCGGGTGTCCATTTATTTGTAACGTATCGGATACGAGTAGGGTTACGTTAAGTTTAAACCATTTGGAATTAATACCTGTGGATCAACCTGCCAACTTTCATATGGGTGTCGACGGGAGTGGCAGTGCCGAACTTGCGGTTTCCGTAAGGGGTCAGTCGTATAACAAGTTTCTATATTGCGAGTGAATCGAATCTGATAACAATTTTTTTTTAAATTCGAAACCGTGATAAGAGCTTCGGACGATTACGCAACAATTTATAAGAAAGTGCTTTCACTCACATAATAGAAATATATATTTGAGATTAAGATAGTCATAGTCTACATGTAAGAATATCCTTTTCTAGGTCCAAGTAGTGAATTACCGGTAAAAGTAACCGGAGATATAAGCAGTGGTTTCACAGCAGAATTCATTCCTAGAGACGTAGGTGTACATTCTATTAGCGTGGAATACAATGGTCATCCAGTAAATGGTACACCATTCTTAGCCAAAGCGTTCAACGCGGATAAAGTTCTAATTGGATCTGTAGCTAGAGGCAGTGTTGGTCAGCCTACGCACTTTACCGGTACGTAACGGTAATAAAACGATCTTTGTCAAATGTCGTTGTGCGAAATATATCGTAATTGTTTTTAATAGTTGACGCGAGTCAAGCCGGTGAAGGAAATTTGGAGATCACGATATCTGCTCGGGGTCAAAATATTCCAACTCAAGTGACACCCCAAGGCAATGCCCGTTTTTCCGTCAGTTTCGTACCGTTTGAAGCGTGTGAACATATTATCAACATAGCTTTCAATAAGCGAACTGTACCAGGCTGCCCGATAATAACGCGAGTGGGTGGCGATAGCCACGTTACCGTGAGTGGGCAGGCATTAAGCAGTGCTGGATTAGGACGGCAAAGCTATCTTACCGTCAGTAATGTTGCCGGTAGCTTAGAAGATTTAGAAGTTAATGTTGAAGGTAAATTTGTACAAAATTTCTTTCTTTCGCGTTTAATTCGGCTCACGATCGAATGCATCTCATAAAACGATAGCGGCACGAAGTAAAACTGTTTGAACTATCGATGGATCGAGTCATCCTTCATTGACACGGTTAATGAGACATCCTCGTCGATCGATGGCTCGAAACGAGCGAAGCGAACTCCTTATAAATGAACGACGATCGATTAAATCTGTGATTCGATTTAATAGCAGCATGTACATTTTCCTATCTTAGAACATACCTGTTACTGTTATGCAAATGTCGATATTTTCCATGTCAGTATTTTATATTATCACTGTGCATTTGGTGATTGATTTTCGTTACAGAAATTATGCACTCTATTGTACTGGCCACTAGGAATATATACAAGCACCACTTTGTTTATTTGATCACATTTGTGTCTAATTTTTGTATTGTTCGTATTGTTTATAACAATGTATATCGTAATTTTTTTTTCTTTGACGATGTTATTAATC
>JAITYT010000091.1:433936-445984 GCA_025433975.1 Liostenogaster flavolineata | reverse complement strand
TCTCTCTCTCT
This sequence comes from Liostenogaster flavolineata, assembly GCA_025433975.1. Classification (NCBI taxonomy): domain Eukaryota; kingdom Metazoa; phylum Arthropoda; class Insecta; order Hymenoptera; family Vespidae; genus Liostenogaster; species Liostenogaster flavolineata. Next base: position 445,973 of record JAITYT010000091.1, on the reverse strand, counting down.
GTTGCAGGTCGGCCAGATTTCAGACTACGACATTACTAGACCTCTAAAAATATACTAATTTCATTCTAATGTTAATACCTGGACTATAATGATTCAAATGGTGGTGGGTTCCTAACTACACTCTTCTGAAGACCTTTGCGTAAGGGTAGTGCAATTGCCACCTCCTTCTCAATCCTTCCATACTGTTAGTTACCACTATAGAATATGACAAAACCTTTGTCTATCTTTACTAATAACTACGCGCTTGTGACTATTTCCTTAATAGATAGTTCAAATGTATTCATCCCCTGGTGCTATAAATTTAAATTACTTAAACTTAACGTTCGATTATTTAGCTTCTATTTTTTGATTGATATAGTGCCGTAATAATTGTGCCAATACAATAGTTTATATACACGCTCACGTTTAATTGTAACGATTAGAAGATCGATTTATAATAATCGTAGTCCTTACCTATATAGATCTTTATCCTTTTAATTTTCAATGAAGATTCTTTCTTGTCTCTAATGCCGAGCATGCAAAATACGATAATTAATCATTAATCAATCATTGATATAAGTAAAATGAAAGTAGAATAATAAATCATTACGCAACATTTACTTTATTCCACTATAAGTCATGCAACGAGTGTTTGAAATAACTAGTTAATTATTCTATGCTTCGTAACATTTTAGAGCTTGACATAATCTGTAATCATAACATGTAAAAATATTGGACGTATGCGAACATAGTGCCCAACTTCTGGTCTCCTTGCGATCCACCCTAGTAGTCGGCTGACTAAATTGTAATAAAAAACTAACCGGCGGACTTGATAGGACCCAATGGACAGGCCGTACCAGCTCAAGTCACCGACAACAAAGATACGACGTGCAGTGTGGCATTTACTCCGCGAGTAGTCGGAGAACATAGAATATCGGTAAGCCACCGTCACATTCCCGTGGCTGGCAGTCCCTTTAGCTGTAAGGTCTACGATGTTGCTGCTATCAAAGTAAAAGATTCCAAACGAGGTGTCATTGGAACACCCGTCACTTTCTTAGGTATATATCTATTTTTATGCGTGAATCGTCACTCGAACGAAGATCTCCGTACACCTTTCTTTAATCTGTGATCGATGATTTCAGTGGAGACCAGTCAAGCTGGACCAGGTAATCTAGAGGTAACAGTGAACGGTGGTCGTGTGCCAACTTCTGCTCAAGCGCAAGGTCCTCATACGTACGCGATATCGTTTACGCCAAGAGAGCCAATTGCCCATACCGTTGACTTAAGATTCAATGGTGAAGATGTACCGGGAAGTCCATTCAGTTGTCAGGTATATTTAAATTGTACGTGCAGAGTACGATGCATTTCGATAATTCGTATGTAATTTTTAGGTGAGCGATACCGCCAAGGTATTGATAACCGAAGGCCTTGAAAAAGTATCGGTAAATCGAGTCGCTACGTTTACTATAGAAGCTGATACATCCCTAGGAACACCTGTCGTCGAAGTGCTTTCACCTACCAGAGAAAGTTTATTGGTTCATCTTAAGCAAAGTGGTCATGGAACTTATACCGCTGGATTTACTCCAAAAGACGTTGGTATGTAATACCAATTCAGTATATTCAGAGGTGCGTCAGAATGTGTGAAAATTTGTTAAAAATTATAGGCGATCACAGCGTCGAAGTAAAATTAGGGGGATCCCATGTAGAAGGCAGTCCGTTTCTCGTAAAGGCCTACAATGCGGATAAAGTAAAAGTGACGGATATAAATAGCGGCGTTGTTGGAAAAGCTGTGTTTTTTAGCAGTAAGCTTCTAAGATTAATTGTCCGATAATCGTTAAAATAATCGAATGAGAGTAACGTTGATATTCCTTTTATTTTTATATTTCAGTTAACGCTAGTCAAGCTGGAGCAGGAAACCTGGAAATTATAGTTGCCGTCAATGGCAAAAATGTACCAAATTATGTACAAAGCGAAGGCAATGCAAAGTTTAGAGTAAATTTTAAGCCACAAGAAGCTGCAGTGCACAGTCTCAGCGTTCGTTTCAACGGAGAACCTGTGCCAGGTACCACGAGAAATATGTTATCCATATGCTAAGTAAAATCAACGTACAACGTACTTATAATATTTGTAGAAGCGTAATGTATTATTCTATATCTTCCTTTAGGTTCACCATTTAACTGTAAAGTAATTAGTGCGGAACAAGCGGTAATAACTGGAAACAGTTTGAAGATGGGTGCTGTCAAACAACTCATATCTTTCACTGTAGACCCACAAGCTCTCTCCACAAATTGTGATGTAATCGTTACTCCACCATCGAACATAGCTCTCCCTATTACGATAGAGCCTATCGACGGCAAATATAGCATCAGTTTTATGCCAACGGAAGTCGGGAGACATAATATCAGTGTCTTGGTGGATGGCGAACCGATAAAAGGATCTCCGTTTGCGTGTAACATTTACGACGTCACTAAGGTAAAGGTTTACTAAAACGTCAACGCTATATAAAGATCTAGTTCTTGTAATAATTTTATATAAATGAACAGGTCCATGTGTCTGGTCTTACAGAAGCCTTGTTAGGTCAAGCTACAACTTTTACAGTCGACGCGGCAGAAGCTGGAGAAGGAACGTTAGAATTGGTAGTAAGCACTGAAAATAATACCGTTAAAGCTGAAGTTGTCGCTTGTGCACGCGGTCTTTACGACGTAACATTCGTCCCGCAAACGACCAGTACGCATTACGTTAACATTAGCTTTAACGACGATAACGTACCAGGTATATAACACTTTAATTCAGCTTTCTATATATCGTACGATCTTTATTTTTCTATGTCTAAAATGTTCAGTAATAAATTTATCGTGATTTTTATTTATTTCGCAGGTAGTCCATTTAAATGTCCAGTTGTCGCTAATATGTTAGAGGGACCTTCCATGATTCGAGTTGGTAACACGGCTTACATGGATTTAGATATGCCAGGACTGCAAGGACCAGTTTCTGCAGAAGTAACTGGTAAATTATACTTCGCACTTACGATATCCTTTCTAATATAAATCTTTATAGTCTAATTGATCTTACAAGGACAAAATTGTACTTGCAGGTCCGGATGGTATAATCATTCCATGCACCTTGACAAAATTATCATCCACGTTATATCGAGTGGAAATCCGTGCACGTCAAATTGGCACGTACACCGTAATCTTTAGTAATGGCCATAAAGTCGTTAGTTCGCAAACACTACAAGCTTTCGATCCGGTCAAGGTGTCCGTTAAAGAAGTAGCAGATGTGGTTTGTCATCGTCCTGGAACTATCATAGGTATACGTTTTTCTTCGCGTTTTAAATAATTAAAGATTATAATTAAACGTAATGTAACTCTTTGACGATGCAGTCACCGCATCGAAAGAAGCTGGTCCTGGGAAACTTACCGCAAATGTCCGTGCCGGAGGTGCGGATGTCGACAGCTTAGTTCGAGAAGGGGACAATGGCCTTTATGAAATTGTTTTTCATCCAACTCGTGCAGCTCCTCACAAAGTACACATAAAGTACAATGATATACATATCGCAGGTACAATCAATACATTTTTATTTGACGTTGCCAATGATACTTTATTGCAGGGGTAGTTAACCTGGTCCGTGCCGCCCACTAGTGGGCGTTTTAGTTTATATACCTTAACTCAATGTAACTCTGTTTTATAAATTGTATAAAGCAAAACTGTCCCTTTACTATAAATCACCGTTACTGTAAAAACTAGTGGGTGTTTAGACAATTTTATTACCAGCGGAATTATAAAAGTGAGCGTTAGGTATAAAAAGGTTGACTACCACTGCCTTTATAGTATAATATTATATATTAACACTGTATTCTTCAGGAAGTCCACTCGATGTAACAGTGCGGAGTCCTACCGGTGGAAGAGAAGTAACCGCGACAGGACTAGGATTGTATCAATCATGCGTTGGTAAAGTTACTTCCTTTACTATCGAAACGTTAGGACGTCCGGGTAAAGAATTTGACGTTGTTATAAGCGGACCACAAGGAAATGCCGTGCCTGTGCGATGTTATCAACATAGAGATGGCAATTTACTCGCAGAATTCACTACAAATTCCGTAGGTACGTGTACATCTGTTAAAGAAGTTAATCAAAGAGGGAAACCATTTTTTATATGTACATATGTAAAAACGTTTCGTTTTCTCTTTATAGGTACATATAAAATCGATGTTTTACATGGTGCAAAGCCGGTCTTGGGTTCTCCTTTCTTTTGCCAAGCTTTTGACGCGTCTAAAGTGAAACTTCAGGAGCTAGGGCCGATGACAGTGTCGCTTCATGATCATATTGCATTTAAATGTAAGGCGAGACCGATTTATCTGTATACGAACATTTCTACGTTATTATTCTTCTACATTATTAGTCTAAAAATATATGTAATTACAGTAATGAAAACTGAAGCAGGAATGGCAGATTTGGACGTATCGGCGACGAGTCCTTTGGGACAGGAACTTCCCTTACAAGTCACTCCACTCAATGATGGAGCCGAAATGATCGAATTTTCTCCAAGTGTCCCTGGAACTTACATGATTAATGTTACGTATGGTATGGAAGTTATATACACGATATATTTCGTTGGAATACTTCGAATCACCGTATTCTTTCTACTTTACAAGTGAAGGATATCGCGGATTTTATTCTTTTCCCTGCCACAGGAGGACACGATACATTTATTAATTCGCATCTTTCTAAATCTAAATAATTGATTTTGAACGAAATAACTTAATAAATCGCGTATACGATAAAAGAATTAAAATATCCATATTATTTAATCTTCCGAATAGGTGGTTGTTCCGTTCCTGGCAGTCCAGTGGTATGTACAGTTGATGTAACGGGTCAAGCTCGTGCAAAAGGCGAAGGCTTATTAAGTGGCCACGTGGGTAAACCAGCACACTTTATCGTTACTGGTACAAGAAGTCCTCCAGCGGTACAAGTAAATATAAGAAAGGATAAACATTAAAGTGAGCATTTTTTTTCAAGAGAGAGACTCTATGCGATTGAATTGTTTTAATAGGTAGACGGTCCTGATAGTGTTCCTAAAGCAACTGTCGAAGCAGGTGCTAATCCAGGAACTTGGAACGTATCGTACGTTCCTACCGAAGTAGGCGTGTTCGATATAAGAGTTGTTTCTGCCGGACAACAGTTACCTGGCTCTCCCTGGCATCCAAAGATTATAGATACGCGCAATCTTCGTGTTATTGGTATGCGATAATAATAGAAATAAGTATCGTTGCATGTAATAAATAATTTGTAATTCTAGGTGGTTGGTCTGCCGTATGCGATGACATTGGTCGTTTAAAATTGCATCCTTCTAATAAAATCAGCTTTGATACTGCAGAAGCAGGGCCTGGTGAATTAACTGGAAGTGTCGCGGATCACCCGTTGACATTCGAAATGACTTCGAATAACAGACTGAAGCTCATTTCACCTCATCTAAGCAGCGGCGAACATCGTTTGGAAATATTCTTCAATGGTGTACCTTTTCCAGGAGCGCCAAAACTTGCACTCGTCCAAGACCTCGAGGTTTTTAAACAGTAGACCAAAATTTATTATTACCTAGGCAGTGATTTTTAAATAATATAATCTGATATAAAGTTAAACTAACGAAGAAACACGATAAGTTCTTAAACACGATAATAAAATAAATTCGATTATTATAGTAACTTTACTTTTTGTCATAGCCATCTGTTCAAGATACCAGTAGAGTGCTGTTAAGAGGCAGAGGATTAACATCGGCAAAGTGTGGCGAAGAAGTTAGCTTTACGATAGATGGTTCCCAAGCTGGGAGTGGAACGCCAAAAGTTCAATTATTTTCACCTACTAGTGAACTGAACGTAATGTTACAACACTTAGGTAAGATTGACTTCTTTTACAATTCTGTGACATAGAGTATAACTCGTTAAATCTCGCATTTACGTTAATACATCTAGGGGATAGCGTATATCGCGCTAGTTATATACCACTGACACCAGACCCGCTTTTAATGACCGTATCGTGGAACGGTAGGCAATTGAAAGGATGCCCTTTGCAAGTTAACGTAACAAGTGCCGCGGATGCATCGCGAGTTGTTTGTTCGGGGGATGGATTGAAGCATGGCATCGTTGGTCAAGAGATTAGGAGCTTCATTGATACGAGAAGAGCAGGACCGGGTAAAAACGAAGAACAACAATATAGATAAATAGTGATCGATAGATGTCCTTGCTTTCGATTACCATAATCATAAACTTGCTCGCTTACAGGCGAACTGACAGCACATTGTGTCGGGCCACATAAAGTTGCATATTGCGAATTGTACGATCATGGGGACGCCACATTTACTTTAAATGTAAAACCTCAGGAAGCTGGCAGGCATGCATTGACGATCAAATACGCGGGAGAGCACGTACCAGGTTCTCCATTTACTTTACGCGTTTCTGGAGCACCCGATGCTTCGAAGGTATTTATCGGCAATCAATGACGATCATCCTCTCGTCAGTAAATAAGATTATTCGTCGTTTTTTTTACAGGTCCGAGTATATGGGCCGGGTATAGAACACGGTGTATTGGCTACGTTTCAATCGCGCTTTATTTGCGACACTCGCGGAGCTGGTGCTGGCCAATTGACGGTACGAGTACGAGGACCCAAAGGAGCGTTCAGAGTCGAAATGCAGAGGGAAACGCAAAAGGATAGAATAATTCTTTGTCGATACGATCCGACGGAACCTGGTGATTACAGGGTAGAAGTTCGTTGGGCAGGTGTACTCGTTCCCGGCTCGCCTTTTCCAGTTAAAATCGTTGACACGCAAGACGAACTATTAATGCTCACACAAGTAAACACAGTTTATTTTGAAGATATTGTAGATTAATGAAATAATAAAAATTGAATGTATATTTTATACTTTTATTTAGATTTAAAAAAAATAACGGGCTATTGTGTTTATTAGGGTGGAGATAATTATTCAACAGGCCATCATACTATCACTTCATGGCGTGGATCGCAAGCTATATTGTAGAAATATTATGCATAACATTGTTATTATTTTATATGGACTAATAATATATTTCATAATATATAATATTGTAACTTATACAAAACGTTTTCAATAAAATTTACATTCCGATTCTGTTTTTTTCAAATATCATTATTATTTTATTATAGAATTTTTTTATTTTCATTAAAAAACGGTCTATTTACATTTAAGCTTTATATACATAAATATTAACTGTTTATATACATAATAACAACGATACTGTAACTATTACTTCAGAGAATGTTGTCTCTGAGGATGCTTGTTCTTCTTTTCTAATTTACTGAGTTCCCTGAAAACTTGCTTTTTCAGTTCCTTTTGTCGCTTAAACTTTTTCATTTCTTCAGCGTTAACTCGTGCTTGATACGATTCTATCCTTTGCGTGGTTGCCTTCTTCAGCTGTTCTTGCTTGTGAGCGTAATTAGTCCTGATCATTGTCATCATCCGCGCAATATTTGCTTCCTTAGGTTCGCGTATCACGGCAACTCTACGATCTTCAAATTTAGTCTTTCGTTGGCCTGGCGCAGCCGAAACTTGAGGCTTATCCTTATACGGAAGTTCTTTTTGCAAATGACGTGGAATAACAAAAGGCTTAAATACTTTCGGTTTTCTCTCAATCGGAACGTAAAGCGAGTCCGTATTGACGGTCGCGTGAACGTTTCTTTCTCGTTTTAGCTGTCCCGTTGTTTTCATTCCGCGCCATTGATTCTTTTCCGCGGAAGGTAGTAAAAGAGACGTCACGGGATTATAAAGTCTCGGAATCTCCACTTTATACCAAGTACGACAAAAGACTAAGTCGCTCAGGAGAATCTTGTCTTCGAACGTAGCACGGAAGGCGCCTTCCGGCTTCGAAATAGCTTTCTTTATTTGACCGCGAATGCCCGACACCGTCTTAATTTTTGCCCCTTCAAATTTGGCCACTTCCAATATACTGTTGAACATATCTTTGATAAAGGCGGTTTTCTTGTAGATCTTCAATGGTACACCAGTTAATTTTAGTTTCTTAACGACTTCAGTACTTTTATCTATCTCTACGATGGAACCAGTCGCTGCTATTCTGAAACCTGGCTCTCTAGTAGCGACGTCCTGTACCGCCAATATTCCGGTGCCCTGCGGGGTAATAGGTCCCCAGAAATGTCCCATACAAGCGACGTGCTCCGGAGTATATTTCAGCATCCTACTACGCAAATTGTCCTCCAGTTTAGAATAAACGGGCAACGTTTGAAACCTTCTCCATCCAACGGATAGAATCAACGGATCTTTGCTTTTTAAGATCTTCGAGTACCAACGGTGCTTCTTTATTCTCGTTTGCACGTAACCCACGTTCTCTTCCCCGTGTAACAATCCACCAATAACGAGGGGATACGTCGGATCTAAATTGGTAATAATTTCGCAAGGTACCGTCTCGATTTCAACGCGCACGTACATGCCTGGTCGATAGCCTTCCAATTGTACTCTAACGTCGTCGTCGATCCCTTCGAACTCGGTTCTATTCAATTCCGATTGCTTATTGACTTCGTTTTTGAGATCGTCGTAATACGTTTTACCTTCCCCGTTATCGTACTCAGCATCGAACTGTTCCTTGAGTTTTTTCTTCTTCTCGAGGAGTTTCTTGTGACTTTCAGCTTCGCCCGCCGGTAACTCTTGCGGAGCACTCGTCTTGTGCTTCTCGCCGGTTTCCAAATCCTCAAAATCACCGAATACTTCGTCGTCGTCCATATCGTCCATTTTCAAAAGTTCTTCCGCATCTTCCGATTCTTTCCATTTCCCGGTAACAAAGCGATTAATCAGAAGCGCCTTGTTAGTTTCTTCCAACCAATCACGCGATGGTTCTTTCGAGAAAAAGACGTATTCGTCTTGATTCTCCAATTCTCGCTCTTGTACCTTCTGCTTTTGCTTCTCTTGTATCACATGGAATATACCACCGATTTCTTCTTCCTTTTCCTCAAGATTTTCTTCCTCTTTCTGTCGTAGAGCGTTTTGCTTGTCGAATACGCCGTAAACGACTTTCATTAAATTTTTATTATTTTGCATGCGATCAATGAATCCTTCTCTTGCTTTATCTGCCAAATTCTCTTTCCACTTTAATTCATCGACAACTTCTTCCTCCTCGTCCTCTTTTATTTCGTCATCTTCTTCGGAACTTTCACTGTCGGATTTTTTATTTAATTTCATATCGTCCATCTCTAACTGTCCTCGCGAGTCATCATCGCTAAACTCATCAAAACTTTCGTCATCGTCATCGTCATCGTTAATTTTTCTCTTATCAGAGTTTGTATTTAGACGACTGAGAACTTCATTAATTTTATTTTTAACCCGAATATCCGAATCTTTGCTAAACGAATGATATATTTCTTCTGTCTCTTCTGTATTTTCATTATTACATGTGCCTGTACTCTTTCGTCTTTTCGTTTTTTCATTTCCTACATCAAGACTTTTCTTTTTTCTTTTAACGCCTCTTTCATTATGTTCCTCTATTTTATTCTCATTACAATCATCGTTTTCGTCGTTACTTTCATCTTCACAGGCAGATTCGTCTTCATCGCTATCTTGGTCGTCTTGATCGTCTTTATCGTCTTTGTCATCAATGTCGTCATCAATGTTATCATCACCATCATCACCATCGTCATCGTCGTCATCTTTTTCACCGTCATCCAAGGCGATATTATTTCCTGAATTTTTTAACTCAGGAAATACAACTTTTCTCCTTACCCTTCCATTTTCTATCACAGTTTCCCCGATGTACTGCGCATCCAGTTGTTCGTTTACGTCTCTTGATCTTATGGGAACAGTATCGCTAAACAATTTTATTTCACTATTCTGTAACTTTTGATCGAGTGTGCTTTGGGTGTCCATTAATGCACTGACCAAGCCCAAGTCTTCCGTGTGAGAATGGCTGCCACCCAGTTCGACATAGACAGCATCCTTGTCATAAACTATTCCACCAACTCCAGAGAAGGGCGCGTAAATTAATCTTTCCTTCTCTACCAGCGCCCGTTTCTTTAATTGCTCCGGAAGCGGGCAAGGATCCGGCAAGAAGCTGACATCTTTAATTTTTAAGTCACCGCATCCGGGAATATGAATGGAAATTTCTTTCTGCAAAGGAACTCCTCTAACGTATCTGTAAGAAAATATCGTTTAGACCGTTGGAACGATACCTTTTTAAGAAGGAAATATTGCAAAATTAGACGAACGTAAGGAAAAAAATTTACATACCCGTACAAGCTGATAGTCCTATCGATTTTTGGATCTTGTCTGATTGCTTCTGGGGGTGTCAGGTCCTCTATTCTATCCGCTAGTATATACGGATGAGACATGCGCCAGGTCAGAGGTCTGAATTTCATGACGGATATAAACCTCGCTAAATTCTTTATCTCTGTACGGAGATATTCCTCGTGAAGTAATCCAGATAGATAGAATAATTTCGCACCGGCGTATACCTCTGTCCAGAAGCGTTGTTTCAACGTCTTTTTCGTCTTTTTCAGCTGTTTCGCATTCTTAATAGAGTCCAAATGAGTGAGCACACCCATAATCCTGGGCATACCGTGTACTTGGCATATGTTCAAGAACTCGAATATCTCCATTTCGAAGCCAAAGGAGGCATCCGTCAGTAGCAGCACCAAGTCTGCGACTTTTGCGATATCGATCATACAGTTTATGTCGTTATTACATTCCATAAACGTGATTCGTCTCTTTTTGCTAGAAACTATAGTAACGGGACCCATTATACTGGTGAGTGGCTGTTTGACATAGCTCTTGATTAAACATTGAATAAGAAGGGACTTTCCGACCTTCGGTGGTCCGACCACTGCCACCAAAACCGGTGGAGGCTCCAAAGGTGTTCGATCTACCACGGGAATATGTTGCTTCTTCGTTTCAATATCCTGATTCCGCCTGAATCTCCTTTCTGCTCTAACTGCCGAGTTAAACGTGAACGCCTTAGGATTCTTCTGTTTCTCTGACAGCGCTTGATCATTCTTTTTCTTTGTTTTCTTCTTCTCTGCCTTACGTCCAGCGTTACGCTCCCTGTGCGTTTTGTGCTTGATAACATCGTTGTCTACCCCTGACATTTTATCGAGCTTCGCGTTGATGTTCCAAACGTTCGATTACTAGAAAAGGAAAAAAACTTCAAATGACGTAAATTGAAATTACTCTTCGGATCAAGTTGAGGTTAGGCGTAAACACGTTGCATCGAAAACCCACGCGGACCTAGCGAGAATCGAGAGGAATAAAAAAGTCTTATACAAAAGCAACAGTTTTCCTATCGTGATCACTGTTTCGGATCACTCGCGGTGGAATGGTGATTTAGCGCGAGTGAAAGGAAGGCTGATAACACCTGGCGAGGGCGGTCGATGGAGAGTATGCACTCGGACGACGGTAGTCCACGTGACTAGGACCACGTGAGTTTAGTACGCGCGTAAAAATATGTACACCGCGGAGAGCGCGAGGGTCGATCTCTGGATTAAACAATATACAAAAAGATAATCGCAAGAACGATCACTTACTCGGACGGTGTTCTGAGGACTCAGCACGTGAGTTCTGAGGTTTAGAAAATGGCGGAACGCATTTGGCGATTAAGAAAACTCTGTGTTACTCCTTCGATGGTCCGGGCGGAAGCTTTTCCGGAAGGCTCGGCGACGAGTAGGTAAGGGAGACCGTCTCCCAGGTTTGGTAAAAGACCAGCCATTGACTGATTTTCCTTTAACTCTACATTACCGATCGTCGATCCGAGATCGATCGAGCGGGAACAATAACGTTGGATTCAGTTTCATAGAATATGCCGCTACGTGGCGCACACAGTTTTGTTCTCCTCCGCTACGGCGGAGCGGCGTTCGCGTCGACGTTAGTGTAGGCAGCGGCCGTCAGGCGGACGAGCGATGTAAGCACGCGCTAGCAGGCAACTCGACCAGAGAGAAATATACAGTATATATTTTTGTAAGTTTGCTTCGATGGCTTCGAGCTTACCAATTTTATTTTAGGGATATTCGTTTTTCCCAAGCAGTTCCTAAATG
>JAITYT010000091.1:405047-427154 GCA_025433975.1 Liostenogaster flavolineata | reverse complement strand
CTTCTTCTTCTTCTTCTTCTTCTTCTTTGTCGTCGTCGTCCGCGCTCTACGTATCTCGAATAAAACGCAAGCTCTTTCGCTCGTCGTGGGTAACTCCTTCGATAAAAAGGCAGCTGAAAAATCTGACGGATCGAGAAAATAAAAGGATATCACTTCGGTCCTAAAATTCGACATCGATACATTTGTCGAGTCATCCCAAAAATAATGCGCTTTTCATAACGACGCGCTTTCTTCGCGATTATTCCGAGCGTAATAACGCGCTCTTTTAAACTTCCATTAGGATTAAGATCGAGGTAAATTTACTACCTGCTTTTACGGAAAGTTCACGCAGCTAGTCGATCTCTCTCCAATTTTTAGCACGATATTAGCAGAATAATTGAAAAAATTGCATTACTTATGGGAGTCGACCGATAAACAACGTCCCTTCGTCGCACTTCAACGCATCTTTCGAACGACTTCTTTCCTTTACACTACGCAGATATACAACAACACCGAATTCGTTCGAGCATCGATTATATGGCACGTAATTAATAATATACAGTTTGCGCGCTTCTCGATCCTTTCCCTTCCTTCCATTTCTTCTCAGTCTTCTGTAAATTATCTACGCGATACGCGAGTCCACGGGCTTTAACGCCTATTTCCTTTCGTCACGAACCGACTATTCTTCTCGCGAAACGTTAGCCTTCGCGCTCGCATTCCGCCAACACGCGCTCGACCACCCGAATAAAATCTCCTATAAGAGCTCTTCGTCGTCGTTGAAGCGCTTCTCGTTCCAACGTTACGTTTGCATCGCAAACGTTACGTTTGCATCGATTGATCGCGATAACGGTCAACTCGCGAATAATAATAATAATAATAATAATGATATCAATAATATTAATAATAAGGAAGATGAAGAAGAAAAAGAGACGGAATTAAGGCTCGTTAATAATAATACGCGTTAACGAAGGTAATACTGAACGAAGTGCCGGCTAAGCCTTCGTAGAATTGTACTAACGCAGCGGCCATTTTCGGATGGTTATCGAAGATTCCTTCTCGAATAAACGAGGAACGTCTCTCGATCGGTGTTAGCTCGCGTGCTTTTCTTTCTTTAAATTTTTATCCTTTTTTTTTCATCTTATTCTAGTTACACTCGATCCCGTAACTCGTTCGCTCGTTACGAAGCGTATCTTGCCCCGAGACGTCGTACTGCTCGTCGTCGTTGGATTGTCGTTGTCGATCTCGCCTCTCGCTCGTCGAATCGGCGGTTCTTTCGTTCTTTCGTTCCTCGGTGAGATATTCGAAGGAGAAAATTCGAGAATGTCGAATATATACGCACGATAAACGGATCGAGATGTCTTTCATCGACGACGATCGCTATCACGAACGACCCCTTCGGAAAGCACGCGTACGCGGATCGTTTTTCTTTCTTCCTTTGTCTGTTTTTTTTTTCTTTTTTTTTGTTACTTTCATCGTTCGTCGTCGAAGGTGCCCTCTCTTACAACGTATCTATTACAATATGGCTACAACAAGTTTGAGAGCGTCATTCGACGCCCCGCGAACAACTCGCGCTCAACGCGTGCGTGGATCGACGTGTCCCTTCTTCGTTTCCTCCATTTTTACGCATGTAAACCGAGAATCGTGTTTTTAGGATCGATGTAGAATCGCTTACAACGCGGTATTATAAAATCATGTCGCCGTCGTGCTCGATGCTGGTGGTGTGTCGGTACGCCAAATTGAGCAGCCCGACTGACTGATCGTGGTGATCTGAAAATAAAGGAAACATGACGTTCGTAAGGTCGTACGGTGTGAGGCAACGCTACTTTCGACGATTTCCAAATCCCAACGTTTCAATTTGATCGCAGTAGCGACTGACACGGGCAAACGCTTCGTTAACCCTTTCGCTCCGAACGCCGGATATATCCGGCATCCACGATGCGAGTCGCGGAGACGGACGCCGGCTATAACCGGCGGCGTCGCGGGCTAATTCGTGTAAGCAGCTCCTCTCGTACGGTTTTTGGCGCTGAGTTCCGTTCGGAGGCGACACATCGATGGAACGAACCACCGCAGCGAAAGGGTTAAAAGCGAACTTCTACGTTCATCGGCGCAATTGCTGCTTCGGATTTAATCGTATTTTTTCGTTTCTTTTACCGTGTTAATATTTTTTTTTATAGGCCGCTTCGTACGACGTAACCCTTTGCAGTCGAACATCGGGATTTCCCCGGAGAGGCTCTTTTTACCGTTGCTGGGAATATCCCGCCATGAGTATGCTGCGATTATTTAGACGGTAAGATTTAACGCTGTTATCTCATCGCACTTCTCACTATTCTATAGCGCGTATTGACACATCGGCTGATAAGTTTCCGGTCTGACAGACAGATGGCGCCACGGATACAAAACTAATATTTTTTTAGAAAGTACTAACCTTCGAAAGATAGCTGTAAAAATTTCATGACGATCAAAAGTTACAGTGGTTTTAGCGAAACAAAAGAATTTCGTGTGTCGATAAAACATTGCTTTTTGATGGGAAAAACACCGTTGAAACGAAAGTTTGGCTTGATAAGTGTTATCCGGTTTGCTGAGTTTAAACGTGGTCGTACGAACACCGATGATGCGGCACGCTCTGGTCGGCCAAATGAGGTGGTTGCGTCAAAAAACATCAAGAAAGTCAACAAAATTGTTTTGACAAATCGTAAAGCGAAGATGCAAGAGATAGCCGACACTCTAGAGATATCAAAGAAACGCGTAGGCTTTATTTCGCATTACCGGGCATTATTTTTAGACCGGGAACTTATCAGCCGATGTGATATAAACTTTGTTATAAATATTTATTAAAAACGCTTTGTTTTGTCGCAAGAAATAGTTATTTCGGTCAGTCGGACTCTGCCTTACTGGCGTTTACTGTTATTTATTTCTTTTTTGATTTTTTTATTGCTCTTTAATTTTCAACGTTCGCGAGAACGAGGTTTTGGAATGTTCGAAAGGAGACGCGAGTCCGGCGATTATGAAAACACGTGCGAAGCAGTGCCGATGAATTTTCATCGATTCTGGATTATCATTGATGAGTTCAGTTACGAGTCGGAGTTACTTTAAGTAAGTCTCTGAGAGAATGTCGAATTTACACAGCTCAGACGCATCCATTTTAACGAGATTTATACTTCCTTCGGCCAGTAGTTCGTCGATCTACGAATAATTCCGATCGATACGTTTACCATGCTTACAGATATCACGACCGCAAAGAGTTAATACGCGTTACGTATCGGGCGATCGCATAAGAATAATTTGGAAGGCGCGAAATGGAATCCGAGCGATTCGTAAGGTCTACGATCTCTCTCATATTAGGTTGGTGCGTATGAAATGCCCACCAATTTAATATCTTCGAGGAAATATTCCTAATTGATTGGAAACATATTTTGGAGGTACGACGCTTCGGTATCGTCCCGATCACGCAGTTTCTCGTTCATCGCATTGCCAATGTCATCCATGATATAGCCTATTTCGTATGTTTTAACGTAGCGTATTACGTCGCATTCGATGGCGGTCCAATTTGGAGTCGACTAGAGTCTAAGCGGCTCATAAACGCAATCCAATATTTGTTACTTTATTGTCATGTCCGATCAATGGAGTTTCCGCGGTTGTCTCGTCGCTGGAACGAGTCATGTACGCATGCGGCGGTGGCACGTAGATGGGTTTAGAATGGCTGGTAACTTGAGCGTAGAGCGTCGGTTCTTGGATCGGCTGTCTTCTGGTGAGAGTCGACATCGGTAATAACTGAGGTCGCTGCAGGGTCGACATCTGAACCGATTGGTAGCAGTTGGGTGGTATTCGTCGATTGCCGCGAAGCGACAGTTCCGCATACGTCAGTTCCGAGCCCTGAAAATGAATTTAATCGATGATCGAATTGCCAATCGAGAATCGAGCACGTAATCGTTTCCATCTTTTACAATTATCGCGGTTAATTTATAAATATCGAAAATCAGGTAACACGCGCAACAACGATGGTCGATTTTGTTTTCCTAATTAATAACCTTAATTTCCATTCTACCCTCGATAATTCATTTATTATCGACCATTAAATATTCGTCATTAACCTATTAATTGCAAATGTCACGTTTTTATCCCAGGCCAAGCGTTATTTGCTTTATTGATTCGACGATAAATCGCGATAATTACCAGCGGTACTTACGTTATTTACATTGGCGAAGGTCGCAACGTCCGAGCGTTTCTGTTGAATCACGTAACGCGGCGATGCTCCCTTGCACAGTTCGGCATACGAGTTTTCTGCAAAACGAACGAAATTACGATTACATCGTTTACCAGGCGAACGCAATTGCGTGATTACTGGTTCGCTATTTATATTTCTATTTCTATTTCTATTTATATTATTATTATATATTATTATATAAAATTTATATTTATATTATTAAGGTTCGCGCAAGTTATAACATTTGAAGTGAGCTCGGGACACTGGAGATTTTCGCGAATTCTTTCTCTAGAGAACGAAGTTATAAATCGTTAAAAAATGTAATATAAAGCGCCTCTGTTCGGTGCGAAACAACTTTCTTTAAATTCGAAAACGATGTTGAAAGCGCAAAGACAGCACTTCCGTATACAGGAACGAAAGTCGAACGACAGTCCGAACAATTGCCATTAACGCAATTTACCGATGTATTCATCAGAGAATTTGGCTGCTCTCGCGGAATTTCGATCCATTACGAACGAACGATTTAAAAATATAAATGTATACGGTAATTCAGGAATGACTAGTCGTTGTAATAATTACTCGACGATCATGATTCATTAATGGTTCATTATTAAGAGACATTGTCGAACTGACAGTATTGGCTAGTCGAAAAAGTATCATGGCCGAAGCGAGGAGAAGCTTTAAAACTCGTGGCAAAGTCTAAATAAACGCCAAAGAAGATGGTGATACGTGTTTGTTGGGATTGGAAGGGCATCGTGCATCACGGGCTGCTTTGCGTTGATTTTTACTGTCAACGATTAGCTAGATTGCAACGAGCTAGTCGACAAAATCGGCTGGAACTGATCAACAATAAGGACGTCGTCTTCCACCATGGTAAAGCCAGATCACATACATCTTTAAGTACCTGGCAAAAATTGAGAGAACTTGTCTGGGAAGTTTTAATGCGACCACAGTAAAGCCCGAACCTTGCGGCGTCGGACTACCATTTGTTTCGATCTCTGCGGAACTCTCCGAGTAATGTTAAGTTAGTTCGAAACGTGGCCTGTGAAAATCACTTGTCACAATTTTTTCCCCAGAAAGCGTGGAAGCTCCACGACAACGGGGACTTGCCAGAAAAAATGGCAGAAGTTCATCGAACAAAACCAAAGTTCTCCTAGGATCTACGAAACAATAGTCCAGATTTTGACTCGAAGAGGCTCAATAATTTTTTGCCGGTAGAATGAGAAACTTTTGAGAGATACAAATACAATACAGTAGAGACAATAGTTGCGTAAAAATTATAGAACGTCGTAAATTCATCGTTAATTCTGTTTTAAGCGGTCCTTTCGAGAAATTCGAAGAACCGAAAACGCAAATCGCGAGAAATCGACAGCAGGGCTCACCGTTCGCGTGCGGGATGATGTCCGGGTCCTTCTCGAAGCTCTCGATGCTGTCGGCGCTGAGTGGCAGCGCGGAAGACTTGTCACGAGGCGAGGAGGCGGTCGTGCCGGAGGCCGCGAGGTTCGCCATGCCGCCATCGTCGTGCGAGTCCTTGTCCTCCTGCGGTCGCGGTCGATAACGCAGCCTGACTGCTAGCACGATCATGAATATCACCAGGAGGAGACCGGCGGTCGCGCCCACCACGGCACCCAGCAACGGCCCGGAGAGCGACAGCATCACAGGAGTCAACGCTGAAAGCAATGTCGATCGATCAGCTAGCTGCACGGATCTGCTATCGGAGACTGTCGGAGATCGACACCAGGCGCGAGACACGCTTCTTCCCTTCCGTGCTTCTTGTCGGAGCGCCCCTTTCATTCTGCATTATTTTGCTCGAGAAAAATTCATCGAGTCACGGTCGGTTGTCATTTTTGTCTACGCTCGTTTTTGTTGCGAATCTTTCATTTTTCTCAATACCGACAACTTTCATAACTGACAACGACGAGATCGATCGATGCGACGAGAAACGAACGAAGCTGTTTTTACGATCGCGTTTAAGTTGATAACATGCCTGACGCGACCAAGTTTGACTGATTAGGCGACGGGGAACGAATGCTGCTTGCAATCGAGTTTCATGGTTGAATTTCGTAAGGCGATGACTAAATTTGGCTGATTAAGGCGATCGGGTACGAATGCAAGCTGACGGCTTTCGTCGTCACGGTTTTTCGTTTCGCGTTGCATCCGTCACGTATCCGTCGGTCGTCGATCGCTTCTTTCCCCTCACCCGCCCTTCGTACGTCTCTTTCGGCGTTCCCTCCTTCAGCCCCTCATCGTCGTTCCTCCGTAAACATTATCGATGACAAAACGATTTCGTTAGTCGATCGAGCGCGATGAAATGTACACAGCTCGCTAATCCTTCCGCCTGGAATTATGCAAACTAAATCAACGCAAAGTAGGTCTCCCTGTCGTTCGAACGCGAGCTAACTCACGAACGAGGCACGATAATGGAGACAACGTCGCGCATACATAAGGGAAGCGCCGTAGCAGCGAGCCCGGATGCGCGGAGTCGCGACACGAAGAGATTCCAGGGAGGATTGCGATAAGTGTGCGTTGTTTTTCTTTCATCTTCCTATTTCGAGGGTGTTTTTGCGCGGAGAGGATTCGGTCAGTCGAGTTACACGTCGAAACGCGAAGAAGGACGAAAAGGAATCCACTTTTCGGACCTGACTGCGTCTGGGACGCTGAGAATTTTTAACCTCGATTTCGTCACTTTTTTCGTTCAAATTTTTCATTCCGAATCGTAACCTTTCGGTGGAAACATGATTATTCATTTAGCGAGGTTCGATTGTCGTTATTTTTAAATTAGTATTGAAATCTTGAGATCGATCGTCGTGTAATGGCGTAACTTCGATTTATACAAATTCCAACTTGCGCTTCGTTATCCTCCATTGTTTTTTTTTCTTTAATTGCTTCACATTTAAGAGAACGTTTTCAGAACAGGCTTTAAAATATGCCGAAATCGTGGAATTTAAGTGTACGTAATAAATATTACATATTTGCTTGCTCGTAAGCATCGTTTATGAGCGACGATGAGGAACTCAGAGGACTTTGATTATAGAAAATTTCATTTTCGCGAGTTCGGTGCGACGTTGGCGCTTCAACGGCGTGTTAATATCGCGAGCAGCGCGAGAAACGCAGGCCACAACGATACAACGAACCGATAATATCACGGAATAGCGATCGCGAATGGTATCGAACGCTTCTCAGGGATATAAGTGTACGTTCGAGCCGACAAAATATATCTCACCTACGTTCAGCCGCGCTCGTTGCATGAATTTTCGTATCAACACCAAGGTGCAAATTGATACAAAGTAACCACCGATACGTACAATTTTCAACGTCGAAATTACGGCAGTGCTCGTAACGTACACAAATAACGCGTACTCCCTCGCGATTGGCCGAACGAAACGGTGCAAATCGCGCTCCTCGTTATTAATTTATCGTCAATGGCGCGAGCTAATCTCTCCTACTATCACGAACGCGTATCAAATTACAATCGACACGCGTTCGAGATTCTCTCGAGCGTCCTACGAATTATCCCACGGCTTACGACGTCCATCACCGAACCACCCTCCGCATTCCCAGCCCCCTGTCGCGCTCTTGCCACCCACTCGGCTTCTTGCGCACCCCGTACGCGTTATGCACAGGGACGTTTACCGCGGATTCTAATTAATGAAGCCTGCCGTTCGCGCAAAACGACGCTACGTACGTACGTGTTAGTCGTCTGGGGTCGTACGTGAGTACACGTACGCGTATACGTGCGTGCACGTACGTATACAATGGTTTACAAAATAGACGAAGAGCCGGTCGAAAATGATGGAAATCGTGTATATTTTGTCATTTCGAGTGTACAATAATTTATTTTCTTTAATAAACTTGAATCTTAGCTCGTTTTAGTACGTTGGTCGTTAGTACGCGTGTGTACGTATGTATGTGAGTGTGCGTAGAGGTGGACGTGCAGAATCGTGCAAAACGGTGCACTTGTCGTCGCACGCTTAAATGTACACGTGCGCGTGTAACAGATACGTACGCATGCGCATGTATGTAAGTATGAGTGAGACTTTATCTATACGTATGTATACAATAATTTGCAAAATAGATGGAGAGGCGGTCAAAAATGATGGAAATTGTAAATATTTTGCCATTCCGAGTGTATATTAATTTTTTTTCTCTAATAAACTTGAATTTTAGCTCGATTTCTCCTAGCACGTAAGAGTGCGTATTAGTGGACGTATGAAGTCGTACAGTCCGTGTACGTGTATGTTTGTACGTATATATGCATGTATATATAGAGGTGGACGTGCAGAATCGTGCAAAACGATGCACTTGTCGTTGTACACTTAAATGTACATACGTGCACGTAACGGATACGTACGTACTATATGTGCAGGATTTTCGTTCGAGTTAGTCTTTATCTATACATATGTATAGAATAATTTACAAAATAGACGAAGAGGCGGTTAAAAATGATGGCAATTATACACATTTTGTTATTTCGAGTGTATAATAATTTTTTTTTTTTAATCGAGTTTCCCTAATACATACGAGTGTGTATAGGTGGGCGCACAGAGCGATGCTTCTCACGTACGTGTTTGTCGTATACGCGTGTACACGCGTGTGCTGGGTGAGTATAAGCGTGCACGAGTGCGCAGAGGCGAACGTGTACAGATACGAGCATGTATTTCTTATCTGCAATGCAAATTCTACGAGACTCGCGTAGGAAGTCCTTCGGTAGCTACCTTGAAAATAGCAAAGTAGATTACAGATCAAGCGCGATTCGTTGCCGGAGTTTAAAGCGTAGTTTCCGTCTTATTCGCACCTGTCGTCGTGCGTATTCCTCGTTGCTCGTTTCTTTCTATTACCGATGCTGCTGATATCGTTATCGATAGTTCGTCGACGTTACGTGGCTTATTTCGTCGAATATTATATCGTTAGGCTGTTCGCAAAGTCATTTCGTTTTTTCCTAACAGTTTTTCATAAAAGCAACATAAAGAAACATAAGAAACTACGTTTTTTCATAAAAAAAAAAAACAAAAACAAAACGACTCTCTGAACGCCTTGAAATGATAAACTCTTTGACTATCGAACTGTTTGTAGGACATGTTGCAGTCTTACCTACGAACTTTATATTTTTTAAAAAAAAGCGTAACGCGTATTTTCGGGATTTTATATGAAAAGAACGGATGCTTCGGTGATGTCGCGAGAGCTCATAGGTTAAGTTCTTTCGACTTTGGAAAAAAATCGGGTCTGAAGAGGTCAAGACGCGCGCGTGATTAAAATCGTCGTAGAAAGACGTCGTTTAGAGACAACGAAATTACGAGAGCGTTATTCGATCGGTGTTGAATAAAATCGTCTTTTCTCGAATAATATCAATATTAAACTTATTATTGATATTTCGCGTACGCCTATTTTTGCCACGATCGGTCCAAAGGCTCGTCCTTAAAAAGTTCAATCTTCTACGATTAAACGCGTTGAAGAGTCAATTTGATTGATATCGAATCAAGTAACGAATTAAACGATTTTCGCAAATCGATACCACGAATTTATTATCTTCCTTCGTTTATCTACGTTATAAAAATGAAAAGGAAGGTTAGCGCCATTTGGAAAATTTCGAACGACGATTTAAAAACTGTCGCTGATAGGAATCGACTAAAGAGTAACGTAAATTCAAGATGAAAGCGGAACGCGGGACTCTGTGTGCTCAAAGAGCGTCGCGAAATACTGAAATTTTGGATACGTCGTAGGAGCGTTTCCGCCTCTGCTCGTAAAAAATTGATGATAAAAACGCGGTCCGAAAGTAACGTCGTCACGACGAAGTCATCCTCGAGGCTTCATAATATCGGAAACAAGAGGAACGACGAAGTCGCGCAGAGACGCTTGAAAATTTGCCGGAACATCCACGATAGACACGATTCGACGAAACATTTCCATTTTACGCGCCCGTTTCCTTTTACGCGAATTTTTTCCCTCGCGAATCTCGTCCCAACGTACGAGTCGCCATGCGAGCGAATTATCGTGGAAATGGAATTGTAGAAGTCCCGAAAAGCGCGATTATAGCTGGAAAGAATTTCGATGTCTTTCACGAATGCGCGGATTCATTTTTCGCGAACGTTCGATCGTCGCATCGTCACTCTCGTCCCTCTTCGAGGTACATTCTTCGATTAATTCGATAATGGAACTGATCCGTCACTGTCCTATCGATCAAAAGGGGAAAGAAATTTCCCTATCTTGTCCGGGAAGAAAATAAAAAAAATCGTGCCAAGTATCGGTAAATTTTTGTATCTGTAAGCGGGCGTTTTTTATCTATCGAACTTTTTAAAAAGGACGTATTATAAGAGGGAGAAAGAAAAAAACGAGAGAGAAAAGGAGGGTAAAGAACGATTTTGAAATTATCTATATTTAATTTTGATATTTAATCAGACTCTCTCTCGAGAGACGAGCAACAACGTTTCTTGTAACAAACGAAGGAAGATAAGCGAACGTCGCGGAAGAAACGAAAAACGCGATCTCGATTATCGAACGACGGCGTCCAATGGCCGATCGGCTTTAATTCTGAGACGATTCGCTCCGGCGGGACACTCTTAAGGGCAGGACACGGACCCTTAGGGCGGGCAAGGGCCTTGCTGCTTCTCACGGACGATAATTCCGTGGCTAGGACGGCTAAGTGGTCACAGATATCGCGCATTACGCTATCGCGTCGACGATGAATTTGGAATTCAGATTCAACGGCGATTCGTAGCCGCGTTAGGAGTGCCTTTTGCTTTCCGCGAACAATCAAAGCGCGCTTAAATTCGGGCAACTCGGCTGGCACCGCCGGACCCTAAGTCGATATTAAATTCGAGTCGTGGTCGAATTTAGGAGTTGTTGTTCTTCTTCGACGCGTGTTTTCGCGAGTTTGGAGGCACAAGGGGTGCTTGGGATCGATTTAACATTAAACCTACCAACGACCGGTCAAACGACCGTTCTTAAAGGTCGCTTCGAATTACCTACGTGGGATTATTTTTTATCTTCTCAATGTAAATGATAGAAGAAAATTCGTGTCGTATTGTTAAATGACAATACGCGTTTCATTTGTTGTTCGATTCGATGCCAAATTAACTCAAGGATCTTTTAAGAGACAGGTCTTTTTATTTTTTTGGGGATTTTAAAGGCTAGATTCAGCGATCCTCGAATTCCATACGTTTACAAGATTGGCTCGTCATGAAATCAGAGCTCTTAGTCCAAAGTCTAAATTAACAGTTAGTCGCGTTCGATTGTAAAAAGCGTAACTTTAAAAAAAAGAGGTATTTAGACCAACTGGTAGATCAACTTTAAGAATAGGCATACGAAAAATGTTGGAAGGTTAGTGTCAACTCGTAAGATTTTAAAGTTCAGATTCAGCGATCCTCTGATTCCTTACTTTTGCATGTTGCACTCGTCACGAAACAAGAAAAAGAGAAAGCCTCGTTTGCGTTAGGCTTTAGATTTGTAACCTAGGCTTAAGATTAGTCGATTAAAAATGCGAGGCGTGTGAGAGAGCCGTGCCGCGGGCTATTTACACGAGGTTCCATCGGGATTCCATCAGGGACTCGATGGAAGAGCGATCGAACGAGCAAGCGAGACGCACGAGCGAAGCGAACGGTGGGGTATTGGAGAAAGTGAGAGGAAGATAGATCGTGTAAAACGAACAGTGCCAACGTCAGCAAAGCGAATTATATCTCGAGAAGCGCATAGCCCAAGTGCGATTTACTCGTGTTATTTCCTTTCTACTTTAACCCTTTAAGTGCCAACGTCGCTCACAGCAACAATGAAAAATTTTTGTTAAAGTGCCGTCGTCGCCCTGAACGACTCTTTTTTCGAAAGCTATAAATGTAAATAAAAATTTACATTTTATTTACCAATTATATACTAATTATATTATATTATATATACTAATATATTATATATAATTATATAAATATATACTAATTTTCGCATGAAATTAGAGGCAATTCTGCAGGCACTCAAGGGGTTAATACGCGTATACAATCGAATCAATCGTATCGAGTTCCCGAATCAGAGTCGACCGGCAACTCTGCGATATTAATATTCACGATTCTTCCGCGCGATCGAATAACAAACGAACTTCTTCTCCTCCTATCGATCGAATCCTATCTATTCCGATGAAACGCTCATTTAAATAGAGAGCCAGAGACAACGAAGATCGATGGCAGATCTCTCGATCTCACTGATAAAGCGGTCGGGAGTCGCGCAGGCACCGTGTCACGAGCAGCGGTGAAATCGTCGGCCATCGAAGGCGCGCGATCGATGAGAAAACTTTATCAATTCTGACGTCAGAGTTCGTATTTAAATTCCTAAATAAATAATATCCGATATTCTTCGCGCATTGGGGCATCCGATTGATTGGGAGGAGCCGAACGAGACGAAAGAAAAGTGACGAGCTATTTAACGAGGGACGACTCGTCGATCGAAATCCAAATAAGGAACGTCGTATGTCCTTCGGGTATCGGGAAAATGGACGTCCTTCCGCAAGGAACGATGCCAGAATCACCTGGAAACGCGATCCGAAGAACAAGAAGGACTCAGAGTTTGGACTCAACATTCCGAATTTAACCGAGTCCGAAGGTCTCGCAACGTCTGTTCGCGAATTCACAGACGATCGACGGTTGGCGCGATTAATCGAGAAGTTCGCCGCAGGTGTGGCGACAAACGTCAAGAGCTCGTCGCTCGCGCGAGTTCATCTCGCCGGGGAGTCAATCTATTTCCAATTACGATATCCATTAATTTACAAGGGATTAATCAGCGATCCTAGCGCCGTCGTTCGCTCGCTGCCATCCTCCTCGCCTCCTTATCGAACTTCCCCTCGGGAAGACGGACTCGGGAAGACGTCAGGAGGCTAAATTCGATACTCCTCCGGGCCTGGAGAAAGGAAAGACGCCGCTAGATAAAGCGAGCTAAGCGAATTCTGGCTAGGGGTATGCAGAGACGCGCGAATACGCAAGAGATGCGACTAGCATCTCGCAAGAGCTTGGCTGGAATGTTTAAGGGGTTCCCTCGTTTAAAGGGAGCTAAGAAGAAGGCTCCAGAGGCCACGAGAGGTCAGAAGAGAGGCTAGAGAGGGAGCACGGAAGAGGACATCTCGTACGACAACTGGATCAATTTGGTAAATTCCTCGAACTCGACGCTCCTGATCGAGGCACGATTATCAGCCCCAAGAGGGCTAGTGGATGAGCGGGTGGGTGGACGGGGGTTGCGCCACCGACGATCTCGTCGGAGGAACGGAAGACTAGCCTGGCCCCTACCTGGGTAGTAACGTCGGTGCTCCTCCCTTGTCTTACCCTCCTGAACAAAATGCGGGCTGTGGAGGACGGTCGCGTCGCTGGTCGCGTGGGCCGTCATGATCCTCAGCGACAGGACCAGTCCGGATTGGCTCCTCTCCGCTGGGAGATCCGTCACCTCGAGCATGCTAGGCGTCAGGCTGGTCGCCGACGCGAGGAGGCGCCTCGTGTCGGCGTCGAAGACCTGAAGCACATAGGTGGCAGTGTTCGCGTCGAAGTACTCGCTCTCGGCGCAGCTCACCCTCACCGTCGTCCTGCTCTCCTCCCTGATAGTGCAGTTCTCCGGGGACGGCGGTCGTGCCAGCCTCTCGCCTGCTGCTACCCGTACACACACACACACACACACCCTCAGCGAGCGCGATTTCGAACGGGGACTGCCTTTCTGGGGTGCCTTTCGAGATCTCTTTCCGTGGTTTGGCGATCGTCGTGTTTGGATACGTCGGTCAGTCGGTCGAAGGATCGGATGATGGGCGATTTTTGAGCTTTTGGTCGAAGGATCGGATCGTAGGCAATTTCCTAGTTCTTTGTATTATAATACTTGTTTTAACACGTTATAGCCGGTCATAGTTGGTTTTCGAGTACGTTGAATCGTTCTGCAAAAATGACTGTGACTTTTAATGACTTTAATTACTTTAATAATGGAAAGGAGATCGTTCGAATATAACGAAAGCACGGGGTATTAGTCTAGTCGCTAAAAAAAGTTATTCTTAGCTCATGTCTCTGAACGTTAATGCGTTAAGACACGTCGGTCGGTCGGATGGTTTTTCGAGCTCTTTCTTCGTTACCGTGTTAAAGTACGTCAAGGAGTCAAGGATCGAACCGTTCGAAGTTCGTCGGTCGTAGGAGGGATCGAATCGCGTATTTGGTCACTGCTCGCTCTTTCGTTCGCCGTCTCGACGACAAATTCTCGACTTCATTTCTCGTGACCGTGAGAATCGCGCGAACGAAAAGTTGCGTTTTCAAAGAGACACGCTCTTTTTTCTACATGTCTTCTTTTCGCGTCCAACGCGCACGGTGTTTCGCTGTCCTCCTCCTCCTCCTCCTCCTCTCCTCACCCCTTCCTATCCTCCTCCCTTATTCACCTCCTCCTTTCATCGTTTTCTATTATTTTGCGAAGCCCTAACGCGATCGGACGCTCGGTCGAGTCACCAATTGCGAACGAAGCGTCGTTCGATGTTAAGACGAGGAATTCGCGCTCTCGAGGTGCGACTAGACCCGAGATCGAACGACTTTCCTTCGGAAAGCGAGTCTTTCTTACTCGTGAGCGTTCGCGCGGCTGTAAAATTCGGAAAGGCGAGAAATAGACAGAGAGAAGAGACAGAGAGATAGGAGAGAGAGAGAGAGAGAGAGTGGCACGCACGATCGTAATTTTAGAGAAAATTCGTCGATCCTCGCGTTCCATCGAGGATGGAATTGGCGCGCGTGCCTCGTGCAAATGTCAAAATGCCATCGACAGTCGAATGTACGCGCTTGGACGCCACCGAGGTTACATGCTCTCTGTTATTTCGAATTTCTCCTCGTTCTCCATGTCATCCCTTTCCACAACGTCCCTTCCTTTCGTATATCGACGACAGGACGAGTTTCTAACGATGCAGGGACGCCAGAGGAAGATGGGAAGCACGGACAATCGTTATTCTAATATCGAAAGCGGTTGGAAGCATTTCTCTCTCTCTCTTTTCCTCTCACATACACATACACTCTCGATATTGGAACTTAGAAATAGGAAATCCGTAAACGACGCGCCAGTCACGTTCAAGGCTCTCTTGTATTCCCTCTCTCTCGCTTATTCATTGATTTCGAAGGACGATCGAACTATGTTCGTTCGTTCGTTATTGAATGAAATTTGTTATAATATTCGATACACTTACACGAGAGAAATTACGATTAATCGATATTTTAATATCGAAAACAGTCGAAATCTTCTCTCTCTCTCTCTCTCAATTTCATCATTAAAATCGGAAATAGAAAATCCGCAAACGATGCGCTACTTATGTTCGAGGCTCCTTTCGTTTCTCGCTTTCTCCTTCGATTCGTTTCCTTTTTGGATCAACTTCCGCATCGATTTCGAATTGAAATCGCTCGTTCGTTCGTTATAGATCGAAAACTCCTTCCTCGGTATGCGTTATTCGTCCTTTTGAGCCGCGAGCTACCGTTCGATACACGCGTATCAGACGAATTACGATTAATCGACACTCTGACATCGAAAGCAGTTGGAAGCATTTCTTTCTCTCTTTCTCACTCGCACCACTGGAAGTCGAAAAGAAAAAATGCTGGAAATTTCTTTCGCTCTTTTCTTTTTCTCCTATTCTTTTTTTATTTTTCGATCAACTTCCTCATCGATTTCTAATTGTAATCGATCATTATAGACAAAAAGTCCTTTTGCGTCTCGCGTTACCGTTTCTTTTGCATTAAGCTACCAAATTACAAATAACCGATACTCTGACATCGAAAGCAGTTGGAAGCATTTATCTCTTTCTCTTTCTATCTCTTTCTCACTCGCACCACTGGAAATCGAAAACAGAAAATGCTCGAGACTTATTTCGCTTTTTTAATTCTTCTCCCGAGCCACTTCTAACTGCAATCGTTCGTTATAAACAAAAATTCCTCCTTTGAACGCGCTACCGTTTGCATAGCGCCAAGTCAACGTACGATGCACGCGCACCTGACAAATCGCAGGTAACCGACGTTCGTAGGACGCTCCTCGCGGCGTGTACAGCGTCGAAAGGCAAATATTGTCCTATTATCGTCGAACGCGCCTTTCTAACGTCGCGACGTCATGATTCGATGCGACTAGTGTTTGCACAGTCGTAGGGGAGCAGCGCGGAAGGATCGATTCGACTCCGCGACGACGGGGACGAGTCGGTTACGAGCAGCTTCCTCCGTTTCAACATGCTCTCCTTTCGATTCCATTGTGATTCCGCGATGCCAATCTCGAAACTTTACGATGGTCTTTGCTCGATGAAGCGGCCTGTCTCGGAGGGAACCCTTTGAAGCGCGGCGATGCCTCGATCTCAAACTTACTCCTACGGATCGAAGGAAAACGAATCTTTCGATTGCTTGTGTTACGAAACTATGGAAAACGCTCGTTATTTCATCGTGCAAACTTTGCTCTTCCTACTTGCTTTTCGAAATTCATTCGTCTTTCCCCCCGAATTCTCTGTTACGATTCGAGTTTTTCTCGTAAGAAATTGAAGGAAATTAAAAATTATGCGATCTATTGGGTCGACACGAAATTAATTTCCATTTTCACAAATACTTTGCTTTATACTTCTTCTTCTAATGACTTCTGTCGGCGTTACGATTATAAATCGCGAAGTTGTCGGAAAGATGGCGAAGGGTCATCGAACGAAATGAAAAATATACAATCGATCGACGTCTTCCGATACAAACCGTTATCTCGATTCTGATTCTTTTCTTGCCCAATTTTTAACTTTTTTTCCAATGCGAAAAATTCGATCGTCGCCAAGAAGAAATCGTTAAAAATACGGGAATTAACACAAGATTCTTTTGTCGTTCGAGTACACGGGCGTCCTTCGTCGTCGTCGTCGTCGTTAGACGTAGCTAAAACGATCCGTTAGCTTCGATAACAAAAAACGCGCTAAAAAAAAGAAAAATAAATTGCATCGATTTCGCGAGAACCGAAACGGAGCAAAGGGCCACTCGTAGCGAACGATGGAAAGAAATAGAATATTTTCGCGTAGGACGCGCGTTCGCCATCTCGATATCCGCTTGCGGCCAACGAATCGTATTTACATCGATCTCGAGGCCGAGTAAAAGCTAGTAGTTCGAGTCACCGATATCGACGAGCCTCGAGCTGCTGGCAACCGCGAAGCTCTGCCTCGTGAAAGCGTTTTTCCTCGAACGAGAGTGATCGATGTCGCGCGGAGAGACGCAGTTCTCCATTACGCTCGTGGTAGGAAACACGCCGGAAATATTTATCGCGAGAGTACACGAGACTTTCGAAGATGTCCGACTCGAAATTCCATCTGGAATATCGGTCTTCGGTGCGAGAACGTTCGAAACGTTGCTTCGCGCTCGAAAGTATCGCGCGTACGTGCCTGCGATCGGTGAAGAGCTACTCGAACGTTCGCATTGTTCCTATTTTCCAAGGGGCAACGACGAATTTTAACGCGAGAAGGAGGAAATCGACTCGAGACTTCGCAGCAACGAAGGATGTTTTATCGATGTGTACACGCAAACTGGTCGAACTGTGTTTCAATCGCTCTTATTTTCGATCGAGTGTCGAAAGTGATCGTTTTGAGATATTGAAACGACATAAATCGACGAGAATATTAAAGATATCGAAGGGAGCATAATCGATTTTTATTAGCAGAAGGATTAAACATTGTCAAAAAAGGATGTCTTATCGATGTGTACACGCAAAGTGACCGAACTATGTTTCGACTGCTCTTATTTTCGATCGAGTGTCGAAAGAGATATTGAAACGACATAAATCGACGAGAATATTAAAGATATCGAAAGGTTCGTCATCATTCTTTATTAGAAGAAGTATTATCGAAAGACGATTTTCTTATAGTCTTTCGATAATACTTATAACGACTTTCGACTTATAAAGTCAAAGCGAAATCACTTTCCGAATATGCATGCCCGTGATTCGTCCAGGAACAAACCGGTCGAACAATGTTCAACTGTTTTTATTTTCGACCGAGAGTCGAAAGAGATCGTGTCGATTTTCTGTCGTTTCAACGACATAAATCGGCGAGAATATCGAAGACATCGAAGGGTTTATCTACGATCTTTATCAAGAGAACGAAAAATCAGCACGTTCCGGCCGAACCACGATCGAATTGTTCTCGCATTCGACCGAGTGTCGGCGATTTTTTCCACGGGGAAGGAATCGTTCGCGGACGTCGCGTCATCGATCTTCGTCGCGAGGAACGTTTAAACGATGTTGGCGAAGAGCATCGAGCGATGTGTACCGATTTCCACTTAGGCTGATTCATCGTTGACAGAGTAAACGAGGACGAACAACCAACTACAACCGCCACCAATTAGCCACGCATTATTAACGCCCACTGGTAACCTACCGTGCGACGTTTACGTCCCAAGCCATCAACGCATTCAAAGGTTAACTGTTAGCAATTAGTAGGAAAAGTACCGGCTAAAGAGGGCGGACTGTACGCGTTGAAATTACATTATGCGCGGCTAGGGGGGAAAGATAATTCGTATTCGGCTGGTGGAGCGTCGCTGCGTTTCAAAAAAGAAGAGAGAAAGAGAGAGATACAGAGAAGGAAAAAGAGAAGAGAGGATCAAGGGGGAAAAAGACGACGAAGGGGAAAGAGAAGACGAGGCGGAAGCGAGCGCTTTCTTTTCTCGATTGTTTCTTAATTCTAACCGAGAGCGATTTCGTTCTCGCCCCTTGTCGAGTCTCCTTCTATCTCTCCTCCTTCCTCCTTTTCTCTTACTTTTCTCTCGATTAACTCTTGAAATTTCGTTTTCCATTTAGCCTGCCACCAGACGCACCTTTCTTTCCTATCGAACGACCAACGAATCGATGTCGAACTCGTTCTCTCTCTAGAATCGCCGAATGCCAAGTAAGTCGTGGATTGTCTCGAAATATTTTCTATCGATCTTCGAACGATATCGTCGTCGATAGGTAAGCGTTCAACGCGTACGCTGAAACTTTTCCGGAAGTTTCGAGGCGCCATCTTGGACAATAAGACGCATCGCGCGCGAAAAAGTAGCGCCTAAGTGCGGTAGCAGCGCCACTGTATTCAAATTAGGCGCGAGGACGCAGGGGGTAGGCAAGCGAATCATAATTTATAATTTCGACTTTGACACGCGGCAACTTTTTAGCGAGCGCAGCACGCGCCTTGCGAACTTTCCCGACTAACCTCCGCGGTACGACGTGATATACCGTTTAAGAGCTCCAAAGTAACTCTCTACGCACGATCTTACTCCGAATGTAGGCCGTCGTTCGTTTGGGAGCTAAATACAGGCTGATCAATGGGAAGAATGTGTTGAAAGTTACGAAACATCGCAGAGCTCATAAATAGTATTAAAAAATGCAGTCGCAACATTCCTACATCTATGTTAGAATGTATTTCAAAGTTTTTGCAAACGATTGCAGTCCTGTGTTAATTCTAATGGACGACACTTTGAAAACATATACCGCTAATTCATATGCGCGAGCAAAAATTTTCTTTTTTTTTATATCGTGTATTTCAATCGTTAAATGATTATATTTCTTTTAATCTTTTCAAAAACTCGCCATTCAAGAGTAAAAATTTTTAGTTGCAAGTAGTCGCATCCAAAGGATTCGTTCCTTCGAACCACATCGATTTGATCCTCTACGAATTTGAAAAGAGGCAAGAAAATTCGTAAGGAAGCCTCGAACTATCTTCTTCCTTTTTTCTTTCTTTCTTTCTTTCTTTCTTTTCATTCATTTCTTTCCTTTCTCTCTCGTCCTTTCCGTGGCTTTCGTTGACGCACTTCGTCGCGGATCCATCGATAAAACGTCCCAACGTCGAAGAGGATCCTTCGTCCTTCGTGAAGGGCGAGCTGCTCGATATATCGCCGCGAGAAGGCCTACTCTTCGTCGGACAATCGGTCGAGGACCATCGAGGAACGCGAAGCGACGTAGTCTTACTCGACGTGCTCGAGCTTCGACCGCGCGACGCTCGCGGCCACTCGTCGAGAAATAATAAACCGAAAGAGCGAACGAACGGACCAACCGAACTCTTTAGGGTTGCTGATCGCTTCGACGATGATGGAAGATCAAGAAGATGGAGGAGAAGAAGAAGAAGAAGAAGATGATGATGATGATGATGATGAAGAAGAAGAAGAAGAAGAAGAAGAAGAAGAAGAAGAAGAAAGTAGACGAGATAGATACGGAGCAAGGGCGATGAGAAGAACAAGGAGAAGGAATAGGAAGAGAGAAAGAGAGAAAGAGAGAGTGTATAAGCGTAGACAGTGAGAGAAACAGAGATAGAAAGAGAGAGGAACGATCGATTGCGAGCGATCTACGATGCAAGGCCGTGCAGCGTAGCGGACGAGTGCCTCGAAAGGAAAACGTAAATACGTTTGCGTCTTCGTCGATGGGAGGGACGTAGGCGGTGTTTCATCGGTTGGAAAAGGAGGGAAGAGAGAATCGTGCGTTGACCACCCACTTCAGTCGCTTTTAATCCGCTTCGGCAGGTCGAGAGCGCTCTTAGAGTCGTTCCACTCGGCTGAACCTGGCGGAAGACTATTTTTTTCGTGGCTAGATAAATCGCCGGACGAGCGAGCAAACAAGGAAGGCTGCGTTTATCGAAGAGTTGCAGGATCGATACGAGCACAAATCAGGACAACGCGAACTTCATTGGTTTACGAGACCTCGCTTGAGGGACGGCTTTTGGTATCTTGTCGATTCGCAGGTAGAACCCCAAGCATTCGGAAACTTTGATTCGAGAGATCAGGTCCACGAGTAGTTGTACGGACGAGTGGCTAGGTAAAGTGACAAGTGTAGCATTGGGTAGTTGGATAAGCAGGCAAGTAGAATCCCAATGAACACTAGGAACATTTATTTCACGGAATTCCTAGGAGCTTCGATCGATACGATTGCCCGTCCTATAGTTTGTCGTTCGATCTTCACCACCGAGGTTCTACCGCGTCCACCCTGATAAAACCAATAGTTCAAACCAAGTATCCGAAAACTTGGATTCGAAATCCAACGAAAGAAACTTCTTTGGACGCGTAGGTAGATAAAGCGACAAGTCTAGCATTAGGTAGTTGGATAAGAAGGCAAGTAGAAGCCAGATGAACACCAGGAAAATCGATTTCACGAACTTCCCACGAACTTCGATCGACACGATTTTTCGATTCTTTTTACCCGTCCTACAACTTGTAGTTTATCCTTGACCATCGACTATACGTTGTTTCTCAATATCGAGGCTCTACCATGTCCACCCTGATAAAACTGATAGAACGTAATCCATCAAAGATCCGGAAACTTGGATTGGTCAACGCACGAATCATTGAACGGTTCAGTGGGCAGGTAAACTGACAAGTATAGCATTAGGTAGTTGGATAAGCAGGCAGGTTAACCCGGAAGTCCCGATCTGTTAAATGAATTTGCATGGTTAGAAGTACGTAAGGACTCACCTGTCCTTCGTTCGGGTGGGTTGAGGGTGGTGGCGCGAAATCTGACTGTCTCGCTGCGTCCTTTGGCGTTGCTCGAGTAAATCCGAACCTCGTAGGTCGTCCCAGGCTCGAGACCATTCACCGAGAAGCTAGGCGTCTTGCTCGTTTGATTATAGACCGTGACGCTCTGCTTCGAGGAGGAGGAGGAGGACGACGACGACGAGTACGAGGAGGATGAGGTGCCAACCTCCCGGTCTACCTGTATCGTAAACTTCTGCGGTAGACCACCGTCAAAGCCTTCCGTGCACTCCACACAGAGCGAATCGGTCGTTTGGTTCAGCAAGGAACAGTTGTGCGGTTGATCCGGCCGACCTGTGAACGAAATACGTTTACTTCGTCGATTCTATTGGCATTCTTGAATTTATTTCGGATGGAAAGAAGGAAGCGACGAGTCTTTATCTCGCTCGACTTTTGCGTGGAACTGGTGACGCGTTTAGTCTTGCCTCTTCTCAACGTGTTTGACATTAAGACTGTTAACCCTTTTAGAGG
>JAITYT010000091.1:376510-391394 GCA_025433975.1 Liostenogaster flavolineata | reverse complement strand
GAAACAAAAGAATTTCGCGTGTCGATAAAACATTGCTTTTTGATGGGAAAAAACACCGTTGAAACGAAAACTTGGCTTGATAAGCGTTATCCGAACTCTGCACCAGGAAAGTCGACCATCATCGACTGGTTTGCTGAATTTAAATGTGGCATGTTCTGGTCGCCTAAAAGAGGTGTTTACAGTAGAAAACATCAAAAGAGTCCACAAAATTGTTTTGGCAAATCGTAAAGTAAAGATGCAAGAGATAGTTGACACTCTAAAGATATGAAAGGAACCGGGCATTATTTTTAGACCGGGAACTTATCAGCCGATGTGTTACAACCGGATTCGATGGTCAAGGTTCCTCCTCTCTCTCTCTCTCTCTCTCTCTGCCGGCATCACCTCGAATTAGAGTCGAAATCCGCAGATTGGCAATAGTCACGACGATACGCGAACTTTCAGAAGCACAAGGCTCTGGAGACCGATTTGGCGTCGTTACCTCGGCTCATCGAGGCACGAAGCTCCGTTCTCTTAGATTCCGCGTTCTCCTGGCTGCGTTTCTCGCAACCGAGTTTCCGCGTTACGATGATAAGCGAAGTTAGAACACCGTAGTTGTCCCATCGATCGTTTCGAATCGATCGCGACGACTGCGCGCGGCACGTCGTACGTACGGGTATACGCAAATACGCGAATATCCGCCTTCGACGCGACGACAGTCGATGCGTGAAACGCGGAACGATAAATTTGTCGAAGTTATGAGCTGAACGAACGAACGAGCGACGCCTATGCGCCTATGCGGTGAAACAGCGGCAGTCGTGGAAAAGTCGCCGGCTGATTTAAAGGCGCGACTTTATACGACTCTTTCCGCTTTGCAATTTCGTATTTATGTCGGTGGCTTTAACGTCTCGCGACCGCCTACGACTGTAAAAAGGAGGAAGGCGTTTCGTAGGGCCGCTGGGAAAACCGAGGAAACCGAAGTACATCGAGGCTGTCGTCGCGAAACGTTAAGAACACGCTAAATCATTACCGTGGCTCTCGTGCGTGCACGTTTCTCGCTTCTTTTCTCATTCGTGATTTTCTTTCTCTTTCCATTCCTTTCCTTTGCTTTCTGCCGGTTTTTCTCGCGGCCGAGTTTGTCTCGTGCAATCGCGTTAGTTCTTAACCACTCCCGAGGAGGCTCCGAATATTTCTCTGGAAAATGTTTATTTCTGTGAGGGTGAGCTTTTCCCTGGCAGTGGCTTTGTTAATTTCAAATTCCCTCGGATGGAAAGATCTTTGTAACCGACGATGACTTTTTTTGGGTAGTTCCAAGACCAAGGCTGAATAATACCGCGAATATTTTCGAAAGGAAAATGAAACGAAACTAAATAAAAATGAATTTTTGATACAGAGAACCGACTTCGATCGATTATATGTCTTCCTATTTTATTTCTATTTTTATTTTAACGTATCGGGCTCGACTAAAAGCCCATTTGCAGAGTCAGCGAATGTCCATTGTCTTCCATTTTGTTCGATGACATTCTGCCATCTTTCGGCAACTTCGCGATGTACAGTAGCGACACCGACGGGAGCCATTAAAAACGAGCACGACACCAGTTATTTCGGAAGATCGATATAGCTCTCTCTTTTTCTATCTCTCTTCCCGAGTCTAATAGTCAAAGCAATTGTAGTCAGAGTGATTTTTAAGCAGCCCTTTTAGTTCGCAGTCGATGATAAGATATCGACCGTGCCACAATGTTGCATGTTCCTCGAAGTGATCATCATCACGTTCTTTTTCACCACGTAAATGGTTTCTAGCACGAGAATGGCCGCTTTAGCTTAAAACTCTTCCCCAAATCGAGTGACAGAGATCTTCGAAAGGGTAGAACGACACTTCGTCGTGGGTAGTTGACTCACGGTCGAGCAAGGATCGCGGAAACGTTAACGCGCGACGGACCGCGACGCAAATCAGCGTTAACGCGGCATCGTAAACCATGCAGCGTCTAACAGCTCGCGTACGCAACAAGCCGAATCTCGGCTGAAATTGCCCTTGCCACGCCGGACTCGTGTCGCCTTGTCCGATGATACCGGGATGCAGATACGCGCGCGTGCCTCTGACGTTCGAGTTACAAGACGCTGGAGAACGCTTGGAAGCTGGCTGGCTGACTGGCTACCTGTCTACTTAGCTGTCGGGCTGCCTGCCGCAGTCACGATTCATTCGAGAGCGTCTCCGAATTCGGTCTGCCGTCGATCGATGGAGTCGTATTTGCTCGTGTTACGATTCGAGGCCAACAGGGAGAAGGATTAGGTAAAGACAAACGTCTTTATCTCGTCAATTTTTCCGTTCCGGTAAAGAAAGGCAAACATTGTTATTTACTCGAAGGATTGAATCGACTATTACGCGATCGAGCGAAAATCGAGGAGGAATTGTTAGGTTCTTTTTTTAATAAAAATGGCCTTTCAAATGATCATGAACGGTCGAATTCGATAAATTAATTAATCCTTTAACCTACAACTACGTGCGAGGCACGTAATAGTCTTGTATTCGGGCCAAAACTGATTATCACTGGCATGGCTCCTGGTACAATGATCGAGCCAAATGTAAATATCACGTTTTGGACCCAGGCTGTTGGAACGTAAGTCGTAGGTTAAGGGGTTTAGCCCTCTGTTGGGGAAAAAACGAAATTACTTCTCGAATAATCTAATATTTCGGTTTAGAAGCGATCGGGAGTCCGAAGGATGAACAAAGGCGATGCCTAAATCGACGAGATTTAGGACTAATCGATTTTGTATAGTTTCGATTTTGATCGAACTTCCAAAAGAAACGTCGTGTACCGTTTTGGTAGATCAGAGAACGGTTGACAACTGCTAGCTCGGAACAGAATCAGTGTTCAAGGCTGAGTCCGGTCACCATGGCGACTGGCTCTCGAGCTTGTAATGATTTAGCGAGAGCGAGGCCGGAGGTCGTAGCGCGCGTCGCACGTCGAAATTGTTTGCGAACTTACGACGCGCTACCCCGACGTTGACTTACCTCGGTTTGCCGGTAAATATCGAGCGATAAGTGGGAATCTCCGACGGCTGTTTGACGTTGGTGGGTATGAATGCATTCGCCCGCCTTGATAAATATACGCTACGTAATATGCGAGCAATTCGTGTAAACTTGGGAATGCGTCCGTAATTCGCGAGCAAATTCGTAGGTCCGTTGCGTCGGGATGCGTGCCGGACGCAGACGGAGAGGTTTTCTTGCTATTTATTTGGGATTATCCTGCAAGGGATTGTTGTTAAGTCGTTATCAAAAGCTATTCTGGAGACTACGAGTAGTTATACACTCGAGTCTTTATCAGAAAGTGTTAATTTTCGTGTATAGTCATCGTCTGATCGCAGTTGGGTTGCTTCGGATAAATACGAAGCGATTCCCGCTACTGTTTAGCTTGATTTATGGCCAGAAAGCGTCGACAGACACTTATAGTTACCGTCCGGGAATCTCGAATGTTCTTCAGCATGAAAGAAGTATACCATACACTTGCCGAAGCGGTTTAGTCTCTGTCAAGAGCTACTTTGGGGACTATCGGTAGTCTTAAACTCGTTTATTGATCAGAAAGTGTCAATTTTCGCGTATAGTCATCGTCTGATCGCAGTTGTGTCGCTTCAGACGAAGACGAAGCAGTCCTAGCTGCTACTCAGTTTGATTTTGCGATGATACGACCGCGGTAATGATACATAGCTGTGTAACCACGCGGCAGTGCTGACGTATTGAGATTTTACGCGCGTCAGTCGTTAAATGTTTCATTGTAGCGTGAAAGCCGAGCGGCCGCCTTTCCTTCCGCTCTTTCGACAAAAGTTACGTTTCCTCTCTGCGATCGTATCTGTCGTCGTAAATAAGTCGTAAAGAGCAGTAAATAACGACGTCGATGCCGGCTAAGTACACCGATATCCTGATGTCCTGGCGTCCAAAATTCCCGTTAATCAAAAGATCGACAGAAATTTATTTGTAAATTCTATTAAAAAGATAAAAATAAAATAATTGTCGCGGAATAGCTCGGGGTTCGTTCCATAAATTCTTGATGTAACGATAAATAATTCGACGGCACGAATATTTCGTCGCGGATCGAAACTTCGTTCGTGCGGACGTGCAAATAAATCGATAGCCTGGCGTTCCGGTTAGTCAAAAGAATAATAAAAAGCTGTTTGTAATTTTTTAAAAAATGTTTGAAAGAATATTTTTGAAAGATTATCACGACGTAACGAGAATAACGAGGAAAAGTCGAAAGTAATTTACCATGAATTCGTGATACGATGAAAAATATCCGGACGAGACGAGCGTTCCGTTGCAAGTCGTTGAACTTTACCTCTCTATGGACGTACACCAATATCCTGGCGTCCTAACTAATCGCGAGAATGACAGGAATTCGTTTGTAGTTTGACCTTTTAAATAAATATTTTAAATAACTTCCGTGAGCATCATAAATTCGTGATACGATGAAAAATGTCCCTACGAGACGAGTGTTCCGTTACAAGTCGTTGAACTTTACCTCTATGGACGTACACCGATATCCTGGCGTTCTAACTAATCGTGAGAATGTGAGGAATTCGTTTGTGGTTCGCATCTCTAAAAAATATTTCAAATAACCATCCTAAAATAAGAGGCATTCCGCGGAGAGATCAAAACTAATTTATCGTAAATTCATTATAAATTCGCGATACGATGATAAATAATCCAACAGGATCAGCGACCTAACACTTGTCTAATAATACTTCTCGATAAATATCGAACGTGTTTCGAACCGAGTCGTTGAACTTTGCCCGTTCGTCCGTACGTACGTACGTTCGATACAAACTCCGCGTGGATTTTCAATCCATTACAGGGGAGTATCGATCGCGTCGCGCGTCAGTCCGCGTTTTATTGGTCCCTATTCACGGTCATATTTCAAAGCGAAACACGTCCAAAGAATAATACGATAGCCGGAGAAGATCGGGCATTCCCCGTTTCCTCCTGTTTGCGATTGGCAGATACTTCGCAACGTGTCACGAGCGAGGTTAAGATACGCGCTGCTCCGAGGCATCACCGAAGGCAATCCGGTACCAGTAGAGAATCGCTAGTGCGATCGGTCGGATTTTGCGTAATTATCGACCGATAGATCGCCTAGATTAACATGCGGGAGTTGACTTCGATTTACGCGGAGCTATCGGATGCGGGCTCTATCGGAGCGAAGGTCCTTCTTAGTAGGCCCTAAACGAAGTGCCTGCTTGCACCTATAATTTCTTCATCGCGTAGGCGAACATTTGTTAATCGATTTGCGAGTATAAATTGCGTTAGCTTCGCACGATGATCGAACCAATTTCGTTCTCCAATTTTTCCTTTTGCTTCTACTTCTTCTCCTCTTCCCCTCCTTTGGCGAGGATTACGATACATCGTAACGACGCGCACCCTGGCGGACTTTATTCGAAGTTACGCGGAGGTGCGCGCGGATTACAAAATAAGGAGAATATATCGAGCGGAGCGAGAGGAGACGAGAGAGAAAAAAGGAGAATCGAATCCAGCTGGGATCTCCTCCACTCGTGGTCCAACGATTTCCTTTACCCTTTCGTCGCCCTCTTGCCCTTCTATAAAAATAATTTATTATTAGTTACCTCGTGGCGCGTTGCCCTTCGAGTAACGACGCCCGCTCGTAACGATGCAACGTCCATCTTTTTTTTTTATCACTTTGTCTGAGTCTGCCTCCCTTTTTCCCCTCTTTTTCTGCGCTCCTCTCTTCGTTCCGCCGCGAGTTTTCCTTGCCCAGGTTCGGTGTACGAGAGACGACGACACGTTCGTTCGCAGGGAGGTGGGAACCGAGAATATGGACTTTTTTAATCTAACTTTACCGCGTAGCCATTCGCGTATACCGTCGTGTTCTTCCTATTCTTTCAATTTCTACCGCACGACGTTCTTTCCACGACGATTTTGCCTCTCTCTCTCTTTCTCTTTCTCTCTCTCTTTTTATTTATTTCTATTTTGTTAAGTCCTTCAGTCTATCTGTGTCACGTGGCTTCGTGACACCGTCGTTTCGAATTAATCTAATAATTGTTACAGTCTGGAACTGTAAACTCATACCTGAGTACGTCTCTTGGCTTCAAAAATAGGCAGTCAGCTGATGAGAAGAGAACGCTTCTTGTCGGCAGATGCTTTTTAGATAATGGATCATTTTTTTCTTTTTACGTTTCTCTCTACGAAAATAGCGAGATTACAGTAAATCCCTAGCTTAGGTCATAAGACATATGTTTGTCGAAGTAACTACGTGATCGTTTCGTACGTGTGTTTTTTTTCCTAGAGAAGAGAAACAATGGTTATTTCCCTACGAAAATTCAACATCAAAAGTCACAATTCTTCGAATAATAGACTTCCTTCTTCGCTCTCTCTCTGTCTCTCTCTCTCTCTCTGGTGGCTTTGTGATACCGTCGTACGAAGTTAATCTAATAATTAACTCTCGACTCGTCGAAACATCTGTTTTGCTTGCTCGCGTAAATGCCACCCTTTTTCCAGCGAAAATGTATAGCGTATTAGTCGAAACATCGAGGAATGAAAATCCTATTAAGAAAGGAAAATTGGACCAACGTAAGATGGAAACTGATCAACCGCGATTATCGCTGTACGACGTTAAAGGGTACGTTTGCTTATAATTTTCTGGGAAAATCTCTCTTTCGAAAGAGTCACAGCAGGATGGTTAATTACGTCGCAGTCGTGCGACAGGACGTTACGTCGCTTAATAAGATTTACTACTACAACGTCCGCGATATTTTTCATATATATTATAAAGTTATCGTTG
This sequence comes from Liostenogaster flavolineata, assembly GCA_025433975.1. Taxonomy (NCBI): domain Eukaryota; kingdom Metazoa; phylum Arthropoda; class Insecta; order Hymenoptera; family Vespidae; genus Liostenogaster; species Liostenogaster flavolineata. Next base: position 384,630 of record JAITYT010000091.1, on the reverse strand, counting down.
GTGGACGGATATCACGGGGGGCGCGGCAGAGGGGGAGACGACCGAAAACGAGATTATCATTCGACGCGAAAGAACGAATGAACTTCCTAGACGACGGATGACATTTTCTCGTTTTACTTCGCCCTGTCGGCGTAATTACTTAGCGTTCATTCATGAATGGAATGTGTAATATCGTTCTCGTTGATCCCTGTTTCTAGATTTCTCTTCCGTTTCCATTTAAAACGCGCGACTGTATCAACGTTATTTTTCACAGCCGCGTCGCAGTTAAACGCTCGAATTCGTCCCGAAAGTTTACGCACGCCTATTCGTAGTCGCTGTCACATATTGTATCAAATCATCAATTTACTTCGACGAAGAGTATCTCGAATTATCTGTGCAGTCAAGAAATTGGATATATTGACAAACGAAATGTTTTTTAATTTATTTCCTAATTAAATCTAAAACGTTTAAATCGCACCGCGCTCTCGCATTCGTCGTATTCCAAATTCGAGAATTCATGATTGTCTCTTGCAAAGTCCTTTTTGAAGCGAAATTCATAAATTCTTTTAACCGGAATCGAGAGCAACGTCCCATCAGATTGTAACGTTCTTCGAGAAGAAACATCTTAAATTATTTATCCTCTGGAGAAATAGAACGTATAGTATTATTCATTCTGTGAAATATTCTCGTAAATGTCGCACTTTTACATTATTTTGCAATGAAATTGCGAACACGAGATACGAACAAACTCCTACCGATTCTTTTGCGTCGTAATTAACACATTGAGGATGGGTGACGAGATATCTCGTTTTATTGTTTTCTCACGCGGGCATATCGACGACACAGGAAATGAAAAATAAATCGACTTCCTTGTATACCGTATTATACGTTCCGTATAAATACGTCCCGTTAACATCGTCATTTGTTATAAGAATATGCAAGGATATATATATATGTAATTAATATATATATAATATATATAAATAAAAAAAATATATATATTTGATATATAAAAACGTGTAAAAAACGTTTGACGTCTTTATACGTCCCGCCCGGTTAACAGGTTAACGACATGGTAATATGACAAAATTAACAAAATAAATGTGTAAATGTTAACGAAATATTAACGAAATTTCGAAAGCGCGTTAAGAGAGCAGAGTGCCCTTCTCGATGCGTTAATTTGATTCAAGAGCAACGTTCGAATCGGATCAAATTTTGGGTATGAAAAAATCTCGTCGGCGGCTCGTCGATGATCGCGCGCCGTGCGACTTCAATCGTCCGGAGATTTACGTAAACGTCCAATGGAAGATACACGGATTCGTCGGTATCTCGTACGGAAGAACAATCGGGAGACGGGATTCGAGGGATTCAGGAACGGAGGCGAGCGCGGCTCGCGATAACGACTGCGTGGATTTACTTACATTTGATGTCCAAGTTCAAGGGATTACTCTGACCATCGCCTTCCTGGTTGCTACCGATGCACGTGTACATGCCGGCTCTGCTGCGCGTCACGCTCTGAAGCACCAGGCTCTGATTGCTTATTATCGTGCCGGTCGTCGTGTTGTGGTACAGCGGATAACCCTAAAAACGTCGATATAAGAGGAAACGTTAGTCGTGCGAACGGAATCCGAAGTATCGCGATTTTTCCTTATTTTTCAGCATCCTATCTTTCATTTTTTTGAGTTGGCTTTTTTCTCGTCGGAGTCAGACGGCCATGTTTCTCAACGGCAGGGATATGACTGGAAACTATATTGGTGAGTTTACGTATAAAAGAAGGGACTTAACGGTTAAATGGAATCAGGAGCCAGAAAGAACGCAGCTACGGTACCGCCATTAAGCGTTCTTATCGCATCCGATTTGGAAAGGCACGGCAATTAATTTACATTAAAAATAGTTGGACCCTTTAGGGGGGACGTTCAAAGGGAAAAAGTGGAGATGGACGACTGGGAGAGCAACGAGCGAGCTAGAAATTACGGAAACCTATTTATAACATCGAAATTGCGGGGCGAAAGTACCAGAACGTTATAACGATCCTTCATCTTAGCAACGTAATCGCAAACGCGATCTCTCCGAAGTCCGACTCTTTCCTAGCGGCTTGAAAATCTTAGTAGAAGTTCTACTTCTTTAGATGTAACGGGATTACCTTAAAAATAGCAAAAGATGGTCGAACAAAATGGCAGACGTTTGATCGGCCGATTTTCGCGTAAGACAGGAACAAAACTCGATTCACGTTTCCCCTAAAATATCGAGAAACTTATTCCTCGATCTAACGCCACGCCAGAAGAAAGGAAGTCGCAAAAGCGAGGAAAGCAAGAACCAAGGAGAAATGAGAGAAGCGAGGAAGATTCGTCGATGGCGATAAGTAACTTGCACCAACTGCTTGGAACACGCGTTTCCTTCTCTCCGACGCTCTCGAGCAAATTAATTCATAGGGTGCCGCGACGAGAAGATATCGCGGCATCTTGATTAAACATGCAAGCTCGAAACCGTCATTCGAAGTTTCCTCGCAGTTACGCATGGATCAAGGAACGTCTCGACTTCTCGCTCCACGAAGAATCCTTCGAGAACGTCGTTACTTTTAGCATCGCTCTCGTTCGACCCTCTCGAAGAATTCCTAAAAGCGTTAGCCACTTTTCGTAGGGTCGAGAGGGAGGGGAAGCGATACTTTCATCGCGCCTGCCTAGTCGCAGTAATTTCCACCATCTCGTCGAATCGACGAATCGGAGAGTTCGACGTTTCTTCCACCTCGGTCTGCCGATCTTTCGAAGAACTTTGGAAACCGCCGGTGAATCGACTCGAAACCCCATGGGTATCGGATGGCATAATAATTCGACGAATTCGCCGTAGCGTCCTCCCCTCCTCTCGCCTTCCTACCCCTGCAAAATGGGTAGGAATCGAAGTTCGCCCAACTCGCACGCGACTCTTTCGCGTTCCAACGGTGATACTTGGTGTCTTTCCTTCTCGTCGTTGTCTCCCTTCTCCCTTCTTCCTTCTTCAACGAATAAAATCGCGAGTAATACGAACGGATCTGAATATGGAGAGCTCCGGAGCTCGGTTGAATTTTGGGTAAGGGACGAGGACGTGAAAGCTTCCGACTGTCTTTCGATTTCTCAATAGCTCCGCGATCTCTACCACACGCTTTCCCTTCCTCGCGTCCTTCCTTCCTTCCTTCCAGAACTCTCCTTAGTTATTATTCTCCGTCTCTACCTACCTCTTTTGGCCGCTCTTAGATCGTGGCATCCCCAAACTTATCCCGAATTTTATCGAAACAAACTCGAGGGTCCCACTCCCCCCTCCTCACGTTTCTCCTGCTCAGATCGGATACCAATCGAGATTTCCATTCTCGATAAGTTCGAACCACCGCGACTCACCGCAACCAGGAACGATCTCTGGTGCCTCCTAGGCCAAATTAACGTCGCTTATCCAGTCGCGAGGATGGAAACAGGGTCACGAGATGCGAGAGCGCCTCCTCCGCGCTCCTCGTTATTTTACTTCGAGCGAATTCGGGTCAAACCGTTCCAAAGGGCGCGACGAGAGAAGGAGACGTCGAGGATTAAAAGCGAGCCGCTTCACGGGGGCGAATCGAATCGATATACGATCTCAAAGCGACTCTCGGCAGCGCGGTACCGACGCGAGTCGAGGTTAGGTCGATCGAAAGTGGCGCGCTTTTTTCCCTCCTTTTTTTCATCCAGCCACGAAGTAAGCGCGTATCCTTCGATGGATATCGCGGCTTGAAATATCAAAGGGAGCGCCTAGCTTGTCTTACGATGACTCATGAAATTGATCGATCGCTTCGAAAGTTTTCTTTCGCTTCGGTTTGTTTCTGCGCCTTTCGAACGAGTAGTGTTCTACCGGCCGCCATTTTGTATCGCTCGATGATCGATGGCGTAAGATAATAGATACATTATTGTTCTCTGTGATTTTTACGAGCGACGTAAAAAAACGCGTTATAAAAACAAAACGAAATTATGCGAAGATATCAATACCGATCGTATCGAAACTGACGATACGAGTCTTGGTTTCTTCCAATAAAAAATGTATCGAATTTGATTGGTTTCGCGAGCCACGCTACAATTTCTCGATCGTGTATTTACGAGCGTCGAATAGATCTCTAAATCTCGATTAAAAATTGCTTTCGGTCGTTTCATTTCCTTCGTAACTCTTTCGACGTACGCCCAACACATGCTCCGCGGATTGAAAATATTTCATCGGCCATGTTTGTTCGGAGCGATTGAAAATTTCGCGAAAAAATTCGAGATTTAAAAAATATTATATTTATATTATAAAATTCGCGATGAAAGAATCAACGATTACCGTATCGCGAGAACGTCGTTGCCACGACGCTCGCGGCGACCATTGAATCGCATGGTCGTTAGTATCGAATCTGGACGCATTCACGAGAGACAGCACCGTCGATTCCGAATTCGCTGGTGGATGGAGTCGTGCGCGAACTGCGCCAGTCGCTTCGAAGGTAAGGTGAAAACCGAGGAAAAGAGAGCAAGAAGTTTCGAAAGCAATGCCAACGGAGTAGCGCCGTACGTACGTGAGGCGGTTCCCCGATAACCCGCGTGTACGATCTTCATAGAGTCGGATCTGCATTTACGGATCCGCAAAGACGTACGTTCTCACGTACGTACGTGAAAGAGAGCGAAGTAGAAAGATAAAACTATGCGTATGATTATTTTCCTCTTCCCCCCTTCTCCTCTGTGAGAAGCGACGATTGGATTCCATCGAAGGATCGTAATTTTCTTCGAAATTCGCGCGGTAACTCGCTGAATTCGTGCCGAAAGTTCGGTAACGAACTCGCCGCCATTTTGTCTTCCGATCGTCGTCCATTTGCCGCGCGAACGAAGATCAACGGACGAATAAAGGAAACGAGAATGATAACTGGAAGAAAAGGAGGATAAGGACGAAGAGAAAGAAGAGAAAGAAGATAAAGAAAAAAAAGACGCGACTAGGAACGACGAGCGACAGCTTCGTAATCGCTAGTTTCTCCATCTTTGATCCGCGAACCGAACTACTTCCACGAGGTGCTAATCCAGCGGGACGCGGCTCGTCGTTTAAATTCGAAAGGAAAAGTTTCCGTCGCAGGTGCGCGCATCCGTCCCTTATCTCGTCTCGGGTTAAGCTGCTTCGAGTCGGCTAAATTATCGATTTCGAAACTGCGATGCAGATTCGTTACTAGAAGATGCGCGCGCGCGCGTGTTGTTAGAGGATACGCGGTATCTGTGCGAACTCACGTTATGCCGCCAGGAGACCTTGTAAACCCAGGGATTGGACTTGATGTTGCACTCGAAGTAAACGTCGATACCCTCACGGATTGCGCTGGAGTTCAGATTCCTTCCCAATTCGAGGGTAACCACCGGTACGTCTGAAAATCCAATTAATATTAAACTTCGGGCGTTTACATTTGAGAAAGACGATATATATATATATATTTACATATATATCAGGTCTAGCGGAAAGTTCTATCTTGTTTTCATGTTTCATTTACTACTAAAAGTACTAAAAGTAAAAGGCGCAAGTATTATCGCCTTTCTGTACTTTCTATGACCTTCAATGACCTTATCTAATAAGTCTTTGAACTTGTTTTAAGATCCTCTGTCGTGACATAGAAGCAAAAATATACCGATCCATTTAAAAAAATGGAGGCGATCTTCAATTATCCGAAATACCTCCATCTGCAAAAGAACTATTATCGCCACTGGATGGCTCCTTTACTACTGTAATTTTGTTTCGGTAAATATTTCTTGCGAAACTTATAGTTTCGAAGATATCCGAGGTGCTAATAGTTACTGCCCCACTCCGTGCGTATATCGTATATATTTCTCTCTCCTTTTACCTCGCAGGAGCGCCATCGTCTTTTCTCTTTTCTTTTTTCATCCCTCGCGCGTTCACTCGATCGTTTTCGTGCCCAAGGGATTGAATCGTCCAAGGGATTATTTTGTTTTCAATTCGCGCGACTCTTATTTCGAGTTGTACGAATGGAATCCAATCACGACGAATCGACGAGGTGCTCGATGTCGTTATCGTCTACCGCGGAATTCAAAAATTCCAATTTTTTAATTTACGACGCACCATGGTCGTCCGTACATTTTTTTTCTCCTCCTTTCCTTGTCATCGAAACGTTCTTTCCCTCGCGGAATGGGTAGTTCGTTCTGGTCAACGAGTATTTTCCATTCTTTTTTATTCGTTAATAACGCGAACGATCTTTTTTATTTTCTTCGCTCTCTCCCTTTCTCTCGGCATCGAGGAAACCGCAATATCGCGAACATAACGCTACAACCAGAAAGGTTGAACGTTTTTTCCTTCCACGGGCTTACGAGTACGTAAGGTTCGGAGATCTTTCGTTATTCCGAAACGATTTTCGTCGAAATGACCGCGCTTCAAATTTATTTACACGCAACGATTCGATTTGCCAACGAGAGCGTCGCTCTTGCTATCAGTCCGACAGTTTCTAGTAAAACTAGAAACGAAAACGTTCGAAGAGGAACAACGAAATGCCTCGGGCTCTTAACGTTCATCCTCAAACTTACGAAGATTTCATAATTCTGTTTAAAATTCACAATCGACTTATTTCGAGCTAATTAAGCGCGAATCCATTCACGCTGTCGTTGCGTCTCTACCTCGAGGAAAAAGTTATTAATATTTAATTACTTATCGAGGTAATTATTGGTCGCTCGTTCGATCCTTGTTGCTTTGTTTCGAGCAATCAAATTTCCATGAAAACGAATCTTACGTGAAAAAGGGTGGAAAGAGAAAAAAAGTGTGTGTCAGAGAGAAAGAAAGGGAGAGAATAATTCCAGCATCGGTAGATATCGATGAATTCCGTCCGAATCGTGGCGTAGTTCGATTTGCAATCCAGTTACCATGTAACCATTGCAACCATTGACCATGCCATTGATACGCGGATGATTTGATTAAATCAATAAAGGAGCATAACTATTTGATTTCGATACAATTCGGACAGCGACTCTCGAAATTATTCAGCGAATATTTTCGCTTGTTTCGTATTACAGCGCTGTAGTTAGAAGCCTTGAAATTATTCGTAAATAAATGACTCGCGATATAATACGTGCCTCTCTCTCTCTTTTACCGAAAATGTACGATACGTTTGCGTAGCAGTAACGTTTTTATGTTTGCAGAGCGCGCGAAATTAACGTGCAAATACAACACGATGTAATTCCATTGGTGTCGAGAGAGGATTTTTGGTCGATGTTAAGAAAAATCTACAACTGATTTTTCTCTCGGAATTTTCTACTTTATTTGTTACTTTCTGCTTTTATTTAATTTTCTACTTTTTGTTTATTAGTCAAATAAGTAGGAACGGAAGCGTATCTTCGTACGATGCTTTTTTTCCTTTTTAAAGTAGACTTGCATTTAATAACGTATTAATTCGATTTTTGAGTAACGAAATATTCGATTCATCTCTTTCGTAGTCAATGTCTCCGAATTTTCGCTCTAAACTCCTAAGACGAAGAGGAAAGAAACGATATTTTCTCGCGTGGTCTTATACAATATGAGTGTGTGTATGTGTTTGTTTCGTGTCCTTCGTAAAATATCGTAGAAGTTCGTGTAAAAGTATTCGTTGCCGCGTGCTTCGAGCGACACTTACAGCCTCGGAGTCGATTGGAGTCTCGATTGAGCTACGAACGATAAAACGAAAAAAGTTCGCGTCGCCGTAGAAAGCGAATCGTGAGCGTTAACCCATTATCCGCCAATGTCCCGATTTTGGGACTCGAATATCGGAATTACGAATATTTTGAGTATTTCATTACAACGATTATAGCACATCCTGCCGGTGTCCAAAAAAAGGAAGATCATATTTTTTAAATATACATACGACGTTTATACATACAATTAAAAATTCGACATTTCATACGCACCAACCTAACACACATACACTATACATAAGTGCACATATTCTCTCATTTTTTTGATTTTGTTATATTGTGCCGAGTAATGGGTTAAGAACAATGATGGCTCCCCAATTCACCATCCGATATCAATTTCTCGTGGCTCAGGTCGGTGGAGAATCGCTTCGGTTTCACGGAAATTAATGGTACATGCCGATCTACGATTAAAGATTTTTTAGATCTCTCTCTTTCACTCTTCTACGTTTTTCTTCCTTTTCACTAACT
>JAITYT010000091.1:365664-376419 GCA_025433975.1 Liostenogaster flavolineata | reverse complement strand
TCTCTCTCTCTCTCTCTCTGTTCGTCTCGTTCACAGTAAAGCTCTAATCCTCGCTTTTCCGTGCTCGTTTGCGCTTCTTTTTTCTTTCGACTACCTTCTGAAGCTCTATTCCGAAGTCTGCCTTGGTTCTCCTTTCCTCTCTTCCTTTCCATTCCTCCCTTTCTCTCTCTCTCGATGGCTCATTCTCGTTCACGTTTTTTCCATTAGCCACGTCCGTTGGTAATTTCAACGGGAAAGAGCGTACAAGTAAGACGGGAGGATGCGAGAGGAGCGAGGCAGACGAGAGAGGGTGGCGAGAGATTAGAAGAGGAGAGAAAAATTGACTCGTTATCGCGTGTATTCCAGGAGGCCGATGAAAATCGTCCGTTCGTTCGATTGAAAGTCATCGTAGATTCATCCGGTTACCTGGCGCGTTTTGCCGCGAGCCGAAGACGAGCATCTCAACCCCTTCGGTACGAGCGTCGACTATAGTCGACGGCCACGGATGAACGCGCACAGCCGTACTTTGACTGTATTTAGAGTTACCGTATTGACCAGTCAGCTGTGTTTGACGACTGTGGAGAAATGGCAGTATTTTTCATCGTGACGACTATATCCGTCATGCGTAAATTTAATTATCATTTGCTATTTAAATCGTATCATAATTTCAGCGAAAACTAAAATATATTCGTAATTTCAATATTTTTAGAATCTTTGGAAGTCAAAACGAAATAAAACGAACGAATGAAAATAATATATAAATATATATCATAAAAATAATATAATAAATAAATGCATCCCCGTATGCACTGGCTGGAACTGCTCGAAGATGCTAGGAGGAAGTTAACGATACATTTGTTTTAAAACAAAGATATGGTCGTCGTCGATTCTATGAAAAAAAGAATGAAAAATTATCGTAATAATCGCGAAAGCAAACGCATCGTTTCGTAATCGAGTTAAAACGATGAACAAGACGTACCATCCGTGTTTATATAATATTCGAAGCAGAGCGCGAATGTAGCAGCTTTCCCTCTGATTTTATTCGACGCTGAGACCTCGATTCAATAATCGATAATTTTTCCATCCGTTCGAACAGTTTGAAATTAATTCCGAGATGCGTTCGACGAGGACGCAAACGCTGACTCGCTCTTATCGTAGCCGTAGGGTCGGCGTAAAATGATCGTTCACCTGCTGGCATTAACCTTCGTGTGTGACTTTAGGTTCGTTGCGAATTTCAATGAACGAATGTTCGAAACAACGTATAGATCGCATAGAAAATGCAACGGGAAGAGAAACAACAACAAGAACGAGCCCCGACACGGAGACGTGGATTTTCACGCTGAAAGCGATCCACGCAACGAAAATGCTCGTGTCAATTATTTCCTGGTGAATTTTCGCGTTTCCTCTCGAGACGATGGCCCACGTGAAGAGAGAAAAATCGATTCGAGTGAAATTCGTTCGAAAGTTACATCCGGAAGGAATTTTAAGCAGGAACGTTAAACCGTATCAAAGATATGTAATATCGATGCTTCCAGCGTGTTTACTCTTCGAGAATAATCTGTTCCTTCTCGGTTATCCAACATTTGCTCTTGAATGTTCGTTTATAAGAAAGTTTCTCTCGAGTATTCCTCAAATTACATTATATTCGCTCTGCAAGAGTAAACCGCTTCTAGTATTTACTTTGAGAAATCCATTTAAGAGATACATTCTCCTTTCGAAAGTAAAGATTTTAAAGGCTTCTATAACCTAAGGGTTATTAAATTTTTATTATACGAGTTGTCCGGTCATCTGGTTGCGAGCATCGATCTTTATTCCTCGCCTTCACGCCACGTAGATTTATTTCCTTCTTACTTTTGTCGGATTGGCGAGAGTGTAATCTCAATTCTTTATACCAAGAACGAACTTCGGTCGATCATATTTTTTTCATTTGGTTCGACGATCTTCTGCTATAATATTTTATTAGGTCTACCGGAAAGTAATCAAAATTTCTTTTTATTTTATTTTAAAGATTTTTCAAAAAGGGAAACGAACAACTGCCTTTACGCTGGCAAAAAGTGTTAGAAAACGATGGAAATTATTTTATTGTTCAGTATTTGAAATTTCTTTAATAAATAAATATTTTTCGCCAGCTTCATTACTTTTCGGTCTCCCTGATATTTCTTCTGACTACTTCGTCACTCGTAATCGTGACATTGACGGAAATAATTAAAAAAAAAAATGTTTTCTCCAATACTCAAAGCACATTTTACTTGTCTTTACTCACGATAGATGTTGAGTTCCCATTCGTCCTCCATCTCGGAATCCTGGATATCCGGTACGCTACCTCTGCAGGTTAGAAACTTCCCGGCATCTTCGATGGTCGGTACGAAGGTCAGGATGCTGGTCGTCGTGTTGCCGTCCGGGCTCAACTACGCAAGAAGAAAAGGTATTTACTGAAACTGTTCATCGACGAATTTGACGACGTATCCTCCAACATTTTCGTTACGAACGTACGCGTTATTCGATCGTTTCGAGACTTGGAAATGCTCTCACTCGGGAAACTAACGCGGCTACGTAGGTTCCAAGTCACGTGGTAAACCGATAAATTGATTGGTCGATTGGTCGTACAACTAGGAACAGTGAAGGACTTTTGCCGACTCGCGATGACCGGCAAAGCGAGAAATGGCCAACGACATTACAACGAAGAAACGGTATCTGATAGAAAAACTCGTTAGGACTTGGCACTACGAGGGAGAATGCATCGAGAGCGTGCCAAATCGGATAAAGAAAAAGCAGCCGAAATGTAAGAGTCAAAAGTCGCTGTAACGAAGCAACATTGAAACTATCCAAACGCGTCTCTGTCTATCGCCTCGTTTTTTAACACCTCCACGAGCGAGTAAGAAGTAAACTTTTCTTTCGTTTGTGAAAGACGAAAGTGTAACGTTAAGTTGCTGTATATAAAATGTCGGATTTTCTTTACACGCGAACGTTTGTCTCCCTGTTTTCGTTACGCTTTTGCTCTTGGCATAAACTCGTTTGTAGTCGTACCGTCCATTGCCAGAGTCACATTTCGATAAAGAAGATTTTCTCAAACGTGTTCTGAAATTGGCAAGGTGAAAAAGACAGATAAGTGAATAAACAATTGCGAAATTAAACGAATTAAAATATGAAATTTTGCAGCATCCAGCCTATTCATCGGATCTTTCGCCAACCGACTTTCATTTTTTCACACGTTTAGAACAGTTTTTACGGGCTAAACAGTATGAAAATGTAGACAGCCTGAAAAATTCGATATCGAAGTTTATCGATTCTAAAAATCAGAATTTTTTTAAGACAGGCATCTATGCGTTAAAATCTCGTTGGGAAAAGTGTACCGAAGCGAATGAAGCATATTTTCATTAAATAAAAAGTTTTATATATTCACTTATAAATCCGACATTTCATACGCACCAACCTAATATATTAACAATATCGAATAACGTCGCATTATTTTACGCTATCACATCTAACGTTGCGTCGATCCCGATTCGATTACCATCAGGCAAAAGTACCGAGAAATTAGACTATTGGCGATTGAAATTGAAACGAATTTTCGAGAAGACGTTTCGCGAGTTCTCGCGGAGAAATGCATAACGCGCTTCAAAGAAATAAACGACTAGAAGTTGCTCGATAAACGCGGAAAAGCGTTCGCGATGCAGGAGGGAATTGAGGTTGAAGAAATACATCGATGGAGATAGTAGTACGTACGTTCAGACTACTAGCGAATTTCGATGTACAGTTCTATGTACGTAAGCGCGAAAGTAAGATCGAATAGGCGCAAAAAGCTTCGCGATCAAATTGAATTTCGTTCGAAGTTGGATAATCGATTATACGACGTACCCATCGATAATGGAAGTTCGATCGTACTTACGTAGTTGCGGACTTCGTTCGCGAGTTATATCCGAAAATCGCCCAAATTTCCTCCTTTGATTTCGCACCGTTCGACGCGTGTGCCTAACGGACGCGATTTTTCTCACAAACTACAGCTAAAATAGGGTAAAATTCGCTCTTTTATCCGGGTCACGCTGCTTCGATTTTTCACGATGTCTTCGATGAAACTGACGGGAAAAAGTGAGTCACTTTGCTTCGTGGATTCGAGATTTTCAAGAATCACCGAACGTCTACCTTCCTGATTTTCAAATTAAGCACGCGTGATTTGAAAGGGATTCCTTAATTTTTAACGGTATATTCGCGCATTTGTCAGATCGATCGACTCTGTGAAAAAGAGAGTAGAGAAAATGGAAAAATTTAAAATAATTGTCCATCCAACCGTACACTTTAAAATTTACACACGAATAAGAACAAAGTTAATTTATTATCTGCAGCGTTTCGTAGCAAGTTGACGCGGGTGGTCCAATTTTTATTTCACGCGATTGAAAGCTCTACATTATTTATGAGATGACCATAGTACACATTCTTTTTTAAAATTTGTTCGAAGGACAAATGCGTACAGTTGCATTACGAAATCATCGAATTAAAATCTCGCATATGAATCAATTACGAATGCTTTTAAAATAAGTGATCTATTATTCGCGAGGCCATGATAATTATTGCCATTTGGCGATGCCAAATGTAATCATCGAAGAAAACTCTTGCGGATGTAAAAAGTGAAAATCACTTTAATCGATCGAATGCTTCGAAAGCGAAACTCGAAAAAATTAAGATCGCGAAGTTAATCGATTTGGCTCGCGAGCAACTCAATTATGCAACATCCACAGGAGAAATATTCGATTATACGCATGATCGAAATTGGCTAATTTTCACGATAAATGATCGAGCCAAAGTAAATTCTAATCTGCCGATTATTTTAATACGTGGAACGTCGAACGATAATATTACATGGAAACTCGTAATACGTAGGTCGCAGATAAAGCTTATAAATTCATTGGTGTATCGCGAGGAAGAAAAGTTGGGCGATGCAGTATCGTAATTTCGTTAGAGCGTACATCGTGATAATTTACGAGGGTGAGGTTGGGCGAGTATCGCGATTTCACGGAATGTCTTCGCGCATTTCACACGGAAATACGTATGCAAAGGGAAATTTTATTCAAGGGGACTCGCGATCTCTCCTCGGCAAGGTCTATAAAAACCTTAGTACGGCTAAATAGCTACCCATCGTGAGGAGAATCCCTCAAAGTCCTGCTATTTTCCTCGTAAAAAGTCAAATGAAGAAGTTAGGTCCGGCGTAAAGTTAAACGAACCGTCGCTCGACACGCAAATGTTTCCCTCTTGCGTACGAACGTTTCTGTAAACGAAGTATCAACGCTCTAATGCGCGCGTACGGAAAGGAGGGAAGAAATTCGACGAAGACGAAGACGACGACGAACGACAATGTCGTATCGCGAGATAAAAAAAATCGAGGCTGATGTCGAATATTTCAGCCGGTCGCGAACCAAATTCCATAAAAATAAAAAATCCTTTTTAATTTATTAAAACTTTAGCAACGAAATGAATGTCCCATTTTTGTAATTGTAAAAATTAAGCCGAATTATTGGATTTAATATGATCGATGATGGATGACGATTTTACTCGAAAATTTAGAAGAATTTGGTTTAATCGTTTCTTTTTAAAGAGAAGTACGTATTTCTTTCGAAGGAACTTTAACGATGAATTTGTACCGTTTCATCGATTTGACAAGCGAAGCTCTCATTTCGCGCGTTTCGTGCTTCAAAATGTAACTCGAGGAGAAATTTGCATCTGGACGCTTCCGTGAACGAAGCATCGACTTTATAATATGCGCATCCAGGAAAGAACGACGAAATTCGACTAAGACGAAAATGACAAGAAACAACAATGGCGTATCGCAGGACACGAAAAGTCGAGATCGCCGTTATTTCCACGTGAATAATGGCTTATTCGATATCAAATATTGTAAGCTGGTCGCGGATGAAATTCCACCTTTTTAATTTATTAAAACTTTAGCATCGAAATGGATGTTCCATTTTTGTATTGTGAAAAATTAACTGGAGTTATTGGATTTAACGTCATCGAATGAGGATAATTATTGTCAACGACAGAAAATAAATACGATATTTCATTTGAGAAAGTAATGTGCTTGATATCGTACATTCTATTCGAAAAAAACAATTCGGTTTAATCATGTTTTTAACGAGAAGTACATATTCTTTTGAAGGAAGCGTAACGATGAATTTTTACAGTTTCGTCGATTCTCCCTTTTTTTTTATATAACGAAGTTAATCGATTCGCGTGGAAATTTTCACTCGGACGTTTCTGCAAAGGAAGTATCGACTCTGTAATATTCGCATGCAGGAAAGAAGGACGAAATTCGACGAAGTCGAAGACGACGAGGAACAACAATGACGCATAACGGGACATAAAAAATCGAGACTGGCGTTACTTCCACGTCGATAACGTCTCCTCCGATATCGAATATTTCATACGTTTCATTTTTCAAAGGTAGAAACTTCTACGGACGCCGGTTATGGCGTAACACATGCAAAAACTTGCATTCGGACGCGATAAAGCGTGAAGAGGAAAAAGCACCGGGCCGACGGGATAGGAGGGACGACTCCTTCCTTCGATCGTCGTTCGCCAGGCGAACGAAAACAAGCTCGAGGGCGAGGGGTCGCCTCCACTTTTTTTTTTACGACCGCGACGTCGTGAAAAATGACGAGGAGCCATCACGACGGATAGATTTCGAAACGGTTGCCAAGTTGCTCTCGCTGCTTAAGGAAGCACGACGATGGCCTGGAAGAAGAGACTCGTTCGCGGCAAAAGTCGCGAATAAATCTCCTCCTTTCACTTTCCATCGCGAATAAATCGTTTCGTGCGATGGAGTGGCCCAACGGAGTGACTAACAATAACGGAGAGAAAGAGAGAGAGAGAGAGAGAAAGGAGTGGGAATATTATCTGCACGGAACTCGAATTTGGTGTTACAGAATTTTTTTGAAACTTTTCCATACGCGAAGTTGGAAAAAAGCGAGAAAAATCGAAAATTGTTTTACCCTTTAATCTTCTCATTGAGTTACAAGATCGAAACTCGGTTCAACGTGGTTTCTTCTTCACTATCGAATGACGAATCGTGAGATAAAATCGGTTTAAGGACATTTTTGACCATTACGTTCTTCTGTAGTTTTTAATCCTTTACGAATACAATTGACATTGACCTAGTGGTACTCAGAATTCTCTATTAAATATATCTGTTATTATATCGAATTTTTATTAAAACTTATTTACTTATTTTTAATTTTAAAATTCTTTCTTAATTCTTAAAAATCTTGAAATTTTAACACGGTCGATCTTCGAGCGACTATAGTCGCTCCTAATATCGATCGAGGTAAATTCCGCTTTTTCTTACCGTTAGTCGCGTATTCTGCAACGTTATGCCGCCCTTTGACCAGGTGATTTTCGGCCTCGGCCTGGCCCCGACAACCTCGCATGATATCTCGTACGTGGCGCCAGCACTAAATGGTCGGTTCTTTCCTTGCATGCGTACCCACAATGGCTTCACTGGAACACGAATATGCACGGAATCCTATATTTCTACCTACGTCACACGTATATGCACGCGATACGTAGGTATTGGTCTGGGCCATACGAGCGCACCGACCTCGCGAACGCGAGGTTAGGATCGGAGATACGGCGCCCTACGTGCATTATGCCAAGACGTACATTTCGACAAGAAGGGACGCGTCGTAAGTAGGTGGATACGTAGGTATGTACGTACGCGTACGTAGGTAGTAGTAGGTAGTAGGTAGACGCTCGCTAAGGAAGGGCGTTCGTATGTCAACGTAGACGCGTGGAAACTTCGCCTCCAGGGTTGGAAAGGACGGAGATATTAGAAAGGGTTGGCGAGAAACTAATTTCCGTTTTTCCACGCGAAATAAAATTCAAGCCTTTGTACGAAGAACGAACTTTAATCGATCGCGTGTCTTCCATTTATGACCAACGAGTTATCGTCATATTTATTTATTTAATTTATTTATTTATTTCGATAGGCCGACGATGCATTTTGGCGATTGCTTTACAATGTACCACGTAAAGCGAGAATACGGTGGCGAATATTCAACAAATTTTCCCTTTTTCGGCTACTAGGATATGTAAAATGTAAAAATAAAATCGTTTCGCGCGTTAATTTTCACGTAATTAAAGTCATTTGAAATTGTCGTAAGAAGTTATTTCGCGTGTCTGAAAAATATTCGCGAGTGGAAAGGGTTAAATCTGTACGAATAATGTAGAAAATAAATTTTCGAAGCACCGCCGAAGCGCGATATTAATTTCATCGCACCGTAAACGAATAGAATTCGATATATTATGAGGGAGAACGAGAACGCGAGAGGAAAATTTCGATATTTCGAGAACGACGCGGGAATGCGCCGAAATGCGTCGAATTATGTTTTCGTAATACGATGGAACGACTTATATCGTACGGACGAGGGGAAGTACCGTGAGAACGAGCGAATAATTCGTTGTAACGCCTATTTTGATGGGGCGAACGTCACTCGATGTTAAGTTATGAAAAGTAAACCGTCGATGATGGTTTTATACGTGTTATCGATAGTTTCTTCTCCCTCTATCGTCGTGGCCAATCGACGGGTGCGAATTATTGACCGATGTACACATCCGCGGGGTTACGAACGAACGAACGAACGATGTCCTTTTCGTTTAAAACGTCGACAGTCGTGCAAGAACGATTTACACTTTACAGGGTGGGCGTCTCGTATGTAAATAAATTCGGAGAACTGGAATAATTGGAACGAAGTCCTGAATGTTTATAAAATTCCCGTCGATTCGAAGTGAAATAAATTGACGAAGTCTCCTTTGCTTTTTTTAATCGAAACGGTTGTCGCGACAGTGACGTATTAGACAAGAATTATTCCACGAATAAAACGATAAAGTTCGAAACTGGATTAAAGGTTTGATCGAAATCGAGGAAAAATGCAAATCCGCGAGGGAAATTACTAATGGTGTTTTTGTGTTTTTACGGATTTTCCTTTATCCTTCCTCGGTTCCTCTTCGATTTGTCATGATTATTTTGTTGAAATTGGTTAATTGTTAAATCGATAAAGATGGAGTCGACGTTTGTTCGTGTGTGTATGTGTGTGTGTGTGTGTCGAGGTGAAAAAGAGAAGGGTTAACGATAAGGTGATAGTCGATAAGAATGGAGTAAGATTCATAGCGGAGACACGAGGACGAAAAGTAAAGGAAACTCGTTAAAAGTCGGTTTTACTTACGACACATGTTGAACGTGACGGAACTGGATATCGGTGCCACCATGTTGTTGTTGGATGCCTGGCACGTCAGAACCGCGTGCAAATGTTCACGAGTCAACTTTTCCAATCGCAGCACGTTGCGTACCCTCTTCGTGCCTACGCTTTCGAAGGTGTCGTCCAAGAGAGCGTTCTCTTGCCACCAAGTGACTCTGGGCTGTGGCCGACCTAAAGGACGAGGGACGATTCCGATTAGTCGGAAAGATCGATCCGATAGTCGATCGATCGAGGATTAAAAATGACGAAGAGTTTTGTAAGCTGTGAGAAAACGAGATGAGAAATTGCTAAAAGACTCAAAACGATTCTAAGAGGCGAAATCGTCTCTTGGGTTTTCAGCTCCGTTCCAAGTAAAAAAGAATGTGCTAAAATAATCAAATCGGTCTCAAGAGTCTAAATTATCTATTATTGGGTTTTCAGCTCCGTTTCAAGTAAAAAAGAAATCGCTAAACAACTTTGTTTTAAGTAAACACATTGTCGAGCGACACGACGAAGCAGTAGCGTTTATTAAATTGTTTAAATGTTTTTAGAAACAGTCTTGAAAAAACACTCAAAGCGTCGAATCCGATCGACGAGTCAAAAATGCGTTCGGGACGATCGAAAAAGTGAAATGAAGCCGTCCGTCGAGCTCGATTCGACGACAGGATGTCGATGGAAATTTGGCGTACACGATCCATGCGTTGTTTCCCCAGTTACAATCGTGCTATTTCTTCTCTAAATATTTTGCAAGTTATTGGAATACAGTGAGGGCATCGAAAATATCTTTGAAATATTCCCGAGGAAAAAGAGAAGCGACGGGGCGGTGTACGCGCTCGAAACGATCGCAAAGAACGTTCCAGACGTGCAATAAGCCCTTTGAGAAAAGTAATCCTTATGACGAAATCGAATATAAGAGGGCAAATAGAAGTTGAAACGTTTCTATCGAGAACGATAGTTACAGCGTACCAAAGGTAAAATTTCTCTCGTAAATTGTTGACACAGCTTGAGGAATATTGACGGAAAAGGAAAGGCGATCGTTCCACGAGCCTTTCGATATATGTTTCGACGTTGGCAATTTCTCGACGAAAAAAAAGGAAGGAAAAGAAACGCTCGCACACTCGCACGTGAGGAAATCGTAGATATCCGACTTTAAATTTTTAGCGAAGATTTTAGAGCACGTGGCAGACGATAGAATTTCGAACACGAAATTTATTACGAAGAATAAAATTCTTACGACACGAAGGTTACCGCTGATGACAGCCATTGACGTCAATATTAGGTCTACCGGAAATGTCATCTCAAGTTGAACATTGACTTTTTCAATCATTGCGTTTCTACTTATGTGCTTGGTATATACACGAAGAGATGGTTAATATCGATGAAAATTATAACGCCCAGTAAATATTAATTAATCTATCCAAAATTTATTAGTTTTTGTTGGAACGAGCACGAACGAGTGTGTGTGGGAGCACCCATGATGCTAATATACACGTAAACCGCAGTATCTAGGACCCAGTCTGTAGTAGACTGGGGGATAGCGCGCCTGACTACA
>JAITYT010000091.1:349870-360502 GCA_025433975.1 Liostenogaster flavolineata | reverse complement strand
TTTAATTAAACGTAATTGCGTTAATAACCATCGGAGAACGTAAATGACAATGTCGTCTAGCACTCGAGACACGAATGCTTAACTTTAATTATTAACATTTTCACTTTCTGCTTCTACGGCGATAAACGTCGATATTCGACGAGTCTCTTCCTAAATTCTCTCGACTACTCGGATAATTGGAACGGAACTGAATTCACCCTTGCTACGTTGCATACTCGTTGCATTATTCTACGCATGCACGATATACCGCGCAGGAAACGACGAGACGATGCGAGTCCAATTGTCATCACGTCTCGACTATTCGATAGCCAAGATACTCACGTACCATCGACAATTCGCGCGATAAGAAGGAAAAGCGCGTTACAACCATTGAACTAGGTTTCCTCGGCTCTCGAACTCCAGTCGCTCGCGATACGGACATCAGACCGGCATCGTTTCGTCCCCCGCAGGCAGGTGCACGTCCATGTGACCCGAACGTAAATTAACGTAAGAAAAAAAAAAACTCACCACCAGCAGCGACGCAAGTAATATTGAGCGACGTGCCCTCGTTGTACGGACCAAGGACGTAATTGGGAATATGAGAGCCTCCGTCTTCGTCCAATATGCTAAGCTGCTCCGGTGGTACTGCAATCATTTTCGCAATAAGAACATCCGCCTCTCGCTTGTCTTTGCCTTTCTCTCTCTCTCTCTCTCTCTCTCTCTCTCTTTATATTTATATATATGTATATATCTTTCTCTAGCTATCCGGTCTCCCTCCACCCTTTCTCTCGCAGCGTCTTCCTCGACGTCTTTTTCCCTTCGTCCCGCGTCGGCCTTCGCGACGAACGACCCGGCCGAGGTGAATCAATTTGCAACGACGATGAATCACCTAGTGGTGTCAACGGCAGACACGAGAGACGTTACTCTTGCCTGCCTATCTACTAGGTTGGTTGGTTGGTTGGTTGGTTGGTTGGTTGGTTGGAAGGAAGGAAGGAAGGAAGGAAGGAGCGTGGATGTACGCCTGGGTGAAAATGTCGCGGCAAGATCACGCATCCTTGTTGTCGGTATCCTCGAGGTAAAAAGGAGAATACGGGGAGCTGCCGGGAAAAGAGTGCCTCGAAAAACGTCGAAAGAATTCGGAGAGAGGAGCGTGCGTTTATTCGCAACGAGCGTTCACCGAAGGACGACTATAGTCGTACCATCGGAAGGGTTAACGGAATCTGTCCATAACGCGATTTAGATCGATTTGTTGGATGTTTTTGCTTTCAAAGAAATCTTGTATGCGAAAGAAGGATCGGAAAGTCGACTGGCGAAGCGTCGTCGTTACAGAGATGCTATTGTGTGTCCAAAGAAGGGCGGAAGGATTATTAACCCCTTAGTTGGGGACCTATTTTTCCTTATCTTTCAGCTGACGGGGAGCCAATCCACCGATTTTAACGATTTAAAAAGTTATTTTTATGTTTTCTTGCGTTTCTTAAGACAACAGCGAACTTATTTTGTTAAAATTAGAAAAAATCGTTGTTACCTTCTTTTAACTTTTTTAACCCACCACGATAGCGACAGCGGTCCGTGGCTAAAGCCGCTTAAGTCCAACCAAGGGGTTGATTAAAACAAAAATCATTGTGGTACGAAAAACGTTAGAGACGTCTCGTGAGCAAGAAAATAATTCCTTGCAAATTGTAGTTCGCAAAAAACTGAGAAAAAGAGGCGTCCTAGAGTTTATCTTGCAAGCGAGTAGAGGATAGATGGAAAGAATGGGATTTATCGAGCGATGATCGTTTTGTGCCGACGCGTGTCAAAGGCCAAATGTCAAGTGAATGCGATTATACTCCCTTCATCGACGTCCCTCGATAAAAAGAGAGGGGGGGGGGAGAGAGAGATAGACAGAAAGAGAGGAAAATAGGCCAATGGCGCTTCCATCGTCGGTTAATTTTTTAATCGTAATACGTTCCTGCGTTTCCGCAACACGTGACCAATTTTGATACGTCCACGGACCCGCGAGCGAACGTTTCGCCTGGCAATGACGCGATTCGCTTACGATCTCTTTCACGGTTTGGAGGATCTCAAACGCGTGGATGTGATTGAGCAAAGGATCGGCATCGAATAACGTATGCGTTTACTTTGGTGCCGCTACGTTTGTTATTCGAGCAGGAATTCAAAGTAAAACGAATTTGCACCTTGCCGTTAAATCCCTTCGACAACTTTTCCCATGTTGGAAATTTCGATACGACGTCGATGACTAATTTGAAATAAATTATAAAGAACGACTGGCGCGTAGTATTTACGATAACCTCGGAATTTAAGTTGGCAACAGATCGATTCCGATCGATCCATCGCGATCGAAGCGTATTTCCCGGATGTACCGAAGGTAAAATTAATATTTTGCGATTTGTTTAATTTACCCTATCGATTCGTTCCTTTCGTTTTCGGACCCTTTCGCTACGACGGGCCTCTCGTAGAACGGAATACCGTGCCAAAAGCAAAACAAGAATAGCAAAAGCAAAATGGACCCCGTTGAAATATGTGTGTATTCGTGTTGTATAGTCACCAGCCAAGGTTCTTGTCAGAGACCGATGGACGTTACGAGCATCCCTTGAACGGATTAAATACATTCGCAAGATTCCGTAGGGACGAATACTCACTGATCACGGTGAGATTGACTTTGCTGTTTCTGGTCGGCGACTGTTTAAAGTCGACTCTGCATCGGTAGACGGACGCGTCGCTCTCTCGCACGTTCTCCAGAATGAGCTTCGCCGGTTCCTCGGAATGGCGGAAGAAGGCGCGTCTTTCGAGACTCGAATCCTGCCAGCGTTGGCCCTGCTCGAGGCCGCGTCCTCTCGTGTCGAAGCTGAAAGCATCACGGATCGTTTATCGTGCCGTTTGTTGGATTTCCTGACGAATTCGGAATAAATAATAAGCGTAAAAGGGAAAGGGAAATCGGAGGTTCGGCAATGGTCGATAGACGATCATCGAAAGACGGTGAAACGATGCAGAGGGCAGAGGGCTACGCTGGAATTTTTCAATCGCGTCTGTTTATTTCAATAAATAAAAATTAAAGGTTAATTCGTTGTTAAAATTTAAATTAATATTAATATTGAAATTAAAATTAAAATTAAAACTTTGTACCGGTGCGTCATAATGATCGGCGAAATAAGCTCGATTTGCTTTTCGAAGCGTGAGAAATATCTCGATAAATCATCCATCTCGTTTAACAGTATTTTAAAGCGATTCGCGTATCTGATTTCAGCTCGTGCACTCTCTACGTTTTAATAAATAATATTATTCAATCGGTCGGTCGATGAAATAATTTCATTCGACATTTATGTCATCGTTTCGAATAACTTTTTCGAGGATAACGATCACATTCTGACACGAAGAATACCTTCGAAATTTTGACATTTTTATCCATTTATCGCGAAATAAACGCATCGTCGATGTAACGTGGAAAAGAGACGTCCGATTCGTTCGATTTCAACGTACGCATCCTCTTAGTTTTAATAAATAACATCGTTTAATCGGTCGACCGATGAAATAATTCCATTCGACATCTGCGTCGTCGTTTCGAATAACTTTTTCGAGAAAAACGATCACACTTTGACACGAAGAATACCTTCGAAATTTTGACATTTTCATCCATTTATCGCGATATAAACGCATCGTCGATGTAACGTGGAAAAAGAGACGTTCGATTCGTTTGATTTCAACGTACGCGTCCCCTTAGTTTTAATAAATAACGTCGTTCGATCGGTCGGCCGATGAAATAATTCCATTCGACGTTGGAGTCATTGTTTCGAATAACTTATTCGAGGACAAGGATAGCACGTTGACACGAGGAATACCTTCGAATTCTGGCGTTTTTACACGTGCCAGCGCGTCGATGGAACAACGCTCGACTTTTTACATCATCGTTTCGTCGAAATGAATTTCCCGAGGAAAGCGATCAATTTTTGACGCGAGGGGAGAGTACGTACCTTCGAATTTCGACATTTTTATCCATTTATCGCAAGACGAACGCATTGCCGATATAAAGCATAAAGAAAGATGGCGTCCGGGTAATCTCGTTCTCGATTTATCGGCCGTTCGAAATTACAAGCTCTCCTCGGGCTCGATGCTCGTTCGTCTTCGAAAGTACCTACGCCACTTTGCCGATCGGCTAACGTTTGCTTCGTAACTCGGTTACCACGGAATTACACTCCCATTCATTCGGAGAGTACAATGGAGGAGGAGGATGGGAAAGGCGCGCGCCAGGAGCGACTTGGAGCGTGCCCGTCTCGCTAGCTAACTCGGTCCTTTTGTTTTCTATTATTCGAAAGATAATCCAATAAGAAGATTTTCCCTTAATCGAAGTTCATTTAAGTACGGTGCAACGCGCAGCGGTCGAGAAACGTTGTACTTCGATTGCTTCGAGGAAGAAGACGCGAAGGGAAGGAAGGATGGAAGGGAAAGCAGACCCAAACGATACTCTTTCGACGATTTCTCGCGGACGTTTCGATTATGGAATATGATCATGGAAATTTTCCAAACGATTGGATTGGCAACCAAGTGATTGTGGATTTTAATTTAAAATTTTTGCTTAAAAATATAGCTTCTTGATTCAATTAGGTATTATCGGTTTTTGTCGATGACCTTTTGCCATCTTTCAGGCAGTGTCATAGTTTCATGTTCGTGAAACTTCTGATTTTTGCCAGTAAAGGAATAACACGATAAAATATGTCTGAAATGCGCGTCTTGTTCTTCCATTTTTAAATTGAGATAAAAACGAAACTAAATAACTAATCGGTAAAGAATTTTTTACTAAATTAAAGGTGAAAGTACAAACGATATAGGTTAGGTGCTTTGAATACGTTGACAAAACGAAAAAATACGCTAAGTTCGTTTATTGATAAAATCCTTAGTTGCCAACCCAATATTAATCTGTCCTTTTCGAGATAGAAAAGATGAAAGTCTTTAAATAAAGAAAGGAGATAGGAATGGAGCGAGTCCCTTTCTTTTTATCGTTGACGTCAAGCTCCTTTAAAACTGTCTTACAGAAAATAATGCGGCAACGTACATAGAGGCGTTATTAGAGATCAAAGAAAGATACAAAGTCATAAAGTATTCTCGGAGTAGTTTCTTACTTTATGGCGTACCTTTTACGCGTACAACATTTTATAACGGAATTTCCCGTGGACGAGATAACGCTGGTTGCACTAAAAGAAGAACTCGGTAATTTTACGAGGAGGATCGTCGCGCTTCGCCTATCGGTAAGGTAGGTACCTCCTTATCGCGTTTTGACGGAACGATTAAATAAACGAATAGTTGCCGCGCTAATTAACATCCGTCACGGGATATCTCGACAACGACGTCGTCTAATTGCTGAATTTCGAGTCACGTGGGATCGCGTCGCCTTCCAACGGTAATTGCGTCTCGACGACTCGGCGAAATTGATTTTTCGTCTAACCGGGAGAAAATCTCGCGGAGAACCGAGTCCTCGAACTCGTTGTCAGTCGCTCCCGCGAGAAGAAACATCGATGACGAGCGGAATATCAACTAATGAAACGTCGCGCGCGAGACGGATGCTGATTAAAGAAGACCGTAATAACGTCGTTTATGAAATATCTTCGACGCGCCGCAGACTCACGAATTTACCTTACGAGTACGTACGAACCGCCCAAACGACCTTATCGTAATTAATGAGCGCCAAATTGCAAGTTATTATTCAACTATACCTAATTCGTGCGGCTATGGCTATAATATCGGTGGCCTTTCGCAAAGAGCCGAGACTAACGTCTGCGCGTTAACGTTTCTCCTGCCGATCGAGCTATACTGAATTTTCTCTTTCGTTGTTTCCTTTTTTCTTCATTCTTTTTTTCTCCAAATTCCTTAAGAAGAAAGATCGCGAGAAATTCTAATTCGATGCGTTAACGTTTGTTAACGTTTGTGTCGCTAATTTCGCCAGTCGATCCATATCCAATTTTCTCCTTCGTCTTTCTTCGTCTTCTTCTTTTTCTTTTTTCTTCTTTCTCTCCCTTAGATTCTTTAAGAAGAAAGATCGCGAGAATTTTAATTCATCGAGGTTCGTGCGAGAAAGGCTTATCGACGCGCGAGTCTCGCGTTATTAATTCTAACGGGGACGCGATGAATTAATAATAGGGATAACATCGTATAATTATTCAACGTTAGGAACGATAATGGCGTCGTTTGTATTTTGCGATATTATTGCATAATTTAGTCGGGATATTATTACACCGTCCGATTACTGTCGGCGGTATTAAAGTTCTTGCAATGTCGGAAAAAATGTTCATTAAATCACGTCGCGATCGATAAAATAGCGCCTCCTGAGTGACGCGACAAAATGCATCTATTTACGTCGTGTTACGATAATAAAAGCCAAGAGAGACCCAGCTTAGAAAATCTTGTAACTCATCGGACATCTTATCTTATACTTGAACGCGTCACCTTTTTCCTACGACGTTCGACGCGTGACTCGAGGCTATCCTGTTCAGACACGAACGTTAGTTTTGAAGAATTTACAGGAGAATTTAGAAAGTGTTCGACAATTTTTTACGAGCAAAATTGAAAAAAATTAACACTCCAGCCTAGGAAAATATTCGTCCGTTGATCGTCGCACATCGAAACGATCAGATTCGAAGACGAACAGGATCCTTTTGAACAAGACCATCGATTTTGACTCTCTTGACTCCACTTTCGAAGAACTACTTTTCCTCCATCAACGTTATTATTTCCTACGTATTTAACTACAAACAGTGATAAAATTATCACGTTCGTTTTCTCGTCTAGTTGGAAAAATTTAAAGGAATACAAAAAAATGTACAATGAAAAGATCAGACCCAAAGACGAGCAGGATCCTTTCGAAAGAAGACGATCGACTTTGACTCTCTCGACTGCGCACTTTCGACCGCGATTTTGAAAGGACCTTTTCCATCAGAACGCTCTCCTCTATCAACGTTATTACGCTCGAACGTTAATTACTTTTGCGAGGCGCTTATCGTTGCAGTTTTCCGAGCGCGTTTCACTCGTAGGCGATCGTCTCGTCCCAACATCCGCGCCTACACACGCGCGCATGCACGCACGGACATGCTTATACGCGCACGCAGCCGCCCTTCCCTAGTGGATTTTTCGTTCGTTTGCTCTCGAATGCGCCGGTTTTTACGTCGAGCGCTTCGCTTGCATCAGTGCGAGCATTGTTACACTCGGCTTTCCCGCAGCGACGCGAAAAAAAGCGCTTGAAAACGTTTGCGTCGGTGTATTCGCCGGATTTTTCGGTGAACGCGAAAGGAGCTAATAAGCACGAAGGGAGAAGAGCGATTTGTTCGAGCCTGCGACGTCGTCGCCCTGCCACCGGACGGAACTTCGTCGACCGATCGACGTCAACGCGAGATCGAATCCTTCGATCGTCCATCTTCCTTCCGCTTTTTCACCTCCTCCTCCTCCATCACCTCCTTCACCACCGACGTTTCGGTCGAATCTAACTTATTCGAAGAGCAAATTTAAGTAGTTCGGAAAGTACACTCTTTAGTCGGACTTTTTCGATAATACGAGGTAAAGGGAGCGAAACGAGTTTGGTCCGAGGGACGATGAAAATCTTACGAAACGATTTATGCGAGGCAAAAAGGGAAACTTTTGGGAAAAAGGGTGGATACCGTGCCGGGGACAGGTGGAGGGGGTGGCTAATGTTTTAATGCAAATCGACTTAAAAATATGCGAGGAACGAAGAAACGAGCGGAGAACTTCGTTAATGAATTAAAGCGGAAGAAAACGAGCCGAGGTCAAAATCGAGTCGCTAAAGCTTTCGTCTTTTTCTCCTCTCTCCTCGATGTCGGGAAAGCGAGGACGAGAGAGCGCGGTTAACACTTCGACTGTCACTGTGTACAATTGTTTGAGTCGAATGAAAATTGACAGTACATTTTGAAAATAACCGCTAATCGGAAGATATTTTGAAATAAAATGTGCCCCATTGAACGATTAACAATGTTTGATAGAACATGGAAAATAAATAAATAATATCTATGAAATCTTGCATCCAGTGCACTGCGTTACATTATTTTAAACATGAATTTTTTATAACAGTCTTTGCAAATCTCGACTTTCTCCCTATCGATCAAGTTGTCAAGTCGTCACGGTGGTCACCCGTGACCATCTGTTAGGAATAAATAACTCTGGGGAATTACTTATTCTTTATTACAACAATTTCTTAAAACAACCTTTCTCTTTAACGGTTCGTGCTATACCGACTAGTCCCCTCGACTAGTCCCACGCTTCTCCCTAATCCTAGATGGCGTCTAATAAAGTACTTACTCCTAGTTCCCCACAGATAGCGCTTCTTATAGATATGGAGATGTACGTATACCCTCCTAACACCACAAATTAGGTAAACGCTGGATCGAGCAATAACGTTGCCTTGTATCACCAATTTATTATTGTTTTGCCATCCGAATAATAAAGTCATTTGAATAATAAAAATACTCCCGTGGCAAAACGTGCGATTTGGACAGTGAAAGCGTTAATCCGCGCGCTCGATCTCGCCAGGTTGAAAGAGACCAGGTTACAATATTTATCCGTTAGCTCATTACGCGTAATTACATTCGGAGAATTCACCGAGGCGTAGCCGCGGCGGCCCGCCCGCTTTAAGTATTTCCACTTCCGTCTAGATTCTATCTCGTAATGTTTAATCGCATGCACCGGCCACGCCGAAATTAACATACGCCCGGCCCAGGATTTCAGTTCCAATTACGGAACTCCATATAACGCGAGCCGACCCGCTATTATAATTGGCGATCCGAGGCAAACCTATCATCCATTTTCGTTGCTAAAATTGGTCAACGACCTAACTTATTTCCCACTGCGTCATATTCGTGCGAACGAACGAACGAACGAGATAAATTATCATTTTCCGTAGCCACCGAATTACGCGTATCGCGTTTCGAAGTCGAGTCGGCCGTTCCTACGGCTTTCTTCCAATTTATATTGATTTAATTTATTTATTTGATTTATTTCGTTCCTTCGTTCAAACGTTGCCTTCTCCGGGTCGAGGTCGACTCTCTCTCTTTCTCTCTCTCTCTCTCCTCTTTTATCTTTCGAGCTTCTTTTCGGAAGCAAGACGGGGTCGGAGAGGACGAACGTACGCGTTGATGATCGCGAGCGTCGAACTCGACGTCGATTATTTAAACGTATGACGCGACGCGACGCGATATTCAATTCGCGATGGTCGTTGGAAAATTTTCCATGTAACGATCGATTAACATCGAACGATAATTGTAATACATCGTCGTAATGGATTAATCGGCTCGTCGCGAAATAGTTTGATCGGACGGCCTGGAATCGATTATTCACGCCAATTTGACGGAGCGCCGGCCAGCGGGATTTCGCCGACGCGCTCTAAAAATAATCGGAACGTTCGAACGCTGGAAGGAGATTCGTCGCGGTTTGATCGATCGTACGGTTCGATCAATCGCGACGTTTCCGAAGGAACGAAGTTTCAATTCCAGCCGAGTCGAGACGAAGTCGAGCATCGATCGAAGACTCGTCGAAAACGACGGTGGCAGCTGCAGCGACGTCGAGTCGAACGAGTTCGATCTATCGAGCTGGAAATTTCGAGAGCGCCACTGGGCCGTCGGAGGACCTCGAGATTCTCCGGAGTAACCTGTTGTATGCGTTGGTCGTGGTTCGTTATCGCGTCGTATTGTCGCAACCGAGGGAAGAGTTTTTGCGCGGCGAAGAGCGAAGAGACGCGTTATTAACCCTTTGACTGCTATGAGCGCGTATACGCGTTCGGCGAAAATTATCGCTTTAGATTATAGACGCGAATGCGCGCTCGGCGAAGGCTTTCGTGCTTTACTTTGTTTCATGCGTATGCTCGGCAATTTTTTCTCTCGTACGTAAAAAATGCGTAAAAAATTTACCACACGCGAATGAACTATTGATTTTCTTATCGATCTTCTTTCTTAAAATGCACGTGTTTAAAACCTGTAGTTTGTGTATGCATTCGGAGTATTTATGTCACGGTTATTATACGTACGTAACACATCGGCTGATAATTTTCCGGTCTGACAGACAGATGGCACCATAAATACAAAATTAATATTTTTTTTGAAAGTACTAACCTTCAAAAGGTAGCCGTAAAAATTTCATGACGATCCGACGTTTGGTTTAAAAGTTACAGTGACGTTAGCGAAATAAAAGAATTTCGTGCGTCGATAAAACGTTGCTTTTCGATGGGAAAAAACACCGTTGAAACGAAAGCTTGGCTTGATAAGTGTTATCCGGACTCTGCGCCAGGAAAGTCGACCATTATCGATTGATTTGATGAATTAAACCAAAGAGTAGCGTGGAAAGAGGCGATTGAGTCTCCTTGTGTGTCGATCGCGAGTCGGCATTCTGCGTAGTTGATAAATTTAACCCACTACCTATTGCGCAATTAAAAAAGAAATTAAATATATAACGATATTCTTACCAAGCAACTTTGAATTTGAAATTTGAAAATGTGTCCCAAAAATGGAAATGGAAGGGTGACCAACTTCTTTTTCTTATATTCTGTATTTCAATCGTTAAATTATTATATTTCTCAACAAGTTTTCTCTACAAAATGGCGTTTAATTCATTTTATATGACTTATTTGTTACGATGTAATAACTATCTACTTTTAACACATTC
>JAITYT010000091.1:272605-284146 GCA_025433975.1 Liostenogaster flavolineata | reverse complement strand
ATATATATATATATACTTATTTATTAATATAGTACTTATATATTAATTTATAATATATATACTTAATTATGATATATACAATATTTATATATAGGAAAAAAAAGCAGGAAGGACGAATTCTTCTCTTAATTCTTCCCTTTTTTTCCCTTCCTTTTCTGCTCCGTTTTTTTTCTGTTTTTCTCTGGAGCTTACTCTCTCTCTCTTTCCTCTCTCTCTCTGCCTGTCATTCCAGCACGCACGCACGCACATATATGGACAATTCATCAAGGCGTAAAAAATATTTTCCCAATTCGAATTCATTGGCTCGAATTGTCGCGTTTTACACATTTCGGTATTATTTCCATCGTTTTCAGTGCTCCAAGCGATCTTCGATCACTACGTTTCCATCCAGGCTCGACGATCGATTTCCTCGCGAGTAATGTATTTCGTAGGAAATATTTTTCAAGACTCGAGACATGGGAAAAACAGCAAGAACGCGAGTGTCACGGTGTTAAAGAGACTCTCGATGGGCGATGAACGACGATAGGAAACGAACGTGTTCGTATGTAAATCGATATCCAGAGTACCCTCGAGAGCAACATCGATCTTGTCGTTGGTAAGCGGCGGAAGCATGCCTCTTCGCATTTTCCGATAAATCGATTAAGACGCACCGATCCGTGGAGACATACACTCATACACATGCACATACGTATTCAGAGAGAGAGAGGGAGAGAACGACAAGAGCTGTTGCAACAAACGAGGGCGCGTTTCGCCTCGGCAGCGTCTTCGAATTTGGCGCGCCTCGTGCTGGGCTCGTTTGCTGCCCCCTTACCTTACCAAAATGATCGTGAGCGCGAAATTGTTGCCGACACGCGCGCTAATCTTTACGCTTGCCGGCGCAACAAACAGGAATCCAAGTTACGACGCGTTGCGCGATACGTTTACGGAGATGCATGCGAGTTCTCTCTCTCACACTTTCTCGAATCTATGTACACTCGTCGTGTTACAAGCCAAGAGTTTCCTAATTCCTGAAATTGCAGGAAGCGCCGAGATTCCACGCTCGGATACGGATACCGTTTGTAATACCGTGGGTAAAGACTACTGCGAGTACTGCGCCGTGGAGAATTTCGATGCGTTCTTTCTTTCTTTCTCTTTTTTTCGGATGTCGAACGGTGCGCGTTCGTTGGACTTAAGTAAGCATACGCCCCTCCCTTTGATTTACGCGGCACTTTTTTTTTTAGGCGAGAGTCTCGTCTTTACGCGGTGAGTTTTATGCGCGATATTAATTTACGCGGCTCGAATTAGACGATAAATCGGAATGTGCCGATTTCTAAAGGACGTTCGGTTACAGTTAAACGATCGATCGCGATTCTCGCAATTTTCCATAAATAAATTCCCTTAATTAACCTCGAACAATAAGTCAAAGTTAAATCGATCGATGATTTTCGAAATATCATCGATTCGTTCGTCTTTACTTCAATCACATTTTTGCGATCTTTGCAAAATATTCGATAATTCCGACTTTCTCTCCAACTTTCCTCGCAAAAGAAAAAAAAAAAAGAAAAATTCGGAAAACAAGTAAGGATAACGCGAGAGGAATTCTTCGTTAGCGCACGGTCCAAGGTAAACACCAGACCGAGATTCATCAGGGTTAAGAGACAACGTCCGGATCACTGGGCGAACTAAGAAGCGGATGCTCGACAGCGAGACAAACGCGGAGACGAGATCGGAACGAGAGATCGCGCCACGACGTTTATCAAGCAGAGGGCGAGGAAGCACCTCGCTTATATTTCACCTTAAACGAATCCGTAAATTCTTAATCGTCGTTCCAATCGCTCTAACCGTGATATCAACTGGAAAGACGGAGAAAGGAGAGAGAGAGAGAGAGCTCTAGAAAAAAATAGAAAAAGAAAACAAAGCGGAGAAGGAAGAGAAAAGGAGAGAAATCGAGAGAAGAATCCTTACAACGTCCTTCCTGCTTTTTCCTCCTCCATCTTGGGTCGTGATCCCTCGCGATATCGTCGATCACCGATGGATCGACGACGAAGACGCACCAAGCGCCCCAAAACAAGCGCGCGAACAATCTTGCGGCTTTGTCTGCCTCGGAAGAATCGAGACTCGACGCTTGTGCGCTTGGCAGGCGTCCGGGCCTCCAAACTTCTCGCTGGAAGCACTCGAACTAGACGTTCCTCGGCAATATCCGGCGATCCTCTCCCTCGCGACCACCGACCGGCCAGATAGCTTATGCTAACTGGTCTTTGTCCTCGAAGAATGCCGTAAGAACGCGAGCCGTCCTACGGAAGCGGCTTCGTTAAGCGTCGAAGGGTAAAAAAGGGCCTTTTTGTCTCGCGGCTCGTGGGAAAACGATCGTTGGTGTCTTTGTTATCGTTGTCATCGTCTCAATCGCGGCGCTTCCAACCGCGATAGCGCGGCTTCCTACCACTCGCGATGCTACTCCACCTGCCAGTGCACAATTGGTCTTCACACTGACTGGTCTTCTCTTTTTTGAAGCACGATTCAAAAGATTTCGTCTGCTCGATTGGTTAGAACAAAATATAACGTTTACAATCACTTCTGTTGTTTTTCAACATCCTTTGAAAATTATTTCTTTTTTTTTACGGAAGGAACGAAAGTGTCGAAACGCGAGCGAGACACTTTTAACCCTTAGCGCTCGGTTGGCTCCGCTGCGGCGCCAATTGTTTTTAGGATAATCACGCTTAAGATGCTACGATATCGTCGGCATTGGCAACTGTTATCTGTAGTTAAAACGTGCTAAGTCTCTGCACTGTTACGATTAAACCATCTTTTCACCTTTTTAGATCCGACTGATAGCGAAGACGTATTTGATTTTCAAGCGTTAAAAGATATCGTGGAAGACAATGTTGATTATAATTCTGACGCTTCGAGTAGTGGTTTCGAAATTACACCGTCGAAGAGACGACGAATAAGAATTATTGAAAGTAAAAGCGAAGATTCGCTGGAATACTTAATCCAATGGCGCTATATCACGGAAGAATTCTTCTCACTTAAAATAAGACTCCTCATTCGTTTCACTACGAAAATGTGACGGAGTTGCTGGTAAAAGTTACAAAAGTGCCAAAGAGTTAAAAGTATCATTCGCGAACCCATGTGGCATCCTATAACGAAACATTGAATCGAATTATTATTATTCTTTGCGTCTTTATATTACGCGATTCCTCTATTAATAAAAATAAATCAATTTTGTTTAATTTAAAAATAAATAAAATTCTCAAAGAACGAATTAAGCGACGATGCAGATTCGATAGAATTTTCCTTCTTCGAACAACGTTTTCTTCCAAGTCGCGCCAGCTAGAGAGACGAAAGAAAGAAGAGGTTCTTCCCCGAATTTTTCGAAACTCGCTCGTTGGACCTTTCCTCTCGTTCTCCATCGCAAAGCGACGACGGAGACGGTCCACGGACTTCGACGAGGAAAATTCTCGATTTCCGCCTCTTATATCGTTCTTCTTCTCGTCCGAAGAAAAATCGGGCGCGAATCGATCGATAGAATTGCGGAGTCGGATCTAGCTTCGGCGCGATAACATCGATAAAAGTCGTCGACCCCCTCGTTTCCGCGTGGTCGACGCCGGCGACGAGACGCCTTTTTACAAAGCGTCACGCAATTAAGTCCAACAATGCGAGCCGATCTAATCGCAAGCGTCGCAAAGTTACGCGTGGCTTTGGAGCGACAATGAGGCTCCACCGGAGGAACGCCATCGACCGATCGCGTCAACGAGCCGCTGGATCGTGTGTAAAGAGAGAAAAAGAGAAAGAGGAAGAGAAAGAAAGGAAGAAAGCAAGAGAGAGAGAGAGAGAGAGGGAGGGAGAAACAGCGCGTAACGGGTCTCGTATTCGCGACTTAAACAACGGTGCAAAGCCATTGTCGATAGTCGAGGCAACACCTGGACGCTTATGGTCGTTGGCAGGAAAGCCAAGAGAGGTAGCTTTTCATTCGCAAGCGAGGGTGCGCGAGAAAGGAGTAGGAGGAGAAGGGCGAAGGCGAGTGGAAAGGGTGCCACGGCTCGAACAGCAGCGGCCTTCTTTTTTCTAACCCCCTCTCGGACTTCGGCTGGCTAGCTGCCCTCTGCCGCTTAAGGGGCAGTTCGTTCGTTCGTACGTTTCGTCCTTACGAGGGCGAGAGGCGCGACGCGCGCCCTTCGAGATCGTCTCTTTCCAAAAGTCACGATTTCGAAGCCAGCGTTCGTTTCGATCAAAGGTGACCGGATCGACGCGTCTTTCGAGTCGTTTTGTCGTCAGAAGCTCGAGAGTGACCGAAAGTCGAATTGAACGTGACTCAGCGGCATTATCGCGGTTTCGAATTGTTTAATCTTTGGACGAGGATCGAAGAACAACCGTGCTTGGTCGAAATGGTATTTCTCTGGATCGAATGACGCTCAAAGGATAGAATCGACGCTTTTCTCGAATCGTCCTGACATCGATTAAAAATTAAAGTGCATAAGCAGACTCTAAAAGCATACGTGGTCGAAACAGAACTCTTTCTGGATCGAATGATGCTCGAAGGACAGAATCGACGCTTTTCTCAAATTGTCCCGTCGTTGATTAAAAATTAAAGTGCACAACTAGACTCTAGAATCGTACGTGGTCGAAATAGACTTCTTTGTGGATGAAATGACGCTCAAGTGACATAATGGAATCTCGTCGAAGCGGAGTTCGTCCTGGATCGAACGGTGTTCGAAGGACGGAGTTGGCGCAAAGCCGACCGCCTTCACCGCGTATCCGTTCGTTCGTGACGTAATTAATTGCCGCTCGACGTCCCGACGTTTCCAGTGCTCCTCAAAGAGGGCTAGAGCAGCCTCGCACTTGACCTCGTCCGGATTCGCGCGATGTTTCGCCTACGAACGATCGAACGTCGCTCAAAGACGAGCCTAGATGATCCTTTGATCGCGATCGTTCGCTCTTATCGCGCGATTACGCGGTCGCACGCGTCCTCGTTTCTGAATTAATTTGTCGACTAGGTCGCCTATCAACGATCGATCCGCGCTTCGTCACAAAGCAATGAAATCGCTTCGAAGAGCTGTGATTCGAAGTGTCGTGGCTGCAATCCTTTTAATCGAACTTTCTTTCCGACGGGCAAAAAAAAGGACGTTTTTCTAAATTTCGATTCTCCTCCACTTAACAATTATATCGTTCGTTATCTTTACGACATGTTAAACGAAAGACATTTTCCTGAATTTCAATTATCCTTCGTTTAATAATTGTATCGTTCGTCATCTTTGTGACCGATAAAAAAAAGAAGTTCTCCTGAACTTAAATTCACCTCCACGTAATAAGTCTATCGTTCGTTATCTTTACGATGTACTCACGATTCCGTAGATGACCTCTCTCCTCGAGCTTTCGCCATGGATTTCGTCCGAGTCCCAAAAAACATCCCTAAAGATTTGTTTTCGCATCGTCATCAAATCGAAGCCAAATTCCTTCGAGAAGCTAAAATACTTCGCAATTCGGACTCAACTTCGACGTATCCATGCATCGATGACGAATTACGTCAGACTTGCAAAAATATACGGCGAACGAACGACCGAACTTTAAAAACTGTTCGCTTCCACGTCGACGATTCGATCGCACTCTAATCGACGGACGGGGAAAACGGGCGGCTCGCGGATGACAACGTCGGGACGCTCGAGACAATGAGATTTAAACCGAATCGACGTTCGTTCCTCCACCTCTTCGTCCTCCTTCTCCATTTCCTGCTCCTTCCGCCACCGCCATTCCGCGTCAATCGTCGTGGATTCTCTTAATTCCGAGGCGTTGGGCTCGCGTCGAACGAAATAACTCGCTCGTAACGTATCCGATCGTTTCGGCACCAACGACGCCGCTTTTTCGACGGATAGAACCAAGTGTCGCGATTGACGTCACCAGTCAAGTATATAGTCCCTTTACGAGCACGGCTCGACGTCTACGAGATCGCAAAAGGGTCTATTTTATTTGGAGATGTTTAGTCCGTCAAGAATTAGGAGATTGCCGTCCTGCCTGGTTAGGGACTTTTTGCATGTGATACCGAGAGAATGAAAGTTTGGCCGAATGACCTAGAGAGTTAGTATAAGCGTGGCAGAAATTTAACTTCTGTTAAGTGAAACATTAAATAAATTAATGTTATCTTCTTAATTCTCCCCAAACTTGCGTTTGTAGGAGCAGTCTTTGCGTGGGCGGCGTGCAGTAAGCGCGAAGTTGTATTACTTTATATTAAACTTACCACTTTGTCATTATACATTATCGTATACTTTACTCTGCTCCAAATCCCAACACGAAGCCTAGAATCTCACGGACGTTAATTCGCGGATCGTTCGGTCGATTCGGAGTCTCTTGGAAAAATCATTCGTCCGATCGTCATTGAAAGGTGGAAGGAGGGAAAGCGATAAAATTACTTCGGGTAGAGAAATTAATCGTCGTACGACTGACGTCGAGCGACTGCCTCGTTTATCATCGTGGCGCGATTGCGTAGAAAAATTCTTCAATATCGGCGACGAGCTCGCGTTCGATGCTCCAACGCCTTCCTCGAGATCGATGGATCTCGAACGATTCCCTCGACGCGTTCGCGCGAATTAAAGGAAGGGTTAACGCGTGTTAACGGAGTCAACGATCAATCGACACGTTAAGTGGATCGTGTAACTTAATATCGCTCCACGGTTTCCTCGAGCGGAGTTGACTGGACGTGCGTAACTGCCTTGTCTTGCCCTGTCTCGTTCGAAGGGTGAAGAAGATCGACCCGATGCAGTCGCTTGGGTAAAGCGATAAATGGAAAATTAGAAGTACCCGTAAGCCGTTGTTATACGTTGAAAGACTTTGGATTATTTCAAACGAAACGATCGCTGTTCAGTTTTTGAATCGCTTCGTTTCTACGTAGATCTCCGACGCTTCGATGTTAACAATTCACGAAGAGTTTGGGAGATTTATTTCTTTGAAGAAAAAAAATTATTTATAATACATATATAATTATTTATTATATATATAGTAAATATCTAATAAAAAAATAATATAAATAATAAAATAGTAAATAAATTTAAAACAAAAACGAAACGACTCTCCGAACAACCTAATACGTAAAATATTGTTAGAAAATGTAGTGTATCTCTGAGGTAAATTCGATGGAAACTTTATGGAATGATTATCGCTTTAATACGCAACGTCTGGTTTGCACCAGACGATTAAAGGGTTCCCCGACGGTCGGCTATAGTCACGGGTATCGCAAAGCGTGCGGTCAGCTTTGGGTGGCTAAAGCCACCCGCACTATCTGAAGTGTTAACGCAGCCGTTAAGCGGAAGTTGGAATTAATAGATCGGATCGTGGTACCCAAGTTACTCATCCTCCAAGCGCGATAGCTTCGGAAGGAACCGCGAAGAGTGGAGAAAGTGGAAAAATCGGAGAATTCACCGGAACGAATTCGACGATACCTCGATGATGACATCTGAATATATACCTCGATAAAGATGATGGTAAGAAAAATCGTGTGGATAGAAACGGAGCACAACGTGGCCAGATGCAACTAGATGCAACGAAACGAAGTCCAAGAAATAAGAGGGACAAGGACGGAGAAAATGCAGGAGCAAGAGAAATCACGAGAAAATAATAAGCGTAATAAGGGAGCCCAGGGAGACAGAGACAGGCACGGACGCGGCTAAGGCAGAAACAGTCGGAGACAGAGATGGAAATAGAAACAGAACACAGACAGAGACAGAGGTAGAAACAGAAACGTAGATAGAGGTAGACACGAATGCAGAAACAGAGCACAGACGGAGACAGAGATAGAAATAGAAACAGAGAGAGATAGAGACGGATGCAGAAACAGAACGCAGAGGGAGAGAGACAAAAGGAGAGAGGAAGAACGAAGAGTCGGTGGCTGACCACTGAATTATATCGATATCTAACTACCGATACTCTCATCCCTCCGGATTCCATTAGCGTTTCTAGCGATACGTTTTGCGCGATTCCACGGATTCCTAACGCGGTTATTAAAGAGCACCACGGCGCATATTCCGTTCATTCGACGTTTTTGCATATCGCAGCTGCGACAACGACGACGGTGATTCTTTCGTTGGGAAGTCGGTGCCACCTCGAATGCAAGCCGCCGGAAAATTATCCTCCGCGACGGGAGAAAGAGAGCAACGCCTCGAGCGATCGTGCCAGCCACCAAGAGACGACGAATTTCGACGATATCGTCCTCGAGAGACGTCGATAAGTGCATCGACGACGACGACGACGACGACGACGACGATGGATCGAATAAATTCTCATCGCCTCGAAGCATTTCGATCCTCGCGTCGACTCGAAAAGTTTTCTGCTCTGATTGTCGGGAATGCGGATAAATACATTTAATAATAAAAAAATGCGAAGTTTCATACATTAGTTATTAATTATGTACTTTGTCTTCGATGCAAAATTCATCGTTCTTAAACTTTTGAAATCACTTACGATAACTTCTCTCACTTAGGGCAGTAAATCAACAGTTTCAGCTCAAAATTCGACATTTCCGTACAAAAGAATATAAATATTATACCGATAAAAATTCGCTAATATTTCAAGGTTATGTCGTTGACAGATGTTCAACCTTACGATAATGACGTATTACGTCTGATAATTTTAATCATAACTTATCGATGGCGTCAAATTTTGTCGAACGGCGGAAAGTTATTTGTACAGCTGATAGAAATTAATAAAGAAATCGAATTAAAAATAAAAGAAGAAACATTCGATATTTTCGAGTGCGTTGAGAAGCGCGTTCGAACGACAATCGGAAAAAATCGGACTCCACTCGTGCGCCTTTTCCAAATATTTCGTTAACTCCTGTATTTTCTTTCGCTCGCTTTTCAAATCGGCAGCTCGAGGGTTAGAGGCGACGCGTTCTTCGGCGCATCTCGATGACCAAGTCGAACTCCAGGCTGGGATTGGAATCGTTTGGCCGAAGCGGAATCGCGGACACCCGGCGCCTCTGCAAACAAACGACGCGAATCGTCGACAAAGACGCATCTCTCGCCATCGATCGACCGTTGCATTCGTCCTGTCGATTTGTTTAAGCCGTTCGAAAGCCGACCGGCGATAATGCGAGAGACGCGAGATATCTCCTGGAAACTCGTACAAACTCCCGGCGCCAAGGAGCGTTAAAGAAAGAAAAGACGGAGCAAAACGTGACGCGCTTTGGAAAAAAATTGTCTTTCCCAGCTTTTCGAATGGCGTCGATGTTATAAATTTACATTTATAAACGTCTTCTCGTAAAAACCCTTGCTACAAGTGAAAATCTGCTCTCGAACGGAATACAATAAATTTTATCGTATAATAGAATAATATAATAAATAATAATAAAATAAATTTGCGTCGACGATAAGAATTATCGCGTATCGCCTTCCTTTTCTATCGATTCGAAGAGCATCGATCTCTCTCTTTTTCTTAAAATTCCAACAATATCGTCATCGAAGGAGCTCCTCGTAGACAAACTTCCATACTTGTGTATTCGCGGCGTGACTCTTACTATAAGCAAAAATCTGCTCTTCAACGGAATACAATAATTTGCATCGACGATGAGAAATATCGCGCATCGCCTTTCTCGTCTTTCGTTTCGAAAAGCATCGACGTCTCTCTTCCCATCTTTTAGCCTCCCTTTTACCCAAAATTCAAACGATATCGTCGAGAGAGCTTCTCGTGCGCGCGTATACGAAAATCGTTCGCGACTTTCCGCGGTTTGGAAATTATTTCTCTCGGTCGTGGCGGAAGAGGAATCGTGCCGCATAGCTCGCGGCATCTCGATCGAATCGCTCGCGACGGCACGCCGCCGCGCATCATCCGCGTGCACGTCGAATGAGTTTACAATTTAATAGCGAACCTCCGCCAGGAGGGAGACCGACTACAAAGACGAGGACAACGCCAACCAACGCTTTCTAGTTTCGTCCTGATTCTGACGGTGGGTTGCGCTAGTGATGCTGCTGGCGACGAGGAACAGCAGCGGCAGCGACGGCAGAGGCGATCGCGCATTCAGTGGCCCGTCACCTTTATGCGTAATAACGTATGATGACAGGGGACCAACAATCGCCATTGTCACGCCTTTTTAGTGGACGACAAGCGGCACGACCGCCACTGGCATCCCCCTGGTCGTTCCATCCAGTTCGACGTGGAAAAGAAAAAAAGAGAGAAAAAAAATAGTAGCACGCGCATCTCTGCATTATCAGAGACTCTCGATCTTACCCTCGATGGCATCGATATGTAGCCGAGGTACACGCTCGTGTATCGGAATCTCGACGTTCCTAGATCGAGCATCTTTTATTCATGATGCGGATAAAAACGGAGAGATATTTAAATCCTCTACCTACTGCTTTTCCTTCCTTCCTTCCTTCCTTCCTTCCTT
The DNA here is from genome assembly GCA_025433975.1 of Liostenogaster flavolineata. Classification (NCBI taxonomy): domain Eukaryota; kingdom Metazoa; phylum Arthropoda; class Insecta; order Hymenoptera; family Vespidae; genus Liostenogaster; species Liostenogaster flavolineata. The sequence continues at coordinate 273,795 of JAITYT010000091.1, read as the reverse complement.
CCTTCCTTCCTCTCTTTCTCTTTCTTTCTTTCTTCCTTGGTGCTCGCTTGATCTCGGTCCTGCGGCTGACCTTTTTCCTTTTTTCGCCTCTTCGCACGACCCGCTAACACGCTGCTCAATCGCACGTCGTTAAATCAGGAACTACAAGAGGTTGAAGAAGAAAAAGAGGAAAAAGGAGAAGAGGAGAAGGAAGAAGCTATCGGACATTTGAAAGTAAGATGCCTACCACGAGGACGATTCCTTCGCGAACGTAGAAACGAACGAGCGAACACGAGCGAATTCGCTTGGCACTGGATTTTCTCCCGACGTTGTCTCGCGGTATCTCTTTGCATGGGAAAGGCCGGAATTACGTTCGACGATGAAACGGAGGGATGACGCGTCCTGCATACGTCGATTCCTTCCAGGACGCTCTCATCCTCGGCCACGACGAGATTAAAGGGCTCAAGGACGATTTAAAGGACGAGTCGATCCTTCCGGCATGCGTCGCTCTCCGTGACTTTAACGAGATTTCGTTCGTTGCTCTTCGTCGAGAGCCAAGAGGAGAAGGAGGCGAATTTCTTTTTTCTTTTCTTCGCGTACATCGTCGTCGTTTTCGTTTTTCCAGCGAAAATTCAATCGCCAACTTACCAACGTTCGTCTTCTTGCAAATCGTCCTTCATCCTAGATTCATAAACGTGCATGGGCAACACTCGTCTCTCAGACGAACGTATTGCACCGATGATTCTTGTTTTATATTGGGGTTATATTGTTTGGAAAGTAATTTCGTTTTTTCCCCAACAGTTATAAAAACAACATAAAAAACAACGTTTTTCATTTCAAAGAACGAAATTATTTTCAGCCTAATGGAATACAAGGAGCGATAAAATGCGTCGTTTTAAATCAATGCGCGAGACGATCCTATCGCCGATTTCCATAAACATACGCGAGTTACCGCAATACGCGATTCATAGGGTTGATTCGACGAACCCTCGGATCGCGATGAATTTTTTTCTGGAGTCATCGTGCGCGTCGAAGCGTGTCACGCATGGGGTCCGAGAGTTAAAATCTACATAACGCGATTTTTCTCTATTTCCGAAGAAATATTCAAGGATAAGGCGAAACATCGATCGCATTACACAAATTGCAGTGAATTTTTCGAACCCAGAAACGATCCAGTATCCGTTTCAAAGAATTAAATCTCCACCGCCATT
>JAITYT010000091.1:248422-272528 GCA_025433975.1 Liostenogaster flavolineata | reverse complement strand
TAAAAAAAAAAAAAAAAAAAAAAATTTGCACGAAAATCGCGTGATACGTAGGAAACGTTTACGAAACAAGGCGAACTCCATTCATCGAATCAGCCGCGATGGCTCGATTGTATCGTACGCAGGTACGGGGATACGTAAATGGGTGAGAGTAAGGGCGCATGCGCGGCTACCTCCCCAGCGTCTGCAGTGCGGGCACGTGCGGTTTCAACGTCGACCAAAAAAAGATTGCAAGTCGGGTCAAAGGAGTTCCACGCGCCCGTAGGAGCGAGGGAGCACGAACACGCATCTTCTTTCTCGTCTCTTGAAAGTGCACGCTCGATCGAGGCTTCGAGATAGAACCGAGACCAAAATGGACCACGTTTTTGATCGGTTTAGTTAACTCGCCAGTCAACGGAGCCGAACGATTCATCGGGACGGTGTTTCGGATTTGCTTCGGTCAAAATACATCTTGCCGTTCTCTACAAAATTCTGTTGGTCTTGGTGCTTATCGTATCGCGATAATGAAGTCGTTGGTGGAAATACGCGGGGGGTTGTTTCATCGTTGGGTGACTGGTAGCGATTGGATTAGGATAGAACGCACGTTTTCCAGATTTAAGATCGAAATATCGACTCGATCCTAGCTGCAAGAACTCGAAGTCTTTCCAACTCGTTAAACGTTTGTTTGGTAATCCGCTTCTTGCACTTGGATTTCGACTCGGTACTGTTCAAATCTATAAGGAGAAACAAAGTTTCCCAACTGGTTGAACACTTGATCGGCAGCCTGCTTCTTTTTTTTGGACGACGACGCAACAATCTATTCGATCTATTGTATAACGAGAAACAAAGTTTTCCAGTTGGTTGAAATGGTGTTCTATTGCTTTGCCTCTTTCTTTCGATTATCAACCTGAATAAAAGGAGAGGCCAAAGGGCAGATCTTCGATCTACTCTAGCCAGAATCGCGTCGAACGTTCCACTCGCCACCGACGATGATATACCGATCATAAAAGCAAGAGCTAATTGTTAAAGGCCGTTAAACGCGAGTAATAGGTCGCGACTTGTAACTCACGGATCATTAATCGAACGGACGAGAAGGAGGAGAAAGAAGGTGGAAGAGTACCATCGGAAAGAACGGGAAGCATTAAACTAGTACGTCGAAAACGTTGAATTTTAAAAGGCGATAACCCTGTCTGTTGCAAAACGACGAGAGCGAACTTCGAGACGATAAATCCCGCCATCTTGGGACTCCAGCTGCGAAAGGTTTCGCAAACGAGCGGCAACGAGTTCGGTAGATTAATCGTCGAAGGTGATACCCAACGAGTGTCTTTCCTCTAACCTATAAAAAAAGATAACTGACCTCTTTAACGTTCGATCGGTTAACGAGCAAAGCTCGGGGTCTTACGAGGTATCGAGAGTCCGAGACACGCTACCGTCTTCTAGGTAAGACTCCTACACGACCCTCGTTACTTTTATATCTTCGGACCATCGTCGAGCGGTTTAATGGCCGGGTCTATAAAACAAAGACACCTGGAGCTTCGTACGTAAAACATCGGCTGATAAGTTCCCGGTCTAAAAATAATGCCCGACAATGCGAAATGAATAAATGCCTACGCGTTCCTTTGATATCTTTAGAGTGTCAGTTATCTCTTGCATCTTAACTTTAGCGCCTGCCCAAACCAATTTTCTGGACTTTTTTGATGTTTTCTAACGCAACCGACCACCTCAGCACGACAACCAACCAATTCAGCAAACCAGTCGATAATGGTCGATTTTCCTGGTGTAGCGTTCGGATAACACCTATCAAGCCAAACTTTCGTTCAAACCATGTTTCTTTCCCATGAAAAAGCAATATTTTCTCAACACACGAAATTCTTTTGTTTCGCTAAAACCACTGTAACTCTTGAACCAAACGTCGGATAGTCATGACATTTTTACAGCTATCTTTCGAAGGTTATTACTTTCTAAAAAAGACATTAATTTTGTATTTGTGGCGCCGTCTGTCTGTCAGACCGGAAACTTATCAGCCGACGTGGTAGCTTCGCTGGTGCGCGCACGGCTCCACGCCGGTCCCAAAACGAGGAAGCTACTCGTTATACGGACGACTGTTAACAAATTACCGAGGGGATGTTGCTCGAGGCTACCGATGAATTCTGTCCCCATCGATTTATGCCCCTCGGGCGCGCGGTGTCGTTTTCGATGCTTCGAACGTCGGGAGCGAAAAAAGACGTGGGGCGCCGCGGCGCTCGCGTAAATTCTCCTCGACCGAGTCGAGCGCCTGACGAGTCAATACGATCGAGAAGGGAGGGAACGCGCGAAAAATAAAATAAATAAGGACGAACGGAGGGCGGGAGAGCGCTGGGAGAGGATCGAGAGAAATATCGGAGGCCGATTCAATTTTCCTCGCGCTACGCCGAGTTGATCGATCGTCCGGCCAATTTTCTCGATCGGGGAAATTGAATTTCCCGCGAAATGAGAGGCGCCGCCTCGAAAATTTTCGTAGCTTAACTGGCATCCAGAGGTCGTCCTGGCGCCAGAGTTTAATCGGAATTTCGAAGGTTGCGAAGGAAAGGTTTTCTTTTTCAATTGTTTAATTTTAATTTTTTCAAAGTAATTTCGTAGAACCGTCCTCGACGGAGACGCGAAGCGCGGGTCTATCTGCAAGTGCGAACGTTCCTTTTTCCTCGGAAATCTCAGGAGTAATGCAATACGCGTTTCGAGTACGAGGCTTTACGTAAGCCGATTGAATGGTGCTGGAGATAATCGCGTAATGGAGCAAGAAAGAGTGTCGAAAGCGTCGTAATCGCCTTACGATCGACGTTTCATCTAATGTCGCGCGAGAGTCACTCCGAAATAGATTTCGTTACGAGACTAAGGCCTGCTTGCTTCTGTTTGCTTCCTTTTGTCCCTGGAATCAAGGAGAGTTAAGTAACGGGAGTATTACGGTTGAAATTGACAAGGAATTACGAGTAAAATTTCACCGATGTTCACGCGACGACGATCGGTTACGAACTGACATTGCGGAAAGTCGATGTAAGAAACTAAGGTCGACGAATTGTCATTGTTGTTACTTTCATAGCGTCTAAGCGAATAGTAATATAAATAAGGAAATTTATCGGCATCGTGTTTCCTATTTTTTGTTATTCTTCGTATACGTCACTTAATCGAAGCATCGTTGCTTTGTTTTTATCGTCTTTCATTTTTACGTATCGTAGACGTCACGCGAGAAGACAAATATAGACAAGAAATTACTAGCTTCTCGTTTATAACTTTCTTCAATTTTTTTTATTAATAACGAAATATTTCAGCGTAAAAAAGAGTAGAAACAAAACAGACTCCGTATCCCACACGCTCGCGATCCTTTGTTGTTATAAATAACCATTTTTCAATCATCGAAAATAAACTTTATGTCACGTAGAGTACACGCGCCACAATTTTTTTTGAATAGCAATCGATAACTTTCAACCGCAATTTTACGCAATATAAAGCAGCTTTGAAATACTCTTACGAGAAAATTCATCTCTTTTCGTTTTATTTTCGTTATTGAAAAGCATCTATTCCAGTTTCTACTCCAGAGTGACGTATGAGATTTTTGAGTCAATAAATAATATTCTTCTTAATTATCGAAGGATCTGTTCGTTGCTTCGTTTATTCTCATCTTTTTCAGCTGCCAAAAGGTATAGGTCGTAAAGTTTTTATTTACACATTTGTACGTATCTTAGTTTGCTGCGGAATCTACCCTTTGACAAAAGACTTTATACACTTTTCTGTTAAAATTAATGAATCAAAAATTAAAAAAATTAATCTACCAAAGACAACTAATTTTCTTAACTTATGTTTTCTGGACTTAACCGTATTGGCTTCTGAGCGACTCAATTTTAATATCACCTACAATACAAGTTATAATTGATTAAACGAGAACTACATTTCTCGAAGCTTCTCCAAATGACGATGCATCGTTGTGTGACACTAAAAGGGTCAATACAATCGGCATTTTCGTATACCTAATCATACCGTAAGAGGTCAAACGATCCCTTACGAAACAGAGGTTGATTTTTACTCAATTTTTAGAACAAAATTGTTAATTTATCGAAGGAAAGAAAGTGCGAAATATACCGATAAAATAGTGAAACATATATTTCCATTTTTATAAGGAATATAAAGAATCAAAATAAATGTTGAAAAGGGTCGTTTGATCCCGCATGATACGTTTAGTATCAAACGGCGCGTGGTCGAGCGAACGCCTTTCGATACTTCAGATCGTAAATAAGTAACGAACTGGCCGCTGTCCGTAAGCCGTGGCCGATCATGCGAGCTCGTAGGAAGGGATCGAAGGAGCTAGATGAAAAAAGGGCCGAACGGCGAGCGAATTTAAAATTCTCTCGGTTTGTTAGGATACGTTAAGCAGGAACGCGTATCGAGGGAGGCGCGTAACGACGCTCGTTAATAAATCTCGTAGCTCTTAAAGCCAGCGTGGTTTTACATTTCGTGGAATCCTTTTGTTTGCGCAAGAGAGAAACATCGGGATGCATTGACTTTCAAATTCGAAAACTCTTTCCTCGTAAAACGAGTCCCACTGTAAAGCGTATTCTCGTTTTCGTAATCTTCTTCTCGACCTGATCTTTCAGCTTTACGATATTTTTACGGTGTAAAGCGATCGAGAACGTTTTCAATCGTAAAGACCGAGTACACTCGAGAAAACGAAAAAATATGAAAAATCGCGAACAAACGTCGCCGTAAGAAAACGTTCCTTTTTCTTTTTTTTTTCATTTGCAAATTAGAGCCGCGTTATCAGCGACTACTTCGTACTTCACGTTGGAATTATTCCATGGAATAATAAGAGTCATTGTACGTCAGATTTAGACGGTATTTATTAAGCATTAAATGGACTCGGTTTCTCGACTTGGAAGCGCGCGAATCTGTGCATTGTGCTACCGTTCGAGAAGGAGCTTAACTTTACCAAGAGATCAAAGAAACGAGAAAAGCAACGAGGAAAATCCGAGTGCTTCTCCCTCCTACGATATCTTCGGATTTGACGGAAAAGTTACGTTTAGAAGGTACATCGTAGGGTCAAGGGGTCGTGAATCGAGCTCTTAAGAATTACCCTCGATCGATGTCGCAGAATTTCTCTCGACGATCTTACAAAAGAAAAATGTGGTCGGATGCGACAAAAGAAGCGAAGTAGAGATTGCTCGAAAAGTTATTTCGTTTTTTTTTTTTTAATGTAAAAACGTTGTATTGGGTTGTCCGGAAAGTTCGTGCCGATTTCGAAGAAAAATGTTTTCTTTTTTTTTGAAGAAAACAAATTAATTATATGATATATATAATTATTTATTTTATATATATATATAATAAAATATATAATACAAAATATAGTATAAGTAATAAAATAATAAATAAATTGAAAAAAAACGAAAATCGGCACGAACTTTCCGGACAACCCAATATTTTATGTCTCTATAATATTTTTACGCTGCTTTTACGAAAAATTGTTGCATAAAAACGAAACGACTCTCCGAATAACCCGATAAGTCGGAGGGTGCGCAGCGCGTCCGCGATTCGGTGAAAGTTGCCACGGTGGCTCGTATGGTCGGTAGGACGAACGAAAATAGCCGCGTTGGTGGCGCGCGTTGCGACACGTACACCGTAGATGGGCTAGGTACATGCAAATAATTAGCAAGAGCCGCGGTTACGAGGGACCGCCTCGTAACCCTCGAATTGTCGGTCATGCGTAACGAGTGCGGGGCACGAACATAAAAGGGAGCAAAGTACCGTTTCCGACAAAGCGTCCATAACCTCGAATTACCCCGGAGAAATTTATCCCTCGGAAGTAAGGCACTCAGGCCTTTTCGCACTTACGCTTCGCGATTTCGACGTCGTTCGAGCTACCCCTTCTCTCGCGCGACTCGGCAAAACAAGGGGCTAACACCGGCCACGAGCTACCTCGCATTAACGTTGATTCGACTTTGATTTTGATAAAACGCTCGTCACGGAAGTCGGAGACCAAGAACGAATTTCGAATCTCCCGCCTCGCTCGTGAATCGATGCTAACGACCAATAAGTTCTGTATTAATTCGTAGATAACTATAGGATCGAGCAGATGCCTGTTTCTTTCTTACTGATTTCTCTGCTCTTTGTTTTCAATTTAATTTCTCTCTCTCTCTCTTTTATATTCTAAAAAAAGTGTACAAAAAATCAATGATACATAATATCTGATGAATAATGAAGTAACGAGAGACGTATGATTTTATACGTTTTATGCGAATGACGTTGATAAAAAAAACACGCAAATTTTGTAATTGGCCTTCACCGAAGCTGAAGAATACCTCGAAGTCGAACACGAGCAAGGCCTTCATTCATAGTTAACCATAGGATTGAGCAGATGCCTGTTTCTGCCTTGATCAGAGAATACCGATATTTCTGCCGTTTGTTTTCTATTTAATTATCTTGTTATTTCGTTCGTATTTTCTTTTTCTCTCTTACATTATAAAAAAGGTGTATAAAAAATCAATGATACATAATATTCGACGAATAATAAAGTAACGACAGACGTATGATTTTATACGTTTCATAAAAAATCTATAAACAATCAATGATACATAATATCTGACGAATAATAAAGTAACGGCAGACATATGATTTTATACGTTTTATTCGAACGACGTTGATGAAAAAAACACCGTTCGGTCCAACCGAAGTCGTGCTATTTTCATTTTCAGATTTATTATAAATCGTTATGATTATCGCAAACACGTCAGACGGTATGAATATTCCATAAATTGACCTAGATAGTTCGCGTGACACGTAAACGTGCGATCGAAGCAGGACGAGAGTGAAAATAAGAAACTGTTCAGAAATCATTGGGAGAAAAATCTTTGAACTCGATTCTCGACGTTGATCTTCGTCTAAAATCCATCCTCGAATTTCGTTCTTGCTCGAACACGGTCGCGTACACGCAACGAGCGCCGCGAGACGCGGCTCGAATGTAATTTCCTCGGCTTTGGATTATAATCGAGTCTGCCATGCGCGAATCACGAGTGTCGTTAACGGCGAGAAAGAGACGATGCGGCTCGATGGTGGCCGCGTGCTCGGAGCTACCGGGCTGCGCTGCGTCGCCGTTTTGGGCGGAGTGTCTGTTCGTCGCCTGTCTCGCGCCGTAATTCGCAACGGGAGGCTCCGTCCTCCATTAAGCCGATGCAATTTGAATTTTCATAGTTCCACTTTCGTGCGATTTCGCCCTCGCGGGAGGGCACGGAGCGACGTCGCGCTTCCGCGTGATCGATCGATCGGTCGAGAACAGCTAGACCTGTCTCGTTCGGGCGTTCGTCGACATCGTTACGACTCCTTGAGGAGTTCGTTGTTGAGCGCGAATAATTGCGTGAAATTCCCGATTGCTTTCGAAATTCGCGCGTTAATGCTTCCGTTTCCATCGGTCTGGACCTGGTGATTCGTTTAAAATTCGTGACGTGAAATTAAAACGATATAGTCTTTACGAAAGATAAGAAAATACGATGTCACGGTTTAAGTAATAAATATCAGCAGTCATACATATTACTAATAGTATTAATCGAGTTGAGTTTCTGGTTATGTGTAAATCGTTTACAATAATAAAGATAATGCACGTACATTTACAGTTAAATTCTTTCCAGGAGATTCGTATAAAATGCATGACGTAAAATTAAAATGAAATAGTCTTTACAAAGGCAAAGAAAATACGATATCGCAGTTTACTAATAAATATCAATAGTATCGATAGTATCAAGTTTGGAGTTATATGGGTCATTTACAGTAATAAAGACAATATGGATATTAACTTGGCACAGAATAAATTTTAATCGAACAACGAATTAAATGTTTTTACACATTCACGCGTCGAATTTATCGTTAAAACTCGGTGAACATATTTCGAAATTTGTAATAATTGTAACAGCAGGATCGCGTAGATGCGACATACTATCGACATCTTACGCGCGTGCGCGATATAAATTGCTATAGTTGGGGAAAATCAAATGAAATTGGTGCTCGCAATCGATGGTGAAACGAAGATATTCCGCGGAAAATGAATCGTAAAAGTATGCATCGTGCATCGAGAACGCATACGAACGTGTTTCGACGAATCCAAGCGGTTACACGTTTCGGATATTTCAATCCAATTCGATAACGTAAATTACTACGAAAGCGTAAATGTTTGCCGACGATCATTGGTGTCCGCTCATTATATCGACCGATAGAGCAGGAAACGAGGTGAACTCGACGACAAACTGTCGATCAATGCGCCGTTAATGGGACGAATGCAACTTCGTTTCCTAAGCTTCGTCTAAATTCGTCTGGCTCGATCACTTAACACGTTCAGTCCGGCGTGTACCACTGGTGGCTCGCACTTGGGTGTGCCGTCTGGCTGCGCGTACCACGAACGATTCAGTATTGTTATAATACCGGTACATTCATTTTTGAATGCTTAAGCTGCGACCTCTGGCAAAGGTAATAGAAAAGAATACGCGAGTTCAGGGAGAAAGTAGTGGTATGAACATCGAAAAGGAAAGGATCTAGTATAGTAAGAAAGGCAAAATTTGTATCTAGGTAAATATTAGGTCGTTCGGAAAGTAATTTCCTACTTTTTATGAAAATAGAAGACGATTTTTTATAGCGAATAAATATTTTACGGAATCATTTATTGTCCATTCTGGTCCAATACCTTTTGCCATCTTTCTTTGCTTCGTTCTTTGCTGTTGAAAAACTGATCCAGGTGATCCCTCTGTTGGGAAAAAACGAAATTACTTCCCGAACAACCTAATAAATATATAGTTATATATGAGAATCGTTGCCTATCCATGATTATTCCAACAAATATGATTTTACGTACGATCTTCTAGGCTCTCTCTCTCTCTCAAGCTTCATAGGCGCTCTCGACGCCACGAAAAGGCGTAAGGGACGTAAAGCGTCACGCACGGCTCGTTATGAACTGTCCCTCGAGTTACGCAGTGCCCCTCGATATTCGAAATCGACCAGTTCCAATTTAATGCCAGCTTCTAGGCGACGGAGTAGCCAGAAGCGCCGGAGACTTTCGTCGATAAAATTGCCGACGGTTCCTCGAGACTCATCTTTTATCGCGTTGATGCAATTTGACCTTTTATGACGTATTTCCACGCGGTTCGACCGCTCCCTGAAGTGTCATACATCGGCCAGCGCGTTCGAGGAATAAACGCGGATTTGGCGAAAGTGCCTCGTAAAAGCTGGACGGTACTTGCTACTCGACGATCGGGAAAATTTCTCTCGCGACCTTCGAAAATGCTAATACAATTATCTCGAGTTGGAGTTTGCGCGAGTTTCCAGGATACGACGAGTGATCGATTCTTGCTCTCATCGTTGTCGTATTAAGCCTAGTAACTAAACTTTAATCGGTGTTACTCCGTAACTAATCACTCGACTCGTTCACTACGAGTTAAAAGGAAGTACATTTTTATATCTCCTTTATTTATTTTAAACAATCAGTGTATCTTAAGAGAAGAATTATAATATTTCAAATAAAAAAGTAGAAAGGTAGTAACGATTAGAGTTTGAACTCTTGGCAGATTGAAAAGCGTGCTCTCCATAAATAGTCTTGTTGCAGTAGCAATTTATTAAGCTTAAGTTCGAAACATCGTAGAATAAGCAAAGTGCAATATCATAGCACTTAGCAATACGCTATTGCCATTTTTTTTGCGATATTTGCTATTGCAAATAGCAATAAGCTATTTACGAGTCTACAGACTCTAGAATTTATTAAAAAATATTTAATTATCTAGAGTTAAATAAGACGCCAAGTCGATTACGAGAAGGGACAAATTACGTTTCTTCCTTAAAATTTCTTGAAGATCATCGATCTCTGAAATTATACTCACGATTTTGCCAGATGACAAAAAAATACCGACTTATCGACTCGATCCACACGTAGGAAGACCTCGATTATTCCTTTGAATTTTTTTCCGGTAACACGAAGTCCTCGAATTCCTCGATTGAGTCGCAGAGACTCTCCAACGTAGACACGACTTACGGAAGAGCCAAGACGATTTCTCTCCTTCGACTACGAAAATGACGAGTCTCTCGTCGATCGACTGCTTGCAGTCTTAATCATCAGGACGGATAAACATCTTCAATCGAACATCGCGGTAGAATCTCGTCTTTTCATCTTGCATATCATTAACCTTTGGATTTTTGCCTCGATCAGGGGCAGGAAATTACGCGCGATTCGGGATCTTCCTTTTGCTCGACGCGACGCTCACGATCGGATGATCTTCGCCCTTTGGCCCTTCTCTCCTTCGCGGTGATGTCTGTGCCGGGACGAGCCAAGAGCTAAATATAATTTCTCAGATATGTTATTAATAATTGAATAATGATATATATATAGCAATAATCATATATTCGGCATTAATTTATATATGTATATATTACATATAATTTGGATACAAATAAAAAATAATATAATAATGACATAATATAAATAAATATAAATATATATATATATCCGGCAGGATGAGCTATGATTGTTATAAAGAAATACTCAAAATAAAATATTCGTATTATCCGTGCCTCGAAATCGGGCCATTGGCGGCTAATGGGTTAATAATCATTGATCGTGGCACCACCCTCCTTCCCGATGTCCGATCGCGAATATGCGCTCGTAATTATCTCCTTTCTCGTCGGAGGGAGGCTAATTTAATTTTCGAACCCGCGCAATTCCAAGATGGACGATGAACTTTGCGACAAAGCGCGCGGACTCGACGTTGCCTGGGAACGACTCCGTCGCTGGAATGGCAAACGAAGGATAAATAGCGCGTCAACGACGATTCGACGAATTTTGTCACGCGTTATAGTTTGATCTTCGCTCGTACCGACGATAATTTCGTTGAATTTTGCCGGAGCGAGAGAACGCGCGCATATTTTTGAAAACGTAATGGAATTTGAGGCTCGACGACTGGCCCGTCGCCTGTGAAACGGCTTTTAAACGGTGAAATGCGATTAAGAGGCGTTTGTATCTCCCGGGATGACGATATCCGTGCGTTGCCTCTACGTTCTTCGCTCTTTTTTATTTCTTTTTTTTATATTTTTTTTACTTTGTTTATTTTTTTCCCCGACGCAACAAGCGACTTCGTTCCAAAGTATTCGCGTATAATAAATAAACGACGTTTCCCATTTAGAGTCTGCTTTTTATTTCTCCGCTTATTTCTCGATTTTTGTAAATCTCGCGGAGCGTATCGTAATTCTATGATCCTCGTTAAGCCTTCGTCCGAAGCGAACGTAGTTTAAGTATCCCACGCTCGAGATAAAATCGATATAGGTTACGTACGAGCGTCGAACCGCATCGGGAAACACGTTTCCGTCTTTCCTCTCGATATTCGAGAAAAATGTAATTTTTTAACACCGATATTGGCGGTAAGGGCTATCGGCGCCGCTTGTGGGGTAGAAGCGGATGTAAATCGGCAAGTTCTATGTTAACTCCAATCGCATTTTTAGAAAGGTGTGTCTTTGATCAAATCCGATGCGAGCGCGTCGCGATCGATCGATCGATTCGTTCGAAATAATCTTGGAACGCGTCGACCTTTTTCGTAACCAGTCTCCATGACGACTATATTCATTTTGTGTCATGACAATCGTATTCCAAACGTATCCAAATTTACGACTAAATTTTGCTTATCTCTAAAATTACAATTTAAATAACAAACGATAACTAAATTTTACGCACGACGGATATAGTCGTGATGACGGAATATACCGCGATCTCTCCATGACGGATATAATCGTCGAACACGGCCGACTGGTTAGTTCGGATCGAATCAGCGTACCCGCGCGCATTCCAGAGTCCATCTCTCCCAATCGCCTTCTCTCTTCTTTCCTTTACTTTGTATCCGAGTCTTCGGGAACGGTAGCGGCGGTCTTTATAAATTTATAACGTTTTGCCGACAAAGAACGCCTTCCCGTGGCACCGTGAAAGAACGCGAAGAGCGCGTCTCGAAGGTAAAAGCATTCCCTGAAAACACAGAACGTTTACTCGTATTCCATTCTAGTCTAGTCCCGACGAGCGTGCGCAAAAAGGCATAATTAACAGGGTTTCGTATAACCGCGCGCCGTAAGAAGACACGTTATTAAGCGGCTTGAATATTTTGTGTAAACCCCCGTGTGTAAAATACTGGCCCCTCGTTACTTTCAAGTGCTTTTCCAGGCAAGGAACTACGCATATGAAATGCACTGCTTTCACTCGCCAGCCGTTTAATATTTCCCCGCTAATTCAAACGAGTCGCTCGGAGTCCGCCACGACTTTTCAAATTTTCATGCCTCTCTTCCGCGTGATTTCGATCTTAAGTCCTTCGTTTTACGCCTGTCACCGCTCGTTCTGCCGATTCTCGTGCGTATCCGAACGAAAGGCCTGCATTTGCATCTCGCCTTTGGAAGTTCGAGACCGAGGATAGACCCTGAGGTCGTTGGACTTGGATGTCTCTTGTTGAGTTTTTTTTACTGCTTTTTTTAGACTGCTTAAATTACACGAACGAGTACCGAGGCTTATGTTGCAATCGAGATGAAGTCTTTGACTGTTCAAATTGCTTAAATTACTATGAGAACAAGTACTTATGGTGAAGTTCAATCAGAGGTCCTTGTAGATTTCTCGAGTTACAACAAAATGAGTACTCAGGCTTGTTGGTCTTAAGATAGAGTCTTTGACGGTTTAAATTGATTAAATTACAACAAGAACGAGTACCGAGGCTTATGTTAGAGTCGAGGCAGAATTTTTGACTGTTTAAACTGCTGGAGTTTGAGTCGGTCGGACTGAGTTGTTTCGACTAACTTGATTCGACCGACGACTGCCGGGACTTTCCATCACCAAGAAAGCTTTGGCTTCCACTATGTGAATAAAAGATCGGAACGCGTCCTTTATCATCTCTAACTCGTTAAAGACGGGTAAATAAATGACACCAATTTTTCGCTGCCAAACGAACATCGCCTCTTCAAGCACGATATTAATTTTTGACTACTACCTCCTAGGAGTTGTAAATAAGCGACACCTGCGTTTTTGCTTCTCATTGGTGATAAATTCTACATCGTAGAACGAATTATCTGAAACACGAAGTTGCAAAGTTGATAAAACGTTTCTTACTATTTCACGTCCGGAATGCAAAGCTGGACCGTTCTAATTGGATCGATCGTCGTCAAAGATTCCAACGAAGGTAGTTACGTCGATGCTTACCACGACTTATTACTTCTACGAAGCAGAGACTCGTCCTGTCCGAAGCCAATTCGTCCCTTTCTACGAGCTATCGTCGTCGTGGATTAAAAAAACAATATCAAGATAAAGAGAAGCGCGAATTCGCGCGAAATCGTATCTTCGAAAACGAGTCGTTTGAGTCGTTGGCTCCTCTGTCGTTCGCTCGCTCGATGACGGAATAAAAGGGCTTAAAAAAAAGAAAAGAAGGAGAGGGAGAAAGACGCGCGGAAAGAAAATGTTCCGCAGCAAAAACGTTTACCTTTTATTTCAACCTACTTTGCCGGCATCGTGGCGACGCCCAGTTTCAGAGACCGAAGGTCCAAAGAAGACACGATTATCTTTTATCTCTCTGAAAGCTGTTGTTGACGGGAAGAATCAAAGAGGACCGATTTACGTCCCACGTAAAATGGTGCTTCCTGTGCGTTACGTACCGAACGAAATCCGAGAAAAAAGATACGTGACATGGGTATCGCGATTCTTGTCACGATTCAACGTCGTACGATATCGGATTTTCCGATCGGGAAATCACGTTGTCGTTTGTCGTTACGTCGGGCGGCGCACCGTTTGAAAAAAGCCAAATTTTATAATTAAAATAATAGTAGTAATAATAATAATAATAATAATAATAATAACATGGCAATCTAACGATATAACAGATATAGCACGGGTAATCATAAATATTGATTTATTATAAATAATAATAGATTTAAAAGAAATGGTAATGATTATAATTTGAATGATAACAAAATTGAAAAGACCAATTCGTTCGGCTTTCAAAACGGTTCTTTGCGATATTTTAGTACAAATTTACTTCGTGGATTTAATTCAGCTATATACATATTTCATATAATGTTAAAATAACAACCACTGTCTAATGGTTCATTTTTGGCAATATCGTAAAACTTACATTGAATTAATTTAGTTTAAAATAATGTGGTGTGAAATAACCGATAAACTCATTTTTTAAAAATTTGACTTAGACCGCTTTCATAATCACGGGCACGTTTATAGGCAACGTTACGAGCCGCGAGTCAATCGTTCGAAGGATAATAAGTCGATAACGACGCGACTTTACGATTAACGTTCGCAAAAGAAAAGTAGAACGAATGCGTTTCTCGATGCCGCTTTTGACGAAAGAAACATCTTCAACCAGAAATATCTCGACGTCGTTGGCACTTGTCGTCCATCAACGGCGCATTAGCGACGCTTCGTACGAAACGCATAAAACCAATTTGATAGATGCTATAATTATCGGTTCGAGGCTGATACGCGCGTGCAAAATGGCCTGTGCAAAGACGAGTTTCTTCCATCGATATACGGACACAACGATTGAGATTTTCCTCATTTTCTTCTTTTTTCTTTCTATTCGTGTTTCGTCGATAGATCGGAATAGTTGGAACGTCGAACGGTCTATCGAGCCTCCCAAGAGCGCCATCAATCTTCGTCCTTTTTAATCCTTCGCGTTCCGACTTCTCGGAGGCCAACTGGACTCGCTTTTCTTTCTCTGGATCTACGGGGTGTGAACGAATTACGAACGTTGCCGGATTTCGCAGTGCCATTGGAATCGCGAATCAGGGTCTTTTCAACAATTTTCATCGTGGTTCGCCTTCTTTCAGTTAGAATTGGGAATAGATGTGGCTGATCTGTAATCGTAGACGAATTATAAACGTTGCTGGACTTCGCAGTGCGACTGAAACTACGAATCAAAGCCATTCCTACAATTTTTATCGTGGTTGAACTTGTTTCGGTTAGGATCGAGAACAGGTGCGGTTGATTTGTAATTCCAGACGAATTATAAACGTTGCTGAACTTCACAGTGCGACTGGAATGGCGAATAAAAGCCTTTCCAACAATTTCTATCGTGGTCGAACCTGTTTCAGTTAGGATTGAGAATAGATGCGGTTGATCCGCAATTATAGACGAATTACGAACGTTGCTAGACTTAGCAGTGGCAAACTGTTCAACTGTTGGCAATTTTCTCGTTGCATTCGTTGTATCGTCCATTTTATATCGATCGATCGGAGAACTATTTTGCTGGTGTTTGCGAGTATGATCGATCGTTAGATATTATCAGCGCGTCGTTTTCTAAGACGACTCCTCCTCTGTCTCCTCCTCCTTCCTCCACCTCTGCTCCTCCTATTTCGAAGCGTCCAAAGACTAATCTCACGGCTAACGAGATCGCTGAACTTTCCAGCAGGAGTAAGGGAAGAGACTCGACGATTCATCGACATAAATGGCCCGAGCGCGACTCGTCAAAGACGTTAATTAGTTCAAACCGTACACTTACTGGCGGCTTGCTTATGGTCTTCCGAGTTGCCTAACGACATATACGCGGTTATTCGAATTAAAGTATCCCTGCTCGAGGTTGCCTGAGAGATTTTCAAAAAGAAAAGAAAGAAACTAGATAAAAATCGTAAGTTCGGAATTTCTAATATCTCTTACGAAAAAAAAACGTGATCCTCTAGCTCGCAAACAGTAATTATCCACCATTTTGTCGTGGTACGAGTGCTGCGAACATCGACATATCGATTTTACGCAGCGAGATTCAAGTGGAATCTTAAACTCAGGATCGTCGAAACGATCGAGAAACGAATCTCGACGTTTTCCGGAAAGGCGATTCGCACTTGGACATTCGCGCGCGTTAGCACGCGTATGGCGCATATATCCAAGGTTACTCTCTCGAATGCAGAGCCGCAAATTGGGAGTGCGGACCAAGAAAGTGCCTTTACCCTGCGATTATCCGCAATCTGCATGCGGAGGCCGAGATGACCGGCTCGGTTGGAAAGAGCCATTTGGGAAACGTGGGTAAATTAGCGCACGTCTCTCAACTACTTTGCCCACGTAGCGTGTCGTATAACGACCAAACGTATATAACGCCCTGCTCTCGTTAACATTTTCATACTTTCTTCCTCTTTCGCCAGCCTCCTTCGAAGTTTACCTCGCGATATCCCGAAAAGGATACGTGAGGCGCGTCCTTAAAGATATTTAGACCGCGGCAATGAACTTTTCTTATTTCGTACGTGTCGAGGATTCAACGCGACACCGCCTTGGCTAGGATGTCTTATTTCGCTGCTGTTGCCGCTGCTTCGTGTCAGTGGCATTTGCGTTCTGCGACAGAATGAGAAAGATAGAAAGAAAATCACGAGGAGAGAAAAATCAAGAACGTACGATGCCTTTGGTAGTGTCGCAAAATTATTATAATTAGAAAAAGTGAGTTTCGTTCATCGATTAAACTTACGTCGATTACGTCGATAATCAACGGCGATCGGTAAAAACGATAGACTCGATCTTATCGTGTCGCGAACACTTAAAAATTGCACGATGCCTGAACGTGTTCTCGCGCGACTATCGGATATTTCGTTCATCGAATGAACATTATTTTATTATTTCAGCAACGATCTAAACAAAAGCGCAGGGTCGATGTTATGGTATCGCGAATAATAGAAGCTACATGTTTCACGATACAGCGGCATATTCTAAAACTGACAATAGGCAACGATCGAACGAATCCACCGTGGGTCCATTATTATTCACGACCTGTCGAAATTGCAGACTCGATGTTGCTGGATTAAAATATGGCGACGAATCCATTATACGATGCATCGATCTGTTCCGAGAGCAATAGTAAGGATGTTCCTTGTATCCATTATCGTAGACTCGATCTGTGAATATTACAGGTTCGACGTCATCTCATCATAATACGACGTTGAGCGGTTAAGCGTATTAAACTGAATGCGCGGCACAATATATAGTAGTCGTCCGAAGTTTGAGCGACCGCTCGACAACTAATTAAACTTGTCGCTAATTGGCCTAAAACAGAGCGGGTTTCAAAGCAACGCATGAAAGGAAAACGCACTGCTAATAGAGTAGGCGAAGGGGAGCGGTGTGGATGGCGGTAGCAAAACAAGCAGCAACTCGTACCTGGCTTCGAAAGCATTCACCACCCTGCCCTCTTCTCTTCCAGGCGTTCTTTCAGCCCTCTTTGTCGATTCCGCTCGTTACGAGACGCACGATCTTCGTTTGACTACCCCGTTGCCATTCTGGTGTCGATTCTTATCCAGGTACACCATCCTGTTAAATCCCATCCGAAAGCAACCTGTTAAATCGCATCGGGTCTAATTCAGGTTCCGTTTCGTCCTGGCAATTCTAATGGATCCGTCTGGTCTTCCTGGACTGATCGGATTTGTTGTCTTCGTTGCCATCCTACTGTTGATTATGATTCAGGTACAACTTTGTGACGCGTGACCATATTCTTAGCTCGAACTCTATCGAGTTCTTAACTCTCTTGTTACTCCGTTACAACTCCGAGTTCTAACTTGGCTGAACTCTATTGAACTTAAATCGAATCACGCCTAATTCCGATTTCTTTTCATCCTGGGAATTTTAATGGATCCGTCCAGTCCCTCTGGACTGATCAGATTTGTTGTCTTTGGTGTCATTTTGCTATTGATTATAATTCAAGTACAACGTTGCGACGCTTCGCCACATCTTTAGCTCGAACCCAACTCGTTAAATCGTATCGCATCTAACTCCGACTTCCTTTCGTCCTGGGAATTTCAATGGACTCGTCCAGCCTTCCCGAACTGATCGGATTCGTTATCTCTTCCGAAGGACGTCAAACGATAAAACGTACAACACGGTGACTACTCAAACGCGGTAGAGTAGTCCACGTAGAAGCAAACTGGCTATTCCCTTTTAACTCATGAATAGTCAGCCGATGTCGCTTCTAAGCACAGTACCATGAAACGCTGTCCCAAGAGCACGGACGATTCCGGAACTTTCCACGTAGGACGACCAGCTGGAAGCTAAACCAAACTAGTCGCGAGTCGGAGAGAAATGTCAGGTTAGAACGTCGCGCAGGAGCTCTTTAACGTCGAGGACGCTTTACCTCGCAAAAAATTGACGTAACGTCGATCGCGAGTTCACGAATCGAACGATTGGCGCTTCGTCGAAGGATGGAGGGACCGCGTGGATGGGAAACGTCCGAATCGGCGCCAAGAAGGCGAAGGAAGAAGAAAAGGCGAAAGGCACGTAGGAAATTGCGAGGTAGGCAGTGGCCCCGTATCGTCGAGGAGGGCAAACGCGACTCGTATCCTCTCGGAGCGTTATAAAGCTTCTTAGCGCGAAAAGCGCCTTAACCGGCAAAGCCCTTTAAACTGTTAAAACTTCTCGTTTTGCACTCGCAAGGTCACCGTGCGTACGGGATTATCGCGCGTAAAACGCGAGGCAGTCGCGTTCGCCCTACCTCGTCGAAATTAATCTCCGTGAGCGTACGATCTCCTCTCCTTCGTTTCTTCCTTTCTTCCTTCTTCTCACACGGATTATCGAACATCCTTAGACGGAAGTAATCCGAAGCCAGGACAACGCGAGAATCCGAACTGGATCGTCGAATTTAGCGTCTCTCTCACTCTTGACTTTTTCGAGAACGCGAGGCTGGAATTGCGGGCTAGAAGAAGAAGGGCACGATAGGCCGACTGGAAAATTCGAGCTTGCGTTCTCCTGTAATTTTATAGGACCGCAACACCTGGAATTGCGGGCTAGAAGAAAAAGGAGAATGACCCAGAGTTCCGAATTGGATCAACCAACCGCGTAATTTTCCTGACTGTTTTAATCCGATCGATAAATTCGAATCCGAAGGTGAGATCCAGACTCTAGATTTGTGAGCAACGTCACCTTCAAGAGTCATATAACATTTTCGCTAAATATTTTTAGCTAGCTTTTCTCGATTTTGCCACAACGTGCGACGCGTCGATGTCCGCTTTTAATCTAATATTCCTGTTTCGCATGTCTCAGACAGACAGCCGAACAGACCAACGGACGGGTAGACAGACAAATAGACAGACAGACAGACAGAAAGAAAGAGAGAGAGAGGGAGAGAGAAACTCTTAGCTTTTGATCCTGGTCTCGCCTACGAGACAATATCGCAGCATCGTGTCATCTCGGACGTTGCGAGGGAAGACGTCGAATCGATCGAGCGATTCGTACGTCGAAAGCACGCAGTTAAGCACACGGCCGCTTGCGTTAAACTGGTTCGCTCCTGGTTCGTTACGGGGATGATTCAACCTCGTAACCGAGGGTGCGAGAGGCCACGACACGACAATGACGTGTATTAACGCAGCAACAATTTGCGAGACGAAGTCTCTGGCAACAATGCCACTGCTTGGAACTGGTAGCAGTTGATGCTGCTAGTACTGAAAAAAACCTTCCTCGTATCTTTCTCTCTCTTTTTTTCGCGTACCCAGCGACGATTTTTTTCGTAAGTGTTCCGACTTCGAGCAGCAGCTGTCCGCAAGCCGAACGAATTGAGACTGCTTCGAGGAACGGGTTAGGACCGAGCCTGGTAACGTAGAAATCGGGAGACCTCGCGCAAAGTTTTAATTCGCCCTGAATATACATCGATCTTTATCGGGATTGATCAGAATTTCCGAAATGTCGTGAATCTCTTGAGATTGCGTTAGATGCGGATACTCCGGTCTGTTACCTTTTGGATCCTGGTGGTGGGAGTTGGCGCGTCACGACCCACACCACGTCTACGTATGGCGCGACGTCCGTAGATACGAAAGTGCACGAACCGAGGAAGCTCGGAGACGAAACAATTCCAACGTCCAGCCGGCTGTCCGTTCGTTTGTTCGAGCGTTCGTAATCGAGGCGCCATTGTCTCCCTACTTAACCGTCCTTTCCCTCTACACCGCATCAGCCCTTTGCCCAGCTCGTTCGTCCGAACGACTCGTTTTTCCCGCCTTTTCCCCTCGCCTTCCCTCTCTCGCCAACTCCATCTCCCGATCGTTAACGTCGTATTTTATATTTTTCTATTTATCCATCACGGAAACTCCCACGACAGCGGACTGAAATCGATTGCACCTTCCACGGGTCCGTTCGAAGAAGCGGCTCTATCTCACTCTTTCTCTCTCTCTCTCCTCTTGTATTTCGCTCTCCCTGCTCTCCTCCTTTTCATCTCGCGTCGTTTGGATTCTACCTCCGCTTATCTCTCGCTCTTTCGTTCCCCTCCCACCCCGAACTCGCGCATCCATCCTTCCATTCGTCCATCCGTCGTCTCTCCGTCTCTTTACCGAGTCCATATATACTTTGGCCTCCTGCAACACTCGAGAGTATGCCAGGGGAAGGGAAAAAGAGAAAGAGCGACGCAGGAGGCACCGAGCGAAGGACCGGAGGAATATTATTCAAAGCAAGATTTACATTTTTACGACGCCGCCATTTTCTACCGAAGGCACCGGCGAGAATAGGAATTAGATTCATTTACATATTATACGCGAGCATGCGCGCGAGACGTCGACTCGCGAAAGGGCAGATTAACGCCTTGATTAGTTCGTTTGCCGCGACTTATCGCTCCTCTCTCGCCTTTTTGACCGATTCCTCCTCCTCTCCCCTTCTCACCTCTCTTCCTCTCGGTCGCCCTACGTCTGGCAGGCGTCGGTGGAGAAAGACAATGCCTATGCAAAACAGTCGGATTTTTTCCCCGAGCTACGAGCTAAACGACGAGCCGTGCAAAGCTGTACGGTGAATTACGAGTGTCTCGCTCACACATGGACAGCTTACGCCGCGGTACCAACGCGAAATCTTCCTCTCGACCTAGGCGTTATCGAGATACATCGAAAGAGTTACCAAATTTTATCTTCCATCACCGCGAGAGTTCGGATTATCGCGGTGGAATAACAACAGCTCGAATCGTACTACGCGTTATATTCGGTTAATCCCGCGTACGCCGTCGAGAACACGATTTAATTTTGATTCCGTCGTCGAATATCGACGAATTTTACGCGTCGATCGTTGCCCCAAAATTATCGAGAAAGAGGAAGAATCCGAGCTGAAAGGCGAGAGACCTTCGCGAGGAAGGAAAATGGCCGGCGATAAACGACGACAGAGAATCCGAGCTAAAGAAAAGTTAGTGGGCGATACAAAAGAAAAAGAAAAAAAAATGAAAGAGCCAGAGCGGAAGTATAAAGAAAAAGCGAGGTTGACGTGAGTTAGTTGCTGCCAGGAGAAGCGATGGCAATGGAGAAAAGTGGATAAAGGATAACTTGGCGTAAAAGGTGAGCCGTGGGGGGTGAGGAAGAAGTAGAAAGCAGATAGACGGTGAAAAGGGCCGTATTAAGGGGCTCCGGGGAGGCGATAAATAGACGAGGGAAACGTCGAGTCGGGGGAAGGAACGATCGAGAGTCTCGTGGATGTCTCGAAATCTCTCGCGCGTGATAAAGGAAAAATAGGAGCGCGTAATCATGGCCGAAAACGTCTCGAGCTTCCACATTTGAGAAGCTTCGAAGAAAAGAGGACGGAGTAAAAGCGCCATCTTGGAATCTAGCGATGTTCCGAGAAACTCGCGGTGCTGTTCGGGAGTCCAACATATCTTAAAATTATTAGTTCGTGTCGAAACGTTGCTTATTATTTCACAATTTCTTGCGTTTTGCGCAAGTTCTAGCACACGGCTAAACAGTTCTTGACGCGCGACATGGCGGGTAGGGCAATGGGTCAAGACGTGTACTGTTAGAAGGTCAGAATGTAAGTGTTTTAGCTAGAACTCGTTCTTTCTATGTGTTTCTTGCCTTTTCTTCGCATGCCAGGTTGGAATGGGTGCGTGCATCTCTGCTGGAACGTCCACGTAGTCCAGGTCAAGATAGCGAGGAATTTTAGCTTCTGGCTTTCATCTTAGTCTACGTGCGAGGGGCTTGGGTATGCCAGGATCACAAGTATCGTATAACGTTAGGTATTACTGGGAAAAAGTGTCATTATGCAACCGGTGACCCGAATCAATCCGAACTCTGTCGCGTAGCGAAGCTAGTCGAACATTTCAACGATTATATTATTAAGTCGTCGAGGTTGAAATTTGTAGTATTCGTGCGTATTTATGCGTATATTTGACGAATTTCATCCTCGACGATCTGATATATTGTACTATTTACATTTAAAAACGTAGCCTGGCAACGTACGTGCGCCAGAAAAGTCGAGCGCGCCATTTTGACACACCGCGAGCGCACCGCCAGGTGTCGCTACCGTTCAAATGTTCCGGATCATTTCGACACGAAATCTGAACAATGCGATCGTGTTCTATGGAACTCAAACGGTTAATAAAGTACTTTCGTGGCATTTTTGTCATATTTGGACGACTCTTCATGAATTCCACGCGACGTTCCTGTGAAATTCTATGGAATGTCGTACGGAGAAACTCTCGGCGAAGACCTCCGTTATAACTGACCGATCGACGAAAATTAAATAAAATCTAAATATATAATTGATTTATTTATTATTCATTAATTAAATAATAATAAATTAATTAGAAACAAATAATTAAAATTTGAAAAATAATAATTAAAAATGAATTAAAAAGAATCGTTCTCGAAAATTCTCGGGAAATACGACTTCCTGTTCTCGATTCCGGAGACTCCAAGATGTCGGGGATTTGTAAGCCCCGTGCGTACCTCGCAGCCGCGCCGAGTGATCGACTCGAGTAGAAAGCGACTGGTCGATGAATAGAAGAGGACGAAGGGGTAACATAATAACGATGGATGTAACGGTACAGTGCGAGCGGAGTTGTCAAAGATACCGCTTTTAAAGATATTAGGTATCGGACGAAGAAGGTGGAGCGCAGAGACGCTGGGGAAGAAAGAAGGAGACGGAGATACGGGAATGCGGAAATATAGAGAGCGTGAGAGGAACAAAGATGGAGCACGGAAGTTTACCAAAGGCGCAAGCATGGAGGCTGGACAAAGTAAGAGGATATAAAGGAATCGAGGGAGAAAGAGGGGGAAGAAGGAAGAAAAGAAGCGCGCGTAACAGTTTTTACGAAGTAACCGGCTGCTCGATAGGTTAGGTTAGGTAACAACGTTCTCGTTTGCTCGAAACTTGGGCGGAAGAGAAAACTTGCTCGATCGAGGTGAACATCGGTCGAATGTTTAGTCGCTGAGGGCGAATTGGTCTAAGTAAATCGTTGCGATCAAAGGAACCGTTTGGCATTAACGAAGCAAAAGTGGAAGTTGTTGGTGAAGTTCTCATCGGCCGGATAAAAGCAGGACGATACGATTACGATGTGTCGATGGCATGCCAAATTTCGAGACAAGGAGCAGCCGTAAATAATGAGAAGCGAAGATAAGGGAGTCGAAATACACGAGAAGGACGAGACCGCGACGCGTGACGCTCAATAATTCCACGTTCAAAGGATTCTTTCTAAAATGGACGGTTTTACGGAACTTCTAAAGGCTGGAGGACTAAGAGACGAATGATAAGAATATTATAAAGGAAGAGAAACGAAGGACTGACCATCGAAGGACGGTTAATCGTGGCTTCCTTGATCAAACTTAACGATGATGACGAGGACATCGTCGAAGGAAGTACGAAAGAAGGAGTTTTGAGCTTGGAGTCTTCGAGGGAGCGTTCTTCGAGCTCCCGAAGCCCCTGCAGCTACAAAACGGTCAGTTTCGTTGAAAGGGAACGGGAATTGGAAATCTTGGACGTAAAGGGCGTAGGACGAAATGAACGAAAGAGGAATCGTTCGACGTTCAAACGTCGTTCGCTTATCATCATAAAGATGGTTGGTTTTATCGAGTTAAAAGACAAGCTTTCCAAGTCGTTGAAACGAAGGAAAAATACGTGAAAGATATTTTCGATAAAATAGTATAGGTAGAACTAACGTCGACATCGTTAACGCAGAACGAATACTCAACATTCTGCGATTGGAAATTAACAATGTCCATTCGGTCGATTTAAGTATCGCGAAGTATCCTCCTAGTAGAACAATAAAAGTAAAAATTATAAGTTATAAATTTAAAAAAATTAAATAATCGAATTAAACCGAGGTTATTAACGTCTTCTTCCACAAGTCGAGATTCATCAAAGAAACGTAGGATTTTAAAATGTCGCCATTGGACAAATGAAAGTAATGAG
>JAITYT010000091.1:237917-248311 GCA_025433975.1 Liostenogaster flavolineata | reverse complement strand
GAGAGAGAGAGAGAGAGAGAGAGAGAGAGAGAGAGAGAGAGAGAGATGAATACGGCTAGGAATACTCAAGCAGTTAGACGCGAATAAAGCAGCGCGCGTCCCCTTGGTAGAGTTTCGGGAACATTAACCTCTCGTGCGACGATACACACGCACGAAAGATCGACCGACAGCCACGGGGATGACCGTGTAGTTTCGTGTTTACGCGAAACGTCGAAACGATATAGGCAAGCCATTCCTACCTACGCGAGTTCGCGTACAATCCCGAACCCGCGCGTATATAATTCCCTAATGTGCGAACGAGCTCGATACCTACGTACTTACGCGCACACAGCCGCGTATACGTAACTACATACATATGTAGGTACGCGCATCGTGCCTTAAAGCGGCACCTCGCGTGCCACGACGACCGGGAGAAGACGGAGAGCACAAAAGAACTGGCGTTAATGTCGCTCGTAGCTCGACTGTGCCGCGAGCCACGACCTTCGCCCTAGCGCTCGCTCTTCAGCCATTCACCGTGCCATCCTAACCTCTCTAGCAGCCCGTTAGTTTTATTTATTTATTTTTTGGACTTAGAAGCGACGAAACACCGAAAGGTGGATTTCGCGAGCTATTGTCGAAGTTATTTGCGATTAGAATGAGAATTTTAGGGTGAATCTTTGAGATCCGACTCCAGTGCCCGATTTTGAGTACCGGTTAACTGGTGTACGATATTATCGGTCGTTTCGCATGCCAAACGTTTCGACGATCGCTAGATTACCTACAGCAATGATATTCGAGGTGATTCGAGCAATTTCGACCGCTTACCCATTCATAGTTCCATCAGTTTCATACAGGGTTTCCTATTTTCTCCTCTTATCCCTTTGGTACACCAATTCGCCTATCGGTTCGACCAGAGGCTCCTCCAAGTGACCGAATCCCTCGTTGTCGAGAGCGGCATTGTTACGTCGTTCTACCAATAGCCTCGAAGCGACGATTTATTCGTAGTTCGTTCTTTGTCGTGTTTTGTTGGACACGAGCGCCGCTGCCCCTTTTTTGGGTACTCGGTTCCCTTGGAATCAGTCTAAGCTGGGCCGAGTCAAATTCGTATCGTGTTGCGCGGGAAAAATACGTCATGTCACGGTCACGAAATAACGCGAACTCGCGCCCTCTCGCGGTTGATTTCCGACGTTACTCGATTATTCCAAAAGTGGGAATGTCGCCGTGATGAAAACAGTGGTCCGCCTTGCGGCTGATAACCCGTTGCGTGTTTGATTGCTTTGGTTTAATTTCGAGGCAAAAAGAGAACGCGTAGAAAATTTCTACGCTTTATTTACTCCTTTCTAATGTGCATCCGAATGTCGAGTGTTGATTACAGTGCGCGTACGCACGCACGCTGTAATCGCGCAGCTTTTATGCGAAACGAGGGAACGCACGGAAAATTGCAGCGTCGTTTTTCGATCGATCGCTTTCCATATGTCACCACGTAATCGAGAGCAAACATTTGTTCGACCTTGCGATTCGCACAGACAATTTTTCGACCGACATCTCGTTAGCGCTGAGTGTGGGTAACCTTAAATTAAAATCGACTTAACACTTTGACCGCGGGTTGTTCGGTCCACGATGACGGCCACCGGTGATCGGATCGTCTCGAATGTTTATAATCGTAAGAATTCTGACGATTGATGTCTTGTAGGACGTCGCGAGTTAAACGCATTAAAAATGCGCGAAAATGCGAACGAGCGTGGCGATCGATCGCTTCAACTGAATCCGGACAAAAAAAAATTGTTGTCCATCGACGAACGAATTCTACCGGACGATTATACCAAAGCAAGATATTTGGATGCGATCGTCGACCGGGAAAAATGTAAAATTCTCACGTACATCACGCTTTACGCGGCTCGATTTGGTTTCGCGTTTAAGCGCAACGGTCGGCTTCACCGTATCGATTTCCACCAATGAGGCGACGCCTACCGAGCCGTACAGAGAATCGTTGTACGTGGCGATAGGGTGGCCGCTCTTCGTTCGATCAATGGCTCATCGATGGTGCGCGATTGGTCGCGCCGGACAAATCGAGGAGCGACGTCTCTGTCGACCGTGGTAATTCGAGCGTATTTATGCACGTGTCGCGGAAAAATCGACGATTCCATCGACGAAATAAAAAGCAAGACACGCCGAACACGCGTCGAATGCTCCACGATTCCCATCAATTTTTCGAATTTTCCGATATGTAGCGCGCGGAAGGGAAAACCACCAGGAACAACGGACGATCATCGAAATGGATTAGTCGTTCTAAGATAGAAATCGACCCTACGGTTTGCCGTCTCGATTCCTAACCTTGGCCAATCACGACTCTAGACAAATTTCTCTAGCCTTTTTCTAAACAAGAATATTATTATTAAAGAATGTTATTATTAAAAAAAAACCCAAAGTACGAAAGAACGTCTAGCTTCATATTCGAAAAACGAAATTTGCAAGTTTAGCTACTGTAATAATTAAAAAATATATTTTATAATAATTAAAGATCACATCGCGTAATAATTTTATTGTATAATTTAAACGATTTTGCATGGCCTGCGCATAGGTGCGGGACTAATTTGGAACGTCGTTGCCGCGCTTATCGGCGATTGGTCCGTCGCTGTCTCGAGAAAAACGTCGCTAACAGGTGGAAGCAGGAAGTTTCGAAAAAGGATCGAGGAGAAGAAGCGTTCGATTTTTTGCAGATATAGATCGTTAGAAGAGACAGAGATCGCGTATCTTCTCGAAGCAATGCGAAAGACAGCCTAGTGGGATCGCGTATCGTCTCAGAGATCGACCTTCGCATTTCCGTCTAACGTTACGAGCTTTAACGTTAAAGCAGGAAAGACGACGCGCCGCTTTCGAGTTCCCGAATGTAATTCTATTCGAAAATGAGGGACAAAGGTGGAACTCAACGATGCGATAGATCATTAAAATTTAAAGGCGAGGTAATATCGAGTGTCGCGCCATTTTGCGATACTCCACAAAATGGCGCGATACACTGGTTTATTTTCAAGCGTAATTTTCACCGCAAATATCGCGGTTCGTCTTATAATAATTAATTCATACGTGATTTGTTAGTCAATTAGCAATATTGCATTCTCGTATAAACATCGAAACGTCGCGATTAATTTATGAATCTAACGACGAGTGACGATCTCTTCGACTCGTGTATTTTTACGTTGAAGAGCCATCCATTCTAAACGATTAATAAATATTTGAACAGAATTTTCATAGTAAATCGCATTGCAACGCGTTCGATCGATGCTCGACTGGACGAGATATCATCGAAATTTACGGAATTCTATCATTTCGATTGGAGTTTCTTTCGTATCGTCGATCGATTTCTTCAAATCGCGAAGTCGAGTATGCGAAAAAGTTTTGACGAGATTTCGGGAAGGGTTCGTCGATCGCTTACTTGTTTACGTCGGATCTGAATTGTAAATAAGCGAAAGAGGCGAGTTGCTTGGGCTAATCGAAATTTTAAATTTGAATTTTAAATCGCGCTACCGCGTAATATTTTCCTTCGAGTCTTTCTCCGCTGGCTGGATCGATCCTACGTAAATCCGCGCGCCATTAGCAAAGATACGTGCGTACGTAATAAGTAAAACGAATCGTTATGCATGGCCAGATTTTAATCCGCAAAGATATATCGAGGTAAAAATTATCGAAGATATATATGACCTCGATTACGCGAAGACGTTGCCGAGTAAATTCCGACGATAATTTTTCGAGCTACGCGGAGAGTCGAATTCGCGCCTCGACGACGTGAGGTCTCGAGAGAATTCCATGGAAATCTCGATTTACCGTGGAATTTAACTTCTTTCGATTTAATCTTCCCTTCGTTTCTCTTGAAAAAAATTATACGTTTGCTAACGAAGTAGGCGAAGCTTCGCATAACGCGTTAAAATGATTCATTCACTGGTGATAAGGGCGAATCTCGAAGCGACTCGAGAACGTTGCCACTGGCATCGCTTCTTATTCGTCTTTAACGGAGGTGAAATTATATTAGGCGATTCGAGGCAGTAACGATATTCGTTTCCCTTATCGAGAGGCGAGCTTTTAACCCACGCAAATAAATTGGTACCTTCGATAAAAAAGACTCGTTTACCTTCCGAAATAACCGAGCACGTATTTCGTTAACTCGCCGCTATAGAATCGCAAGATCGTTCGAATTCCGGTTGACTCGCGCGACTTAATCCAATCTTAGAATCCTGCGAGGAATCCTTTCTTGTAGCATAGTGGAAACGTTCGATCGACGGAAATAATCTGGGCGAATGGTGCCATTTCCGCCCGTTTCTCGCTCTCTATCGTCGAGTCATCGATGTATTTCTACCTTGAAATGACTAAAACAAGACAAATGTGATGGATAAAAATGTTGAAACAATGGCAAACGATGGTCACATAGAACACTATGATCCAAAAAATGTTGCGTTAACATAGTTAATATCAAAACGTAGCATTCGACGCACTCTATCGAACTCCATTCTCGTCTCTGGAGCAAGAAACACAAAACCTAGTTATTGTGATGATCCGTTCGGTGGGTTAACAGTCCTTGGAGCAACGTCCAAAGAAAAATGGAGAAGATGATCAGGATCATTCGCGTTTCGATGAGCTACGGCTCGACCCAAAAAACGCAATATTAACATAATCCTTATTAAAACGTAGCACTCGAAGCAACTCGGATGACAAGAATGCACTCTATCGAACTCCATCATCGTCTCTGAAGCAAAAAATACAAAACTCAGTTAAATGATGACCAAACAGACGGGTTAACAGTTCTTCGATCAACGTCTAACGAAAAATAGAGATGATCAGGATCACTTGCGTTTCGACGAACTAGAGCTCGAATCCAAACGTTGAGTCTTAACACGATCCTGATTAAAACGTAGCACTCGAAGCAACACGATGCACTTTATCGAACTCCATCCTCGTTCCTCGACCAAAAAATATAAAACCCAGTTATAACGATGACCCGATAAACGGGTTAACAGTCCTTCGAACAACGTCCAACGAAAAATGGAGAAGATTGTTGGAGTCGTAGGAGTTTCGACGAGCGTGAGCTCGAAAAACGTGGTGGGAAGCGCGTTTATTTCGGCTCGTTTCAACTCGTGGCACGCGACGGTCGTAAAGGTCGTCGCTGTCGTCGTCGTCGGTGATACGATTTTGATATCGCGGCGAACAATAGCGAGGCGATGATATCTGTAACGAAGTGGGAGCACGGATCTATTCGCTGGCTAACTCCGTCTCATTTCACAGAATTATGCAGTCTATTGTTGCATTCGTGCAACGAAGCGTCTCGCGCTATCCAATCAGGCATGAATCATTCGGTTTCGGTTTCCTCCTGCATCTATTACACGTCGGTAGCCGCTCGACTAATTTGCTGGTTAGTTCGTTCGCCGCAATTACAACGTCCACCTCTCGAAATTCACAACGACGCGCTGCCCGCGCGTTTTTCCGAGTCTGTCGGAGGGATGAGAGGAGTTACGTTCAGAGGGATACTTTTTTTTTGGGGTCTCTTTCGAGGGAGCCGTTTCAAAGTCGAGAGAAAAAGAGAGAGAGAGAGAGAGAGAGAGAGAGAGGGCAAAAAATCGTCGCAAACGAAAATCCCGAAGGATCGATCATGCGAAGTAGAGCTCGTTTTTACACGATTTTGAAATAACACGGCTCACCAATAAGAACAAATACACTTTTTTACCCGAATTTTTTGTTCTAGCACGAATCCGCATCCAACGGATCGAATCCACGGGCTCTTTTATTGTACACCCAATTCTTCTTCTACGCGGCCATTTTTACACGATCTTTTTGCACGGTTTGTAAGGAACATGTCTACCGTGTAAGAAGAGAGTCGGGTGTACGTACAAGCTAGGACCAATTTGGGCGGCCGTCGGTACGAATCGACTTTGCCAAATGGAAATTTTTCAAACTCATTTAACTGCTATTTTTGCTATTTTTGCGTAACACGGATACAAATTACTCTAGTGATCGCGTCATTGATATATTTCGTTCTTTGCTCTTCCGATGAAGGACTGGGATAAAACAGAAAGAAAAGAAAAATCGAAGGCGAGACATCGTCGACGATCCTAAGCTCGGTGATCAAAGAAGGATCGAAATCGATTCCAGTAGTCGATACTGGGTGTTCCTAGGCAAGAGACAGGTTGATATGAAAGGAGAGAGGAACGGACAGACCGGACAGAGGAACACGTTAAGCCTGAAGCAACTTATTCGACGACGAGTCCGATCGCGCTTGCCGAGGGAAACGTCATATAGAAAGTGTCACGCGATAAATATCGAGTTTAGATCGGGTTTAACCGCTCCGTTCTCGAGCCACGGTGTATAATAAAAAATGATATAATAAAATACAGTGAATAAGAAAGGTAGCGAATATCAGTCCGCGTCAATTGCGAAAAATGCGCGGTTGGTTAAGTGTTAACATCGCTAAAATGTGATACGGAATTCGTGACGATACCGACGCTAAAAAATGATAATGCAAAAAAGGAGTGATAGGATCGAAGAATAGGTAGAGACAAGGCGTTGTCGCAGAAAAGTAGGATACCTATTGCACTCGATATTTGTCTGAACTAAATTCAAGACTAACGATCAAATATATATATATATATTTATTCGTTGTATATTATTAAATAAATAAATATATATAACTATAAAAATAGGCGACTAACGATTGATGATTTATCCCCATCGATCCGATCGCCTCCATAACTAATCATCCTCAAACACGTTCCTGAAACAATCAGAGTTTCGGTCTCGCACATTGGATTAGGTGCGTGTTCAATAGCCATGGAACACAAAATGGATCCGCCCACCGCGTACTTTCTATCGTAGCAACACGAAATCCCTCTTTAGTGCGCGGACAAGAAAATCTCCACCCTCGAGAAACGCTAGAATTTCTAATCTATGTTTGAGGTGTCGACGAAGCGTGCCATCCGCCGAGCGATCATCAGTAAGCCTCATCGAAGGGTTACTTCGACACGCGATCGGCTTGCCATTCGACTCGTCCGTATTTCCGTGCAGTTTTGACACGATTCGCGATTAGCAAGCCGAACAGAGCGGTTCCTCGGACACGCGATCGACGTCACTCGTGCTCGCGATTAATAGACATTCCGATTTTAACAGACTTGAGATTGCTAAACCTGATTGCGTGTTACATTTGCATTCGATATCCACTCGTGTGTTCACGCGTTTTCCGGCCAGAAACACGCCTCGTCGACTTCTCGGTAGCTGCACGATCAGTCGATTGGCCTGTCGTTGGCGATAGTAATCACAACCCTCGAGAATCGTCGAAGTTCTAAACAACGTGGAATTGGGTTACAATAAATGGGCTCGTGGTTTCGATCCGTTGCGTGCGGATTCGTGCTAGAACAACAGATTCGCGTAAAAAAGTGTATTTGTTCTTATTGGTGAGCCGTGTTATTTCAAAATCGCGCAAAAAAAGAGTTGAGTGTACGTACATAAGTACGGATTCGAAGGCGAATTCGAATGTTTCGCGGATGCCAATAGACGCAGAGCGTCTCGGTGTTCACGAATTATCGATAAGAAGAAGCGTCAGGACTCGAAAAATATTTCCTGCGCGATAATGGCATTAGCAGGAATGGCTGTGGCAACGAAACCTCACGAACGCGGTTAGAACACCCTCTCCATTGCGTAACGACGCCTCTTCGAACTCCATTGTCGTACTTCCGGATGCTCCAAGGATCGATATTGACAGACGCGAATTTCGCAAATACTCTGTCGTTCTCTCTCTGTCTGTCTGTCTGTCTGTCTGTCTATTCTCGTTTGCTCCTCGTCAGCGCACCTTCCATCGATTTAAAATTTCATTAACGTCGACACGGTTCCTTTTTTCCGTTTTCCTTTAAGCCGTCGCCTTATAATAACCAGCCACGCCAACGGCCCGCATTACGGTTCAGAATTTTTATACACTAATTTGAATTTTTCAGATCGACGTCGCTCGAGAACGGAAATATTGAAAAATATTATACCTTTAAATTCTTTACGATTGACCGCTCGTTCTCTCCCCGATTCGGTAAATTTCATATTTTCGTGTTAATCCGCCCGAACGCTTACCAAAAGATAAAACCAGGTACCAATTAAAATCAGAAGAAAGAATAATTTTCGCGAGATCCCACCGAGAAATTGAAACGAGATCGTACATCGTTGCATTAAGGATAACTTATCTTTATTTTCACTAAATGGTAAGACTTTCAATCGTTATATAATAATTAGAATTATTACGAAGGAAGATTTGGCACAAATCGTGTAAATTATATAAATGATAGAAATTCAGTTCGCGGAATATATATTTTTAATCTCGACTTTAATAGCGAAAATACTTGTTTATTTCGTACGTTAATCGCTTCCCAATGCTCGCGCGGAAGTTCCAGTTAATAAATCGATACTTTTCGATAAAAGTCGAGCACACATAGCAGACATAATAACGCGAAAAATTGCATAGAAAGATCGAAAGCATTTGAATTTAATATTTCGTGATAAAGAATTTTCCGTTGCGTTTCCTTTGATTTCTCGTAGAACCTCGCGATGGAATTCCGAAACTCGAGCTCCCTTTCGAAACAACGCCGATATAAATCGGATTCGTCCACTCGTCCGTTCGTTCGATCGGCCGGCTGCCACGAGGCACAGAGAATTTCCGCGCCGTTCAATTGGGTACGAATCATTCGATTTCGGATCACTCCCTGTGACGATTATTCGTCGATTGTCAGACGACTAATTCGCCGGTTAATTCGTTCATCGTAATTATGGTCGATTCAGCGCAGATTTTCGCAGTCACGATGTTCGACCGAGCACGACGCGCATTTATCGACGAGATAATCCCGAAAAGCCGATCGAGCCTCGTGTTTCGTCGCGCTCGAAACCGCCGACATGATCGATTCTCGAAATATTCGCTGACGAAAGTTCGCGAATTAAAATGTGAAACGATAAAAAAAAGAGGCGAAGAAAATTGAAAGAAAGGAAGGAAAGTAATTGCACAAATTTTTGCTTTCACGAAAAAAGTTAAACTCTATATTTTGAATTAAAAGTCGATCGTGTTGATCGAGAAAAATAAGAAGGAATTAAAAAAAAATTTAACGGTATGATCGAAGTCTTCGATCGACGGATATATCGAGATTCGTGATCGAAAAATATTTTATTTTGATCCCATTTCAAAAATTTTCACTGGAAAAGGGGAAAAGAACCAACGCGAACTTTTCACGCACGGAGAATCAATATAAATTTGATATCGGCTTCATTTAAAACGTGCTTATGAACGTGTCTACGTTTACACGCGATTACGTGCCCAAATGCAACATCGAACGCTCGAGAAAATGTGATTTTTTATAAATTCTCCAGATACGTACTGTCGAGTCGAAAGTTTAACGATTTGGTTCTTCTCTCGTTCTCTCTCTCTCTCTCTAATTTAATAAATATATACATATATAATATATTTATTTATTCTCATATTCGGAGCGTTTACTGTAAGGAAATTCGACTCGCAGCTTCTGGAACGCGATAATCTTCGTGCAAGGACCTCTCGCGATTGCGATTGTCCTGCGTTAAAATGTAAACGTCGAATCCAATCTGAAAATACAATATTCTCGAAAAAAGGAGAACACGGCAACGATGCGATGTAAACAGCGTAGAGAATGAAATTTCGCGATAAAACGCAGTGTCAACGAAAATATGAAATTACGACCTAAATTCATGCGAGACGGCAATCGGAAATAACGAGACAGCGCGTCATTTCGAATGCAACGTGAAACGCCTCGCGCAAGAAGGACTCCCAAGGATCGGTAAAACGATTATTCATCCTTGGATCCTCGCTATCATTATACGATTATTATGCCGTATCTTTCCTTGAAGTATTTCATAAAATAAAAAAAAGGACGACGTAATAGATAAAAAAATAAAATACCGCGATGAAACGCACAGCTAAAAAAATATCGCAAAATTTCGACGTCCGTTAAAATCGTGCTAATATCGAGAGGTAAGAGCTACAAGCTAGACGTCCACTCGACCGGAACACGAGGCACACGTGATTTCTGTGAAATGAAATAGGGAAGAAAGGTGGGAGAAGATGAAATTTTCTCGTATTTGCCGCGCGTTACTCCTTTCCAATCTCCACAAAGAGGCTCGTCTTTTTCCCTTGAAATTTTTGGCAACCGCGAGCGAATCTCGTTCGTGACGCTTCGATTGGAAACCACGAAGACGTCGACGACGTTGCTTCACCAACCGATGGAGCGAGTATTGGCCGAGTCGTATGATTTATCGAGCTTCTCGGTACTATCGACGTTTATTCGAGACTATAATCGCAGTCCAAAATTACGAAACGTGAATTAGAAAAAGACTATTTTTCTAATGCCGACGTTCGATCGACCTCGAGACTATAG
>JAITYT010000091.1:205773-226441 GCA_025433975.1 Liostenogaster flavolineata | reverse complement strand
AGCGTTGCCGGAGGACAACGCTACGCTTCTCGCACACCACGTCAACACCGTCTCTCTCCTCCGAAAATTGCTTTGTTAACACGCCTTTTCCTCCGGGTCGAAAAATTACAGTCGAAGTGTCCTCTGTTTCGGTTTGGACTGTCGCGCGGGAAAAGCGCCTGCTTTTCTTACGCTCGGATAAAATTTTACGCTTTCTGTTATTATATATTGGGTTGGGGAAAAAGAATTCGATTATATTCTCGGTAGATGGCTGTAGTTATCGATATCTCGTAAAGTATCGATCGAACAATTTCAGATTTATGCTCGTTGAAAAGGTGATATTTCGCATTAAAAAAGTTCTTTTGTTGAGTTTTGTTTGGTTCGTTCAGTTGTGAGTTACAGAGCGTTAAAAATGGAAGTCAACAAAGAGAAAATTCGGTACATATTGGAGCATTGTAAATAATGGTATTAAAAGTATCCCACCTTTTTAAAGTTCGGGGTGCTTGGCGGGGCTTTTTTAATACCATCCTGCCACAAAGAGTTAATAAGTACTATTCATGAACTCATGTGGTATCTGACTATTTGAGTCCCACCCTATAACAAAAATTGAATCAAATTATTATCATTTTTATGATTTGATATTATTAAATTCCTTTCTTAATATTAGGTTGTTCGGAAAGTCATTTCGTTTTTTCGTTGTCTTTATAAAAAAAACTGTCGGGGAAACGAAATTACTTCCCGAACAACCTAATAGAATAAATCAATTTCGTTTAATTAAAAAAGAAATAAAGTTTATGTGCAACTCGAGTTTATTTTATTTTTTAAAATCCCAGAGAGTTAATCGGTTACCGATCGATGCGCGTTAGGAACAAACAGCCGATTAATCGGCTTAATATCGTTCTACCGAGCGCTAGAATTTCATTCCGATTGCGAAGGAATTTCATTATTTTACTCCGAACAACGCGAATGCGCCTCCTCCAAATTTTTCCTACTCCAACGCGTTCATCGTTTCACCAAACCGATCTAGCGCAGAATTTATCGCTCGACGAGGATCAGCGACTGAAACTGGGCCGCTGGAAAGTGTAAGCAGTAGTATCGAGAACGATATTACAATCACGGCGACTGGAGCGCGAATATCGCGGCGTGTACATGGTCGCTTCCACGCGAGAGCGCGTCGCATTCGAAGGGTTAAGCGAGATATTAATTCCATTCGAATCTCGACGGAATCGATGATGTTAGGCTATCGAAGGGTATGGAGTGATCGCCGACATTAGGACGGAATAACAGGCGCGATCGCGTTCCGCGTTTTACGTTTCATGACGTTCGAGCGCGAAGGAGAGCGCAAACATCGACGCGAGCTAGCGTCGTCGAACGAACGCGCGCGCGAGCTGTTTTAAAAACACGCCGCGATTATCTCGCACCTGATAAAACACGTTTGGCAAACTCTCGTCTCTCGGTTCTTTCTGGCGAACGGACGAGCGATTCGCGCCTCCGCTGAAAATCGAAACGACGTCGACGCGCCGCGAATCGTTTTGGATTATCGCGAGAGCGTTGCCAACGCGGCTGCTTTTTCGATGACGTCGGCGACGTTTTCAAACGCTTCTCGAGAACAGGTGTTGACTCGTCGCGGCTCTTCATTGATAATGGCGACTCGTCGCACCTTCCGACGGATTTGTAAGGATCGGAGCGTGTTCCCACGATTGGAAAAGGAAGCGGTAGGTTGGATATTACCAAGACATTTTGGGATCGCTTCTTTATCACATCGGCTGATAAGTTGCCGTTCTAAAAGTAATACCCGGTATAAAGGGTTAAATAAAGCCTACACGTTCCTTTGATATTTTTAGAGTGTTAGCTGATCACATTGGCTGATAAGTTTCCGGTCTGACAGACAGCTGGCGCCACAAATGCAAAATATATATATATATTTTTAGAAAATACTAGCCTTGAAAAGATAACTGTAAAAATTTCATGACGATTCGACGTTTGGTTTAAAAGTTACAGTGATTTTAGTGAAACAAAGAATTTCGTGTGTCGATAAAACACTGTTTTTTGACGGGGAAAAACACCGTTCTAACAAAGCTTGGCTTGATAAGTGTTATCCGGACTCTGCACCAGGAAGATCGACCATTATTGACTGGTCTGCTGAATTTACATTGGGCTCCGGCCTCCCAAAAGGATGGTTACATCAAAAACATCAAAAAAGTCCAGAAAATTATATTTATATTATTATATTTTATTATCCACTTCATCTTATTGTTATTATTAATATTATCATTGAGATAATAATAAATAATTTATTAATATTAAAGTGGGAAGTGATTCGTTGTCTCTACTATAGAGTAAGCAGAGACTAAGAAAGTACATTCACCACATATACATATAAATATTTAAAACAGCGACTGTCCAACTGTCAGGCATTAGGATAAAGTGGCGCCTCGCTACGCAACCGGAGACCGAGTCGATCTCTCGTCACATAGCGAAGCTAGTTGAACGCTTGAACAAGTGATTTTGTTAGGTCGCCGATTCGAAACGCTCTAAGGGAAAACAAACGCGAGTCGCGCGGTCCAGTCGAGTCAAATTAGAGATTTTAGCTCGCGGGAGTCTCGAGCGATGACGTAAGCAAGATGTCGTCGATCGATCGCCGTTGCCGAAGTTTAAACGCAAGCCAAGACCAAAGTTCGATCGCTAGTGTGAACGATTATCCTGGCAATGGACGTTGCCATTCCGCAATAATATTCTGTAACCCACTTGGCCAGAGAGATGGGCCTTGATTGGCCGACAGTTCGTAGGTTGCAAATGCGCGCGAAATTCGAACTAACTCCTTCGTCCCTTTAAAAGCATCGTCGCACGAAAGGGCAAACAGAGGCCAAATCCCATCCGATATTACGTCGGTACGAAATCTATCGTGGAATTTCAATGCGCTGCTTGACAATGCTAAAGTGATTTCGTCGATGCTTTATGTATCGCGTTTCGCGTCCTGCACACACGTGACTCCATTTCTCTCCATGGTTATGGACGTGTCCATAGGGTCCACGCGAACTACGAAAATAGCGCTGCTCTTTGCCATTCCACGCGGCGTGTTTTCGGTATCGAGCCATTGTCCTACATAGATTATACGAGTCGCTCGGAAGCCAATGCTGTTAAGTACATTTTTGATATTTTCTCATTTTTCTACGTTTTGATGGAATAAATAGTATTCTTTACAAGGAACAAAATTCCGATTTCCTGGAGGGCAATTTTATTATTTATTCTTCTGAAGCTTAAAGAATATAGAATATGATGTCGTGCAGCAAAATTTCGTAAACAAGCGAGACCCTTCAAACGAGGCTGAGAAAAAATCCCTCGGCACGTAAGCCCACCAGACGGTCGGCACGCGACAACGCAGTTCTCGCGTAAGGACCGCAGCTTGATAGATCGGCCCACTGGCACTAAAAGGGTTAAAGGATTTACCCATTGCTTCGTTTAAAAAAAAGTTTAAAAAAAAAGTACAGTTCGTAAAGTTTTTAAGATGCTGCCATTGTTCGAACAAATACTCACGTTTCCAATTACACGTTCTGTACCTATCTTATTTTGTTGCAGAGTCTTTGAAAAAAGACTTTATACACTTTTCCGACAAAATTAATAAATCAAAAATATTAAAAATGAATTTTTTAAATTTTTGTTTTCAGGACTTAACCGCGTTGGCTTCTGAGCTACTCGTATCACGCGCGAAGCTAGCCGACGAAAAAAATCCGTTCGATCGCGATTCTCCGCGACTCCAGGTGACCTTCCTCAAGAACTCGCGCTTTCACTTCTTCCGAGTAATTTTTCGGAGCAACTTAGGCGGCCGACGACGCGTTCGGCGAAATTCAACGGAGGAAAAGCCACGAGATTACGACACATTGTCGCGCACGATCCGATGTTACGATTCCTGTCGCGAAAATGTATCCGAGTTGACTCGTTCCTTTTTAAAGTACGAAAGGTAAATCGCAATCACAATTCGAATAAAAATCAACAAAGGACGGTCACGTTACGCGATTTAGAATTAAACTTCAACGCGGACGAGAGCACGTACGAAAGTACCTGCTCGGCACTTCCGAAAGCTTCCGCGCCATATTTTCACTCGTTCGAAGTTAACGCGAACGTTCAACGATATCCGCGTTATTTGTGTCAATATTTAGAAAGCGACGGAAGCCAGTTGTCGCGAGACGTTTCGCGCCTGGTATCGCGGAAATTCTGTTTGATCTTACAAAGTGGAGCGTCGCGAGGAAATCTCATTCCACGGAGTCGAGACTGTTGTGAAAAATTCCCGGAAAATTGTAACGATAAGCGATAACGATTTTGGAGGATTTTTCTCGATACCAGTGTCAAAATTAATGGAAAAAGCGAGCGCGTTCCTTTTTGATATTTCGAGTGCTCGAAAGAAAATGAGCCAAATTGTTCGTCTCAAAATTTTCCAGTCAAGATCGCGCTCTGGAAAATATTGGGTTGTCCGGATAGTTCGTGCCGATTTTCGGTTTTTTACAAAATTTATTTATTATTTTATAATATATATATTAAATAAATAATTATATACATTATATAATTAATTTTTTTCTTCAGAAAAAGAAACAATTTTTCTTCAAAATCGGCACGAACTTTCCGAACAACCCGATACTTGGAAAATTGTCGCGATAAATTCTCAACGACTAAAAAAAAGGGGGACGATTTCCCTCGAAGCTCCTGTTAACATACATTAAAAAAACGACGCTTTTTCGTTCGACGTAAATAAGTGAAAATCCTCGCTTTAAAATCTGGCAGTCGCGGTTGAGTCGTGAAAACACTTGAAAAATTGTAGCGATTAGCGGTAAGTCCTGGACGGCTAAGAATCGCGGCTACGTCGTGACGCGAATTCCAAGGCGACGATTTA
Source organism: Liostenogaster flavolineata (assembly GCA_025433975.1). Taxonomy (NCBI): domain Eukaryota; kingdom Metazoa; phylum Arthropoda; class Insecta; order Hymenoptera; family Vespidae; genus Liostenogaster; species Liostenogaster flavolineata. The sequence goes on along the minus strand of JAITYT010000091.1, from coordinate 221,574 downwards.
CCTCGAAGCTACCGTTACAATTCGTTGAGAAAGCGAACGAATTCGTTCTTGATATTTCGAGAGCTTATGGACGGAAACTCTTAACCTCGAAATCTTTCGATTGTCCCGCGACGCTTAACGCTTCGAGGGATTCAGCGAGTGGAATTATGCAACGCGAGTAAACGTTGCCATTACGCTTTTGTTTCTCGCGCAAATGCGATTTCGCCTCCGCTGCGAATCGATTCGCAAGTGGTGCCTGTTCTACTTTCGTCGGACACGCACCACCAACGTAGTCGATGCGTCCCTCTTACGCGCTCAAATCATTATCATCGACGATTCGCGGCTCGTTCGAGTGCTTCCATGCGAATAGCGAATCGTACTTTCATTCGATCAGTCCATCTCTCCCGTCTCTCGCTCCCTCTAGTTCCGTAGAAACAATGGAAGTCTCGCGAGAGCGCGTCGTGTGCTCCATACGATTTGTTTTGAACTCGTTTTGAGATTGAAAAAGCGTCTTCCTTTCGAATAGAGGCGCGATTCGACGAAGTTTCAAGCAGATAAAAAAGATCTTTAAAAAAGACACGTTCGCGACGAGATGTACCATCGGTGGTACATGAATTTATGCCATGCAAATTAGTCCCGCCAGATGGGAAAAAGTTTGAAAAAAACGCCGTTCCACTGCGAGGACAGTAAATTCAGGCCTCGTCGCGGGCGTGTTAAACTCGATCAGTGGAAACGTAACAATAAGACGACTGTTACCACGAAGATTTTCGAACTCGGAAATTTTCGAAGTTTTGCGTAGCGACGATTGCTTGTAGTCGATAGTCAACTTTTTTCGATTGTCGAGGCACGATTAGCATCGTTCGATAATCTCGAACGTCAATGCCGATATTAATCAAGAAAAAGGAAGAATAAATTGAATTAACGAAGACGAAAAGTCGCTGCTGGTGTTGATAAGAAAATGTAAAAGTGCCGGTAGAACGCTTCGCGGAGAAAACGAAAGGAAAATCCAATTACGATTTATTCCGGGAGTTAAAGAAGATTGATTCGTAAAGTTTCGGGATGTTGATAGAGATGCGGATATCGAGGGTCGTTAGCTTCGCGGATTTTCTCAAGGATGAGATGCGTTCTGGCTCGAGATCTATATTTGCAACGTAGAGCGTTTGCAAATTTAGAAAAACTTGACTTTTCGCCAAACGAAAATTGCGATCGACGGCGTAGGCGCGACCGTCTTCCGGGGTTTTGGAAGAAGGGACCAGTCGAACTAGCGAAGTAAGAAAGAACGACCGAGGGTATGGAAGGGACGAGAGCGAGGGCAGAGGGTGCGTGAGACCGCCTGGATGGAAGTGTCGCTGAGAAAGCATAAAAGATCGCAAAAAGCAGTGGCAAGGAGCTTTTTGTTGCGAAACGTGATTCCAGCGAGACTGTGGCGCGTTGCGCAAGCGAAACCTTTGTTTTTGTATGTAAAGTGGGCCAGAAAGTGGACCGTTATTTTTTAGGATAACATTCAGTTTTAGAAAAGAAAAGAAACTGTCACTCCTGCCAGAACATGTAGACCAACTAAAATTAGATCATATGAAAATAAATCTGGTTCCAATATTTCATTTTTAAACGTGAATTAATTTATAACGATCCAGCTGTACTTGTATCTCATTATCGTAGCTACTCTTTATCAAATCCTACGATACCAACGAGAGAAAGGCCAATCGATTTTCTACACTGTTCCAAGTCGATCTTTAGCCAGCATCGGAAAGGAAATTGCGAAGATCAAGAGCAATCTCCGTTAATTCAAAAGTTCGAGTATGGATGTAAACTAACTGAAATTAAATTATACGAAAATAATTGAGGACATTCTATGTCTAATATTTTATTTTTAGACACGAGTTAATTTATAACGATCCAGCTGTACTTGTATCTCGTTATCGTAGCTACTCGTTACCAAGTTCTACGACACCAAGGAGAGGAGGTCCAATCGATTTTCTACATTGTTCCAAGTCGATCTTCGTTCCAGCATCGAAACGGAAATTGCGAAGATCGACAGCAATCTCCGTTAATTCAAAAGTTCCCAAGCTTTGTGCGAAGGGTAGAAAATGATATATTAATTACCGTTGCGCCTTGTTCTTTCGACCTAACGCGAAGAAGCATGGCGTCGAGAGATCGCCTCGCGTAATTTCTTGCCGCTGATCGTCGTCATCGTCTCATCGTAGACTCGGTTGCAGGATAATGGAGGATAATTATCTGCCGACAAGGCGTTCTTGAGTCGACGCTTCCGAGCGGTCTTTAAATTCACTCCAAACCGGGGGAATCGATTCTTCCTCGGCGCCCAAGATACGCCGGCGAATCGATCGATTTCTCGTCCCGGAGATTTTCCTTGACCACCCAGGAGCGATCTGATGAGAGGGAGGAGCTACGACGTCATAGACGTGAAAAAAATAAAGCTGGAACGTCTTCGCGTAAAAACGTCGATCTTTTAAATTTGATCATCGTCGAAGGAAAGAAGAGAATTTTCCTCGTTATCTCATTGCCATGGAAAGTGCTTCGGCCTTTCCATTCGATTAAAAATGATCTTTCGAATTATATTATGATATTATTTAGTTAAATTGACACATCGTCCTACGACAATGGCGCACTGGCTCGTCTTTTTCAAATTTATCGCGATAATATTATCTTCCTTCGTCTCTCGTAACTAGGAAAATGCTTTTGCCTTAATTTTTGATTAGAAGCATTATTATATTATTATATAAGCATATATTTATAAGATTCGTTTGAAGCAATAAATCCGTTATATGGAACAATAAAGTATTTAATAGAGATAAAATGAATACGACGAATTAGTGCTTGAAAAGTCCTCGTCCTTCTTATCGGATAATTTGTCGTCTTACTTCTTTACTATATATCTTCGTACTTCTCTGCCATTCCGTCATTTATATACCGCATTAAATATCGTTATATCGTTTATCTACTCTTCGAATTCCTCCGATCGTACGACGAATTTTTGGACGTTTATCTTCAGCGTTTCCGCGCGAACGACGAGAAAAAATGGAAGTCGTGGACTCGTGGAACTCTTTTCCGAGGAATTCGAATTTTCTTTCGATCGAACGTTGACGTTTCGGCTGGAAAACGCGTCGCGAGCCGCGGGATCCTGTTAACAGTCCCTTACACGAATAATTTGTCGAAACGTACCGCGTTGCGGCTGTTGTCGATGGCGACCACGAACTCCTTCCATAAAATCGGCTTTTCGCGCGTCGAGGGGAGAAACGAGTTCCGTCCTTTCGAGCAGCAAGGACTACTTCGAAGGTCGGCCTCGCTGCCTGGCTGGAGGCAGATATTAATTACCACGGGGTAGTTTTCATCTGGTTCCGAACGTAGTGGTGCCGAGTTAGCTCGGTTTCTCGTGCAGATTCTCTCCACTTTCCTTTTTCAGACTCTCCTTGCTCGCCGTTGTTGTTGCCGCTGCCGCTGCCGTTGTGTTTTTCCTCACTCTGCTTTATTTCGTTCCAACTTCTACGCCGTTTCGTTCTAGCGGAAGTTTTCATCGTGCTATCGTCGAACGATCTGCAAAAATCTCTTCCGCAAAAAACCAAACTGTCGATCGAAGGATCCTCTTAATCGGCTCGCGATGTCTTCTTGCGTCGCGATTGCGCCATCTTATCGACTTTGATCGAACCGACCACTTTGATCCCCTTTTCCAACGCTTTTTCGTTCTTAGGTCGACTTTTGCACGAACTATTTCGTCACAGTTGCAACATTTACGTCTAACGCATGTCGTTTCACGTTAGCTTCTTCATTTACACACGATGTCTTCTTGCATCTCTATTGCGCCATCTTATCGCTTTTGATCGAACCGATGACTTCGATCCTCTTTTCGAACGCTTTTTCGTTCTTAGGTCGAGTTTTGCACGAATTATTGCGCCACCGTCGCAAAACTCTCCGTCTTACGCGCGTCGTTCTTCGTCGTTTGTACATATACACGTGTATGTATAAACGCGCGAGTAGGAGCAAACTAGAAGCGAAAGTACTTGGGAATGCAAACGATGCTTAAAGTTGTCTCCTGCCGTTTCGAGAAACGCGCTACGTGCTAAGATTGTCAAGTGGCCATTTTTTCTTTCAAGTACGGTCACGATTACGAAATTGGGAGAAGTCGGCTCAGGTGCAAATGTGACGTTAACGTTGTCTTCAAAATTCCATCTCTCGACGAATGCTTTTCGAACGAACGTCGTCACACGACCAGTCGATTTTTCTTCTTTTTTTTTTCGCTCCGAGTAGCACGTTGCGACTGGCTTTCCAATCGCATAGAAATAATGGAACTCCTATCGCGTTGTTTCTCTATTTTGCGTTTAATCCGCGTGTATCCGCGAGACGCAACAACGAGAACTTTCGTTAACGTAATTGAAATCTCGCGACGCCTTTACAACGAAGCGGATATCGACTGATTTCCTGGGGTGTTGCGGCAAAGGTCGAGGGTATCGCGCGTTTTATAGGTTCGATAGCTGCTCGAAGGACGGAGGAGCTCGGCTTATAGACACCGAAAGCGGATCGAATCGCGTCTACCTGATGGCAACGTGGTACCTTTTAAATCAATTTTATACGCGAGTATGGACGTTAGGAAAAACGATATTACGAAGATCGAGAGCGGTTTTTTCTCCTCTTCCCTCTTTTCATTTCTTCTATTTTTTTGACTTTTTTTCTCTCTTTTTCTCGCTTTAAAATTCCAACACAGTCTCGAGTCGCCATCTATTAGGTTGTTGCATACGAAATGTCGGATTTTCTTTACACGCAAACGTTCGTTTCCCTGTTTTCGTTATGCTTTTGTTTTTGGCATAACCTCGTTTATAGTAGTAGTACCGTCCATTGTCAGAGTCACGTTTCAACAAAGAATTGTTCCATTTTGTTATTTGTTTTGATTTTCGTAAGCGTACGAATTCGACCGATATTCCTGTATCCTTTGTTTATACGCGTATAAATTTGGTAATAATGCTGTAAAAGCTGCACGCGATATAAACCAGGCGGTTCGGGAGAATACCGTTAACGATCGAAAAGCTCAGCGTTGGTTTGCAAAATTTCGGTCTGCTGATTTTTCCCTACGAAATGAACCGCGTGGAAGACCCAAAACGTCTGTGAAAAACGATGCTCCGAATCCAACTGTATCTACAAGGGTATTTGCTACCGGAATGAAAGTTCACCATACACCGGTATTGCAACACCTTTCTCAAATTGGCAAAGTGAAAAAAATTGATTAGTGTGTATCGCACGAGCTAATGGCCCAATGAATTAAAATACGAAATAAAATATGCAATTTTGCAGCATTCAGCTTATTCACCGGATCTTTCGCCAACCGACCTTCGTTTTTTTAAACATTTACAACAGTTTGTACGAGCTAAACAGTATGAAAACGAAGACAGTCTGAAAAATTCCATATCAGAGTTTATCGATTCTAAAGATCGGAGTTTCTTTAAGACAGGCATCTATGCGTTAAAATCTCGCTGGGAAAAGTGTATTGAAGTGTATATGCATGTTTCGATTAAATAAACAGCTTTTGAGAAAAGCAATGCAGTTTTGTATATTCGCTTAAAAATCAGACCTATTACTCGGATCCGACCTAATAGTGCCGATTTTGAAGAAAGATTTTTCCTTTTTTTTGAAGAAAAAAATTAATTATACAATATATATAATTATTTATTTTTTATATATATATAATAAAATATATAATAACAAATATAATATAATTAAGAAAATAATAAATGAATTAAAAAAAAAAACGAAAATCGGCACGAACTTTTCGGACAACCCAATGCTTCGACGCGATCGTTGTTCTCATCGTGCGTCGTAATTATTTGGACGATTCGGGGTGGGAATTAGCTCGATTTCATCGGCGTCCGCGTTCGATCGTACACAAAGAGCGTCGTCGATATTTACGAGCGCGAGATCGATACCCGACGTCGTTATTTTTCAAGCGGCTTTGTTCGTGCATTCGAAAGCGTTTATCGATGGCGCGCGACATAACGATATCAATGGCTAATTAAGGAGTCATTAAACGAGACGAACGAGATGTTTTTATACGTTATTAACGCCGCTTTAACGTCGTTTTAACGTCGCGCATTGTCGACGTCGGCGGAACGGCCCCAAAGCGCAACCAAGAAATAAATAATTGCGCTTCGGTGCTCGAAAATGGACTCGAGAGCGCCGTATGGGTGCGTCGCGATCGATTAGGCGCTCGGGACGACGACGAAACGCGTTATTTCCTCGATTCGACCGGAACCTCGTACTTCCTCGAGCTGATCACGACCGATGGAATCGCTGGCGTACCTCCGCCATATTATATTTGCATATTTTCGAGAAGGGAGAACGTCGAGCTGCGGTGGACTATTCCCTTGACGGCGCGCCTTCATCGAATCAGTCGCGAACGTAGCTCGGCTCGTACGTACGCGGGTAACTACGTTTACCGTCCTTTCTCTCGGTCTCGTTCTTGCCCCGGCAAAACACACAGAAATCTCCGGTGAAATTTCGTTTGCTCGGAGCGTCTCCAGCGCAAATCCGTAACAAGAACTCGAACGTGGGAGTCGTGCGTTACGTCGAGACGGACGGAATGCTTTTCTTTTTCCCCGCGGGAACGTAACGCGTCGCTCGATAAGTCTCCGCTCTGACCGAGAGGGATAATTTTGTTTTTTAGTAATTCGACCCTATTCGTCGACGTAATCTCCTTCAAGAGTGACACTAAGAGCGATGCCTTTTTTGGAGAACGATCTGCCATTGCTTGCAAAATCTCATGCCTCGGTTATTTCTTCATTCGAGCCAAATTTCTTTCTCCGAAGGATCTTTTCGATGTCTGCAATAAGGCGGTAGTCGTTGGGACCAGATATAGAGAGTAGATCGGGAGAGTGGGTGGGGAAGCGATTCGAAGCGTTCTTTTTTTCATTTTTCACTCGTGACGCGGGGCATCGTGTTCGTACGAGCGCGTTTAAATTCAGCATATCAGTGAATAACAGTGAATCAGGGAATAGTTGATTTCCCTGGCGCAGAGTCTCTTATCAATCCACTGTTTGGCTTCGACAGTATTTCTCCCTATTAAAAAACGATGTTCAATTAACTCACGAAATACTTTTTAATGCATTGCTTTGACAATTTCAAAACTGGAGTCGCTAAAAGCGATGGACGCGTTAGTCCATCGAACGTCGATAAAAGCGGAACAGTCCTTACCGACGATCGTTCGATCGGTGAACGAATATACACGTCGGCTGTGGACGTTCGTTCTACGCGCCATTTCTACTCGTCGTCGTCGTTGTCGTTCGCTTATCGCGACGTAAATTAAAGGAGCCGTCCGCTCGTAAATCACGAAACCGTAGCGCGGCGTATCGCCGTTGGAATATTAAAACGCGTCGTGCAAACGTTCACCGCGTTGAACGGAAGCCAAACGAGATTTCACCGGTGGATTCTTTCTTAATATCGCCCCTTTTATCCCGGGATAACGTCGAATCGATTAACAAGGGCGGCTCTTACGACGAGGCTCTTCCATTCTTTCGGAAATCGCGGGATAACGCCGCTAAAAGAAACAAGGACCGATTACGAGGCGTTCTCTTAGTACCGGCTCGATTCCGCTCGTGGGCGAGTGACGAAAATAGCGAGAAGAGGGAAAAGAGGCTCGTTCGTAACATATCGGCTGATAAGATTGACCGACAGATGGCGCCAAAAATACAAAATTAATATTTCTTTTAGAAAATACTAACCTTCAAGAGATAGCTGTAGAAATTTCACGACGACCCGACGTTTGGTTCAAAAGTTACGGCGGTTTTAGCGAAACAAAAGAATTTCGTGTCGATAAAACGTTGCTTTTTGACGGGGAAAAACACCGTTCAAACGAAAGCTTGGCTTGACAAGTGTTATCCGGACTCTGCACCAGGAAGATCGACCATTATTTACTGGTCTGCTGAATTTACATTGGGCTCCGGTCGCCCAAAAGGATAGTTACATCAAAAACATCAAAAACGTGTAGGCTTTATTTCGCATTACCGGGTATTATTTTTAGACCGGAAACTTATCAGCCGATGTGGTAAGTTCTAGCAACGCCGCCTACGACGTCGGCTCCACTCGTCAAACTTGACTGTATCGTCGTAAATAACGACGGGCATATTGATCATTTAACTGACTTTAATTTGAATTCTCCGGCAGCGGTGTTCCTTCATGAGCGATGCGACTGATTAATCGTTGAATCGCTATCCTCCCTTTCTCTCTCTCTCTCTCGCACACACACAGTCTCCACTTCCATTCTCAGACTTATTGAATTTCTCCCTATACGGAGTGGCGTTCATTGTTGACAGGCACGCGTCTTTTTTCCCCTTATAAATCGTGGCATTGGCCTGTCATGCCGCTGAGCTTTTATCGTTGCATCGACGCGATACAATCGCATCGATTCGTAGAGCCGCGAGTTAAACGCGATTAAAGGATAATAAGCGCAACGCGTCTCGCTCGATTTTCCGCGGTTCAACGACCCTTCCTCCGTTTACGAATTTAGCGCCGCTTCCTTCCGTTCTTCCTCCTCTCTCCTGCGCGAAAATAAATTCGTATCCCTCGTGGGAGGATCGCGCGCAGAAATTAAAATTTCCTTCCTCCTTCCTTCCTTGGTTTCATCGATTCGCACAAATGCGCGTTAACGTTCCGAGAGAATTTATTTCGTATTCGGACTTAATGCGTCGTACCGGGCGACGGTAGGCAGCAAGACGATGCTACCTAACGCTCCGATAAAAGTTTTACGATGGTCGTAACATTACGTTCGGATAGGAATGGAAAGGCGAGTTTTCATCGCGCACCTCCGTACGCTCGAAAGGCGCTCCGTGGCGAAACGTGCCAGACCAGATGAATTACACGAAGAATAATGAAAATTTACAACGTTCGGCATTTTCTTAAAAAACACCCTCGCATCGTCCAACGTAATGCCGCCTTTCGTTCAAATTCTTCCTTCGTTCCTGGGATATTTTTCGTTTCGTCAGTTTGTTCGTTTCTCCGAAGATTTTCACGTAGTTGAAGATGAAAAATTATAGACTATCGAATGACTTATTTGAGTAACAGAAACCATTTTTCTTTTTCACTTCGCTTTTAATACGCGGAAGACCTTCGCGTGGTTGAAAATGGAAAATTGTAGGCTACCGAGTGACTCATTTGAGTAATAGAAAATCGATAGGTAATAGAACTCACTTCGTCCGTTTTTCCAAAGACTTTAGGCTTTTAATACGCGGAAAACTTTCACGTGGTTGAAAATAGAAAATTACAAGCTATCGAGTGACTGCCAAAACTCTAGAAAAAAGTAACGCTATGAACGTGATCAGACGCCGTTTCTAGGGTGGGTTATGCGAAAGCGTTGCGATCGTTACATTTTAACGGTTCAGTTTCGGTTCATTTTGGCGATTGTTCGCGATAGGCGTTCGGGTGACGACTTCGATTATAACGCGTGATATCGTTAGAGAGTGGCATCGAAATGCTAGCATGGAATATTTTCTGGTCAATCGGTTTCGGCTTAACGATCGATTCCTCTCTCCCTCTCCCTCTGTTTTTCCCATCGACACGCACGATCCATTTGTCATCGGCCGTCGATTGCCGCAGAAATAGCGCGTTTTTCAATTCCACGTGACTATGAGGAAACGCACTCTGCGAATCTCCTATTTTTCAAACTCACGAAAATCTTTCTTAGCGCGCTTAATCCTTTCGAAACGACAAAGTGACGAGATGCGAGGGAGGTTTCACGATAAACGTCACCGAAACGCCAACGAACGCGACGTAAAATCCGAGTGAAGCGCGCCAAACATTTTTCCAATAAAATTTTCCATACAAATTCACCCGCTTCGAAACTGTAACGTCGTTTCGCCGTACGACCGTTGCTCTAGTCGATCGCAGCCGGTTAAGCTTTCAGCGTGACTATAATCACCGGCTCGTACAGTCGGTGCCGAAACGGTTAATGGTTAATGTCGAACGAGCACAATTAATACCTGCGGTTACCCGACCAAGCGATAAGCCAGACGGGTAAAGAAAAATCCATGGAGCTTTAGTTAAACGTCCTGCGTGCTTCTCGATGGAAATCGATCGTCGTTGTCGTCCCTCGTGAAATAATAATTATTACGTTACCTGAAACGATAAAAGAGAATAGGGTAAATATAACGTATTTAAAATACATTCGTAAAGCGAAGTAATGTAAATTCGCCAACGAGCAAAATTTCAACGTATTTTTTTACTTTTGTATTATTTCCATAATTATTATTACTGTCGTTATTGTCGCTTTTGCTGCTACATTAGACTATCGGTGTTATTACCAGGAAGCGATTCGTTACTTCGTAGCGTAATGCTAAGTTTTATTTTAAAAAATCGTTACTCAGAGTCACAAAATATTATTTAATTTCCATTATTTTCGACTACCTCTTTTTCCTTACTTTACAAAAATGTTTCTTCCAGCGCGTATGGACACGGAATGACTCGAACAAAAGGAAAGTTTTGGTTTCCTTAATATCTCAATTAACATTTATTAAGATTTACACGCAGACCACAGTGAAGCGTGCCAATTTTTTCTATCTTTCTTTCTTTTTCAATTATTCCGTTAAGAAATTTCGAACTACGTAACGAGCACGTACGTAAATACGTATGCGTAATTACGTGCGCGTTATCGTTTCGCGCGATTCCAGGCAAGTCGATCGCTTCTTCCTTGGCAATTATCTAAACGATATTTCACCGTGGTTTCGACAATTTCGCGCGAAATCGTGCAAACTGGAAGGAATCATCGACCAACAGTTGGGTCGCGTTTCGAGTCGCCATTGAAAAAATAATTAAAATTGCGATAAACATTTATTTATTAAAGAAATCTTAAATACTAGTCAACAAAATAATTTCCATCACTTTCTAACGCTTTTTGTCAGCGTAAAGCCAGTTGTTTTATTCCCTTTATAAAATATCTCTAAAATAAAATAAAATAAAATTTTTAAATCGAAGAAATTCTGATTACTTAAATACATGTATACATCATATATACACTCGGTTTGGCTGTTTGCGTTTATTACGAATACTCAACGCTCGCACTCACATGTACGTGCGATCCAGGCGCGTGCCCCTAGAACGTCGACACCCTACGATCGAGAAGATTCTTTTTTTTATTTTTTTTTCTCCTTCCAAGGAAGAACAGCGGGATGTGTACAGCGACCGAGCATCGACGCGATAAGATTGCACGAATGATTGGATCGTCGATGCCGTTCGATACGGAAATGGAGCTTACTTCGCGGAGAATTTTATCGAATTCCGTTCTTTTTTAATCTCCGCGACGGCGAGCTGCAACGGCGATAAAAGTTAAAAATTTCATCGGGGCGGCGATCGCGCGCGACTCGTCCACGACGAGACGATATTAAAAGTTAATCGAGACAAAGGCAAAGAAGAAGAGGAAAACGGTAAACGTCGCTCTCCGTCGATAATTAACGGATTAGAATCTACGCGGGACTCGAGGTCGTTTGCTACCCCTTCGAGAGCGAACGCAGTAACGTCTGTATCGCCCTAACCTCGAAAGTTTCGCCGCCGAAAAACAAGCAGCCTGTTATTAATTTTCTCGACACCTCGGGGGAGCGTAATACGTTGGATAATTTCGTCCTTGGGTATCCATTAGGCCCTACGTGCAAGGAATAAAAGCGCGAATGCCGTCGCTCGATCCCGATTCGACGTTACGGCGAGATTGGTCGCTCTTAGTGGTGGCAATGTTACGGTGGCAATCACCGTACGCTTCGCGCGTTTCTCCGATAAATTGCGAGCGCAGCGGTGGCTTTTGCGTCTCTCCTACCTGCGTATTAAGTGAAATTAGTTATTTTCCTGGCCGATCAACGCTGCGATGAAAACTTCGAGCGGCGCCGTTCGACGCGACGTTCAGGAACGCGCGTGTTCACGTCCGCGAAGGGAAAAAAATGGAACTTCGACGTTCGAAGAGCGAACGAATTAATAATCGCGGGACGTCAGGTCGCCAATTCGTCTTTATTTTCGCCAGCTTTTGCAAATTTAGACAAGGAGCCGAGCAGAATTGTCGCAAACAATCTTTAATTATTTATTAATATCTATAATTGATTAAATATGACGATTTCGAAGTTCGCGAAGACGCTGTGATGTATCTAGCGATGAAATTGTCGCGTTACTAGGTAACGTACGCGTTATGTTAAATTCACTACAAACGTTTGAAATCTGATAAATGAAATGTGCGAATGCCGAATGTCTGATGTAAAGAGATGGTAAGATTCGACGATTTTGTAGTTAATAACGCAACGACGTCGTTATTCTCGTGAAAATCGGCAGCGTATAAATTAATAAGACCGATCTCCAAACGATCTCCATTAAATACGTTGAAACGATTCGATCGAAAGAGAAATGCGCGTGGCGCGACCATTTCCTCGAGAAAATCGTAATCGCGATAACGATCGTGGTTATCGTTCGCGTATCCGCGGGCTTCGGCCCATGATGGAAACGGGAGTCGTAGCGTTAAGGGAAAAGAAAAGACGCGAAGGAATCCCGTGGCGCGTAAACCGAAGCGATAGAGGAGGAACGACGAGGTGGCCATCTCTGCGCTTATACCGGCCGTTTAATTAAACGCGACGCGACGCGACTTATCCCGCTTGTTGTTGTTTGTTTGTTTGTTTACGTTTAATCTCACGATCCTCGTAATTGGGAATTATCGAAGCGTAATAAAGCAAGCTCGCGAGAACGAGAGCAAACGCCAAGGGGAAAAAAAGGAACGAGCCGCTTTTGCCAAAGGCGCCTTCGGAAATTATCGTTTCGCATCGATAAAGAGGAACAGGGGAGAAGTCGAACTCGTCGATTGCCCAAAGTGCCACGAAAAATCGTCCGAGCGCCATTTTGTATCGATTTCTTAATTTTCTCTCTTTCTTCTTCTTCCTGTCTTTTTCGTTTCATTCTTTTCTGTCTCTCTTTCGCCGGGAGACGATCGACTTGGGAATAATAAAATCGTTTTCTTTTTATTTCGATCGCTTCGATCCGCTTGGCTCGCGATCGAAAGCTCGTTTCGTCGTCTCGTAACATCTCCAGACGAAATTATCCGAAACGGAAGATCCCAGGCCGACCGACATGAATTTATCAAGAGGATTTGCATGCTCGTTCAGTTTTCATGAAGCTTAGCGTCCTGAAAGCCAGGTGGACTTTACATTAATCCCAAAGTCAACTTTGTGATCTTAACTAACGCTAATCCCCACGCACCGCCGCTGGTAATACTTCGGCGCTGTCGTTTAGACCGGAATTCGCTCTCGACGTCGAAAGCACTGAGACCTGCTCGAATGCCACGGACGAAACCGACGCATCGCGCGTGTCAAGTTCGATGGATGCCTCGCTCGAACGGAAGTTAGGCAAAATATCTCGAGCAAAAATAAAGAGGATTTAGATTCGACTACGAACAGAACCCTGGTTTCTCGATTTTACGGTTTATTTATCGAATTTATTAAAATCGAAATTGAACTCCCTCGACTTCCAACTCGCTACTCGTTTGATAAATAGAGGATTTTCTACGAATACTGCGAAAAAGCTGAGTTCGAGGCGTGTCGAAGTCGCTCGAGAGGATGGAAAGAAGCGCGAAAAAATTTTAGAAGGACCAGGATTCAAAAAATTTACAAAATAGAAGAGAAGGGATGCTAAAAACATTTTGATGAAAAAAAGGTGAGATCTTTTTTTCAACAATGTCGAACGCTATACGATAAAATAATCGTCTATTTCCTGGTCTCCGTAACGACACTATCGAGAATTATTAAAACTAGAAAACTAATGAATTATTAAAAACATTTAGAACCGATTGCTTTTAGAAGATACGTCGAAGCTTCTGTCCTCATTTATAGAATTTAATCGAAATGACGATTTAATTAAATCGACGATTTATTAGGTAGATTCTCGCATCGTAGGACTCTCAGCGCGCAATCGATACCTCGATCGAATCCTAAGCACGTAACTTCGCTCACTTTCATATCGTTACCTCGATTAATCAAGAGGGAATCGCGAATAAAGCCGGTCTCCTCGATGCACCGCGTCGACGACAATACGCACGCGCGTATTTACGCGCACCTAATCTCTCGCGCCGACTAATCACCGATCTAACGCGATTTCCCGACTTTCAAAGCCACTTGCTTCCAGCTTGGCGCCAAATACCGGTTCTCAAAGGCGAGTTACCGGATTCCTAACGCTCGCTCGCGCGTTCTTCGCGACGTTAACGATGTAAATCGAACGTCTAACGAGCCGTTTCGCAACGATGCCGCGCCTATCCTACGGTGTTATCGCGTTTGTCCATAATGCATGGGTTTCTCGTCCATAAACATTACCTGGACGAACTCGTCGCGTGGCGTCCTATTTATACTCGTATTTCGCGTTTTACGCCTTAAATACGACGTTTATCTTTCGCGATTTTCGAGCCGCTCTCGTTTGCCAAATCGATTGACTCCGCGAAACGGAAGGCAAAGAAAATCGATGACAACGGTATTCGCTCTTTTTTAATCCTTTTTTTAATCCTTACGAGCGAATTTTATATATTTTATATAATTAAATACAATTATATCAGTACAAGTCGAAAGACGCGAAATATGCATACTTTTCGACGCCGAACGAAAGGAAGATGAAATTAAAATTCCATTTAGAAAGCAATATCGTCCCGTTAAACGATAGCTTAATTCAATTCTTCTAAGCGTTTGAATCGCACATTTTATGCCAAAATAAATTGTTTGTTATTATTCGACGATATTATCTTTAATTTCCATTTCTTTCCGATGATAGACGATTTATTGTAGATGTTGTAGATCTGGCTCGCGAACGGCTCGCTCAACAAATTTACTTATCTACTAATCGAGAAATTTGAATAAATTCAGAGTTGAGCGACGATCGACAATTTTTCCCGCAGCTCGAGTCTCGATCGACGCGACAACGCGAGGGATTATCCGACGCGATCCATCGATTTACGCTTTGTCCACGCCGATTTTGCTTCCGTCGTTTCGCTCCACGTCCTTCGAGTCCTTCTTTTCTTCCTTCCTCTTTCCGTGAGCTCGCTCGTAGCTACGCGTTTACCGCAGCCTCTGGAAATCCATTAAGTCTCGTTCCACGAGAGGCACGCTTCCTTGAACACGAATCGCGCGATTGTCGCTCGCGAGAGCGACTCTCGAACCGGCGAGTTTTTCGCGAGACGGCGCGCTTCGTCGCTCGTTCGTAATCCGAGCGTTGCTACAATCGCCTCGAGATCGCCGGATCCAGCGCGGTTTCCAATTCTTTTCAAACGATCCCTTCCATCTGTCGACTGCTGGCGAGGATCTCGTATTTTCTCCACGTTTTTTCCCCTTCGATTTCTTCACGTTCGCTTCCAACTGTCGTCCGATCTTCGACCCATCGTCTCTCGATGTCGAGACAACGATTTCGTCGCTCGCGTTAACACTTCAATGGCCGCTCACATTCGTTGTATTAAACGTGTCGTTACTGTTGTCGTTGTTTTTTTATTTTATGCGTAGGTTCGCACACGTTGAATCATTTCGTGAATTTATATAAGAAAAATTACATACATTTATATACTATAAACTATGAATTATTAATTTATTATATATATTATATTATATATTATTATATATAATAAATGATTAATTTATCGAATAATTTAGCGAAATTCGATATTCTCGCGATGTCGTAGGGTGTGCGAGAACGCTAGTGACGATTCGACAAGACGAATTCATTTTCTTTTCTCGTTCGCATCGTAAAGATTCCAAGCAAATTCCACGAGATTCCAAGGGTGGTTTATCGTTAAGGGCCGAATCGCGAACGAAGAGCGTTCGAGCGAAGAATCGA
>JAITYT010000091.1:166497-179417 GCA_025433975.1 Liostenogaster flavolineata | reverse complement strand
CTCTCTCTCTCTCTCTCTCTCTCTCACTCTAGCTTCCTTCCTCCTCCTTCTCAGTCGATGGCACGTTTTTCTCGCGCGTGAGGGTGAGAGTAGGGGGCGGGGAAAAGGCGAACACGAGTTTTACAGCGTCGTTCGATCGACGGCGATCCTTTCTTTCCTCCTTGGACTTAGGCACGGTGGCGACGTCCCGAACTCGTCCCTCGTCGTAATTTCGATTCTCCTCGAAACGCCTCGCGTCGTAATCGCGTCCTCTCATTCGTTATTGAAATATTCCGGTAACGGCGCTTCCTCGAAATTCCATTACGGGCATATTTTCGCGATAAAGGCAAATACGAAGCGCGGCAGAAACGCCAATCCATAAATAATGAGAAAGTTACGATGCTTTGGCTCGCTCTCCTCCCCCTCCCCTCCCCTTCCCTCGATCAACCGACTTACTTAGCGCGCCATGCGAAATACCGACGTACTACGAGCGCGTGAAACTAACTTCCACTGCGCGATTTAGTTAAAAATGAACGATATCGGCGGTGCATATTTCAAGGAATCCTGCTAATTATACATCGGAGATTACCACGATCTCGGTGTTCGGAGACGTTTTATACCGCTTGCTGGTTTTTGCGACTACGTAGACGCGATACGTCTTCGCCTTCGAGTCGTATTAATTATTCGCGAGAGACGAACTTTCACGGAATCGCGATAAAAGGTTCGCAACTTCGAACGAAGTATTTCGTTCGAAAATTATTACTCGCTGTCCGCGAATACGATTCGATGGTCTTCTCGTGCGAGCATAACCTATGGAAAAAGCATCGTCATTTTTTATTCCCGTCCATCACCGTTCTGTTCGACGTGACCGAATTATTTTCAAAGATAGTTCGAACGTATGTATGCAAATTATTTATCAGTGAGCAGAACGTACGGAATATGGATGCAAGATTCGATCGTCTTTTTATGCGACCATGACCAATAAATAAAGTATTGTCATTTTTTATTCCTATCCATCGTCGTTCTATTCGATACCCGAATTATTTTATGGGCTTAATTTATTTTAAAATTTCTAGTTTTACAGTCATTTTTTTCTAATAAATTGGGAATAAATAAAAAATATACTCGAAGTATTCTATACACCATTTAACTTAACATTTACTTTAAAATGAATCGTTTTAAAGTAATTGTTTGTATTAAATTAAAAATATATACTTAAAGAATTATTTTCTATAGAATTTAACCGATAAGAGAAGATCGCCGGTTATTTTTTATTCGCGTCTGTCATACGTTCGTCGTGGCTGAGTTCTTTCAAAACCGACCCAGACCTACGTACTTATATTATTTACCTGTAAGTAGGAACGTACGTAATACTGGCCTTCATTATTGATTCGTTGAACACGCCCGAGTCCATTCCAGAGGCAGTCAGGCCGAACGTACGCAAATTATTGATCATCGAGTATTCGCGACCCATCGAGTCTTAACAAGGGGATAAGACCGGAGTGGATGTTTCAATGGTAAAAAAAATGCGCGGAAAGTTTTTCGACGTTCCAACGAGATCCAAGACAATGGATCTACAGGATCCGGAATAATACAACGGCGCACGCGTTCTCTGCCTTTGAAACTTCCAAGTTAACGTTCGAACTGGGAGCGCATTTACGACCCACGGAAAGTTTATTAATGCGCAGTGTGCGAAAGAGAGCCGCTCGGATTATTTTTTTAACGAAGCTCGCGAGCTACGCGACGCCCTTTTTCTCTTTCTTCGCGGTGGTATCGGTAGAATCGTAGAAAATACACGGGGCCAGCTCCATTATGCTCGTACGGCCATTAACGGAGGATCCGACGCGCGTACGAATGTCGTAAGTTGGATAAATGTCATTGGCGCGAGTGCAATGAGAGCGTTCAACGCACTGCCCTGATCCGAGAGGTCCATTTATTAATGACGCTGCGACTGCAAGAACCTTCGCCGAACAAACGACGCGACTCGTACTTCGTCCCTGCGTATTTGGCTTTTTATAGCGTGGGATAACGACAACGACCGCAAACGACCACGCTGACACCGTGTACGAGCTGCGGAAACGAGCTCTTCTTCCTACGAATTTGAATTGGTCCGATCTGCCGTCTGCGAAGACGTACGAATTTTGTGGATAGAAAAGTCGTAGGAAAACGACAATGACCGCGAAGAAAACATCGACGTTTAATGCGAGCTGTTGGTACGGACTTTTTCTTTCTCCAAATTTCAACTGATCCGTCATCCGCGAAGAAACGTAAAAATTTGTAGAAGAGAAAGTTCGAATAAAGAAAAGAATCGAATGGAAATTATGGTTACGAGTTTTCCTTCGTACGAACTTGAATTGGTCGGATAATTTATTCAATTATAAGTTTATTCAAATTAACGGTAAATTAATTTCAAATAGAAAATTGAATAGAAAAGTCGTAGGATAAGGACAATGATACCGACGAGCTGTCGGTACGGAGTGTTTTTTCTTCCAAATTTCAACTCATTCGTGATCCGCGAAGAGACGTAAAAATCCGTGGAAGGGAAAGTTAGAATAAAGAAAGGGAATGCGAAAAAGACGTGGACATCGAATGCAAATTACGGTCACGAGTTTCTCTTCGTACGAATTTGAATTAATTCGATCTGCTGTCTTCGAAGACATACGAACTTGAATTAGTTCGATTTGCTAAGACCGAGAAGTTTTAGGATAACTACGCGAATGACACGGACTCCGATTGTAAACTGGAGAAATTGCTTGTCTTTATCTAAAGGCTATTCGAGTTCATTCGTGATCCACAAAGCTACTCGAAAATGCCTGAGTACGAGAACCGTAGAACGAAACGACGTTAACCGGCTTTGATTTGTTAATTTCTCACGAAGTCGTGGGCGGCTTTCCCTCGTTGATACGCCGAGCAGCCGTGGAACCACTTCCTACGGAAAAGTCGAGACCTTGTCGAATTCCCGGCCAGAACTTTTCATTCGGAGGCTCGAAACGACGACGGAATTTCGCCTTCTCCGTGCGTTGCCTCGGTAATGAATCCTCCAAGAAACGGCGAAATACTTTTACCTGCTTCTCTAAGTCGTCCGCCAATTTTTCCTTCTCGTTCCGCTTCTTGCGGTCGCGCGAGCTAACGCGTCTTTCGTCCGTTTATCGACCTGACTGTATCAATTCATTCTTTTTCTATTCAGAGACTGAAAAAAAAACTTCCACGTTTTCTTCGAAGAATTTAGTCACTTCATCGTCTTCATTAATAGTTTCTTGTCTAATCTTTCATCCTTGTTTACTCATACAAAAAATGAGTCCGTATCAGCTGAGAGTAACAGTTCAATTTTCCGCCATTTTTTTCCAGAGACAAATTCGATGTTCCATCGAAGCTTCACGCATTTTCGCGTTCTTCGAATCTCTCGAACACTTCAAAATTATGATATTTTTCTTCTTACGATTCTAATTTGTTTTACTCATCCAAAGAATGAGTCCGAATCAGTTGGGAAATGCAATAGTCCATTTTCCGTCTTTCTTTGCCATTGCGAACATCTTCGAAACTCCAAAGACAAATTCGACATTTAGATCGAGCTTTCCACCGAAGCTTCACGCATTTTCGCGTTCTTCGAATCTCTCGAACCCTTTAACGTTATTTTTCTCTCCACGACTCCAATTCGACTCCTTACGATCCACGTCGACGATCGGAACGTCTCGTTTTTCCGTAAACTCGACGCGTTCAGACGTAAAATCGAACTCGGCCGAGGCGCCGCGTCCCAAACAAACGTCGCGTCTCGCTATTCAGATCCGAAGCCGATTTTCGTTCCGTGCCAGTCAAACTCGCGCCACTGATCATCGTTAATCGTCTTAGGAAAGCTCGTTCTCGCTCTCCTTCTCGTTATCGACTCCTCGGATAGGAAAGGAAGGAACAGGCGCGGTCGAGTTTCCGCTCGTCAAGTTACAACGAAAGTTCGCATCGTACTGGCGGAAATTCGATAAAAAAAGTTGCTCCTACCTCCTCGTGGCGTGGCTTCGACTGCCACGTCGAGTGGCGATACTTTTAAACCGCGCTCAACAGGATGGGAAACGAGAATTTTGACAAAATTGCGAGTGGAAACAAAGCCCAGGCGATATCGCGTTGGATATTCCGCGAGAGACAGAAACTGAAATCCTCCTTCGATCTGTCGAAGGACGAGAAGCGCGGAAGGAGACTGGCTCGATGGAAAGTGGCAAACAGGCTTCGTCCTTCCAAGGATTTCGATCGAAGTTATCATTCTTCGAAATCGTCGTGGTGTTTCGAGGTCGAATTTTTTGCTCGGCGTAATGTGGAAAACTCAAGACAAAGGCATCTTTCTTTGCATCTTTTTTTTATGTACGGAAAGAATTATCAATAAAGCTCCAGAGCTTAAATTTCGTTTTACTTTCTACTTTATACAGTCTATAAATATTATATATAAAAAGTCGATCAAAATTGCTGGGTTGACAACAAGTTGACATAATTCAAAAATTAATTTGCACCAGACTATTGGTCACGAGGAAAATTAATTTGTACCACGATGGATTAAAAGAAATTCGAATCCTTCTTCGATACGTCGGACAGCAAGAAGCGAATAAAGAAAGCCAAAAATGAGCATTTTTTTGAAAGTAAGCATTTATTTCTTAGGCTTTCCGAGCTACCCTCGAACAGTTTCACTTCTGTTTCATTTTATCTGTCTGTTCAGTCCTTCGAAATCGAGGTGCCCTCGAAATGCGTGTCACGCGGCTCTAAATAGAGATCCGTTTAGGCGCGTACGTGCTCTTTACGTTCCACGCATCGATCCTCGCTAGACGACGTAATCTCTTGCGACGTTTCGTTTCTCTCGCGCCTCCAACGAAACAATAAAGAGAGAAACGAGAAACGTAATCGTCTTGTTTGTACCAACTAACGTCGAAGTAAGTCAATATCGCGAGAAACTCGAAAATATCTTGGACAGATCGAATTCGAAGGCGATACAAATTTATTGAAACCGAATTGATACAAAAATTTGCAAGGAAACGAACGAGTTCGTACCGAATAACAGTGCAAAAGAAGCGGACGTAATATTCATAATTATTTGGAAGCAGATAGAGACATCGATTTTACGAGATAATAAAAATTCGTCGTGATACATAAAAATATAAAATGGGGGATCGTAAAACCGTCGAATATCTTTCTCAAATCGAAGTTAAGTCCAGACTGCGTCGTTTCGAACCTCGGGGAGGTGTCGATTCTACGAGGTACGGACGAAGGAGTCGCGCAAGGGTCTCAAAGGAAACGCGTGTATCTACTGCAAAGTCGAAAATCCGGAGACGATTTTGGAGCAGAGTAAAGTACACAACTGTAATGTCAAATTCGTGCTTACTGCACGGCGTCCAAACGAAGCTGCACTCTAGGATAGACTAAACTTATCGAAACAATATAGACCCTAAAATGTTGAAAGTTACGCCGTACAACCTCAAGCTGATAAATAGTATTAAAAAATGCAGTTGCAGCATTCCAACGTCTGTTAGATAATACGTAAGATAATGTATTTCAAAGCAATGGACAACACTTTGAAAACGTATAGCACTAATTCATATGCGCGAGCAAAAATTTCCTTTTCTTTATATCGTGTATTTCAATCGTTAAATTATTATATTTCTTTTTTATATATATGGTATATATAATAAAATTGACAAGTTTTCTCTACAAAATGGCGTTTAATTCATTTTATTTGGCCAATTTGTTACGAAGTGGTAACTATTTACTTTTAACACATTCCCATTGGTCACCCTGTACTTGACTGGTGACGTCAATCACAACAGCGTTGGATTCGGTCTACGCTTCCACCGCTCGTTAAAAGAAAGGGTAAAATCATTTTCAGATTTTCCCCCCGCGATTCGAGCTTTCCTTTATTTCACGACGACGTGAAATTTAACGCGAGATTTTAATTTCTCGCAAATCGTCGCGTTCTTAGCCAAGGTCGTTCGAAGCGCGTTCGTCGACGAGGCGAGAACTCTCCGTTCGATGAGACGTCCCTCTCGAGACTCTCGCCGCTTTTCTCGCCGCGACACGTCCGCGCAAAATTTTCGCTCGGCCTCGAGTCGACTCGCTTTTTAATCGAGCGAATCCTCCGGCGAGGGTATCCCCTTGATCGAGCAGCGACAAAAGCCTCGATTTCGTCGATTTTCGAGAGGATCCAAATCGATGCTTCGTCCGTGCGTGCTCGAGGCGAAGTTCTACCGTGCAAAAACTCGGAAACGGCAAAAACGCGTAATTGAAATGCAACCCATTCGAGGGGGGACGGAAAGAGATCGTGGAGAATTGTTTCCTCTCTTGAAGGTAACATCGACGAGGAACGAGAGAGAGAGAGAGAGAGAAGAAAAAAGAATAAAAAATAAAGAGGAGACGCGCCGTAGATTATCGAGTCTTCGCAACGGTGAAAGATTTCTTCTAATCGAGTGACACCAGTGAGAAATCATGAGAAGTACAAACCCTTCGAGTTTCCCAGGAGGATTCGTCGGTGGTAATGGTATGCATCGTTGATAGTTTTCCGTGTTCTTTCTCGCAAATGACGCGCGATGCTTTGTATCGCGGCGAAACGATCCTCTTTTCTCGTTGCCTTCTCAAAAAAAGAAAGCGGACACGTAGTAACTTTGCTTATATCTCCGTTATTGGAGAGATCGAGTGGAAGCACGAAGCGTAGCCAGATCTTACTGTATTCGTTTAGATTATCGTGTTTTTAAAAAATATGGAAAGTGACTCTAGTAGCAGGAGTAAAAGTCATGGGAAATGACTCGAGTAGACGAGTAAAAAATCATGGAAAGGAATTGGAGTGGTAGAAGTAAAATCTCACGGGAAGTGATTCAAGTTGGACGAGTAGAAACTCATGGAAAATGATTCGTGAAAAATGATGAAAAGCGACACGAGTAGTACGAGTAAATAATCATGGAAAATAGTCGGAGTAGTACGAATGAGAAACGAAGAAGTACACAAACTCGTACTATCGCCCCGAAAGGGCGATCCACCGAGAGTTTCGCCGGTTAAATTTTAAATAAGCGCTTAGTCGCTCTTGTCCGATCGTGACGAGACTCTACCTACCTCAGCTTTCCGTAAAAAAAATGACGGACGAGTCCGTTTCCCACCGATGAAGCCAGTAAAGCGTCCTTTTGCCCCCGCGCCTCCACCGTGGCGCCGCAGTCGCGAGGAAAATCGCATCTCAGACCAGAGGGAAACAGTTGCCACGTAAATTACGTTTGAAAAATGATGAGCGCGAGATAAGACGAAAAGAACGAAAGAAAGAAAGAGACAGATAGGAGAATAAAAAGGAGAAGAGGAAGATAAGGAGAGTCGCTCGCTCGTGAATCGTACCGAGACAACCCGGAGAGAGGGAGAGAGAGAGAGAGTAAAAAAGAAAGAAAGAGACAGAGAGAGTGACGCGAGATAAAAGGAGCACCTATTTACCAACGATCGTTCGAATACGCCTTCGAGTACCAAAAACACGTCGATCGAGTCTCGAGAAGGCCGCGATCGATCTTGTTTCGAGTCTCTCCGGCGTACTCCCTTTTTTCGATCTGTTTTTCGATACCTAATTGCGTTAGCTCCGTTCGCGGTTAACCTCGAGCTCGTTCTTCGTCGCTCGAAAGGTTCCCCGCAACGACACCGAGTGTTTCTCAGGTCCGCGCCGCGCGAGAAAAGCGATCGAGTCAACGTTGACACGCCGCAATTCACCTCGGTCGAGAATCGATTTCGATTTGGCCGTTGTCGTTTTCGCGAGAGACTCGCCATCGACGGGAATAAAATTAAACCGTTTGCTCCTGGAAAAGCACCGAACGACTTTTCGTAGGATGCTTCGCGATCGGCCAAACGAATAATAAATTCGAATTAAATTCGCCCTCGTAAAAATCCGCTCCGAGGAAGTTTCCTATCGACGATTCGACTTCTTTATCGCTGGGAAATCGTGTCGATGGTTCGTCGAGCTTACCAGTCGCGCTCCTTTCTTCTTGTAAAGAAGAATAAATTATTCTGCCATCCAAACGAATCTTAACGACGATTAGCGATTTTATCCTTCTTTTCTTCTCGTCGACGTTTGTAACTTTTGACCCTTTCAACGCGAAAGCCGCATATATACGCTTGCTAAATTTTTTTCCTCTATAAGGCATCTACAGTTTCAGCGAACCGATCTTACGTAGAATTCAGCGATTTAACGACTGAAAATAGCAAATAGAGACAGGAAGCAACGTCAGAAATGAATTGGATTTTTGCAGTGAAACATTACGAGTCAAAGGGTTAACGCGCGACTAAAAATCGAATAAAAAAAATTAAATAAACATCGTCGATCGACGAATTTCGTCGCTCATTCGTGTTCATTATCCTATCGTAACGCGCTTAGAATAACGACGAACACTTCAGCGGCGTCCTAAGTAAAACGTACGAATTTGGCATGGCGATGAACGCGTTAATCGTCGAAATTAATTTTCTCTATCTTTATAAAATCGTAACGGAGTGGTCGTGGCGTCGGCAGAAACGTTTCTCCACGAGTGGCTCGAAATCCTGAAGGATTCTCGCGCGCGAAAATCTCTCGATGATCGCTCTTCCGTCGCGTTAGTCCCTCCGCGAACGAAGAGATAAGTGGCCGTTTACCGTCCGGCGCGGTCGTTGCGCTTGCACCGAGCTACAGAGCGATTCTTGCCGAGCTGTTCTTTACGCGGAGAGAAATGAAATTGGCAATATCGATAAAGTCAAACTACGTCGGTAATGTAAGGGCTCGTACGGCGGCGCATCGGCGGCGCGACCGTAAAGCGCGGGTACATTTCTTCTTAAATGGGCCCATTTAATTTCGAAGGAACATTCCAATATACTTCCGCTATATCTGCGCCACATACCGGCAACCGTGGAAATGGCGAGGCCAGATGGTGGCGAACGAGACCGAATTGGGTACGTCACTGGCTGCGTGGAAGGAAGCGAGCCAGGACGAGGGCGTGCCGAGGACTTCTTTCCCGCGATTACGCCTCGTTTCACTGATTCCCCTGCGAGAGGAATTAATTAACGCCGAGGGATGAAGACGAAAATCGATCGAGTCGGGGAAAATCGACGCGTTTCCATCCTCGCGTGCGACGGATCGACTTTTAAGGAGGGTTGGATCCCCTTCCTTTCGAACTTCGATCGTCTTTTCGCTTCTCCTCTGCCTCGAAGAAGCTTTCTTTTCCAAGAGCGAAAATCTTTTTATAACAATCGCGGCTCCTCCGACGTCGAGTCTCATCCATTTCGAATCAAACGTTACGCAGAGGGAAATCGTATTTACTGTTAGGTTGGTGCATATGAGATATCGCATTTTCTTTTATTTTTTATGCTTTTGTTTTTGACATAACCTCGCTCATAGTCGTACCAATTTCGCAAGGATGCGAATTCTACGAAACAATTGCGAAATTAGTCGCCAACCGACTTTCATTTTTTTAAACATTTGGAACTGTTTTTACGGGCTAAACAGTGTGAAAACGAAGACAGTCTGAAAAATTTCATATCAGAATTTATCGATTCCAAAGATCGGAATTTTCTTAAGACAGGCAACTATGCTTTAAAATCTTTTTGGAAAAAATGTATCGAAGCAAATGGAGCATATTTCGATGGAATAAACAGCATTTGAAAAGAGATACGCTGTCTTGTATATTCGCTTAAAAATCCGATATTTCATACGCACCGACCTAATATCGTGCTTTTTCTTTTGAAATAAAAATAAGATCGCGGTAGAAGCTGTAATAAAATTTGAAGGGAGATATTTCGTAAGTACACCGGTGTACGGTACGATACGCAACGGATTTGAAGGGATTAAAATTTCCATTCGACGCCGCTGGTAGGGTCTAACGAACGAAGGACGACTTTCAGACGGATTCGAGGAGGTGGAGGAAGGCCGTCGAACGTCGAGATCTCGAGAATCCCGCGACGATTCGTAAGCAGTTACGTAACTCTCGGCGGAGGAAAGGCGTAATTCGAGGGCGAATACGGAGCTGCTCTCGCGTTACGACGAGGGTGGAGGCGAAGTCCTCGTAGTATTTAGATCCGACGTTAAATTATTTAAATTATTTATGCTTTATAGCGTATTAAATCGTAAAACGGTCGGAGGAATCCGGGCGCGAGACATTACCGGTTTTTATGACTCCAAGTTCTTGCATTAATTCAAGAACGTCGCGTTAAGCCAGCCAGCAAAACTGCGAGAGAATACTTGAAAACTGTTACGGGCCGAATAAATATCTTGTCCCTTCAGTTTTGCCATTGTCGCAAAGTTATTTCGCCGTTAATAAATAAATGATGGGTCACGGTCGTTATTTCGCGCATTTATAGGCAAACTTTTATCGTCGAGCATTTACAACGAACTTCGTAGCTCTTTCAATCAAACTGTGCTTTTCCCTCTGCCCTTCCGCACCCCTCGACTCGATCACCCGTCTTCTACGTCGCATCTGACGCGTCTCCTTCCTTCGCCAATTCGTTTCTGCTCCTCTTTTTACTTTTATTCTCCCCCGCCCCTCACTGTTTTACCCTGGAAACGTCGTATACCGAACTCGTAACCGCGAGTCTTCTTCTTTTTCTTCGACTCTAAGCAATGGTAATATCCGGTCGTAGCGCGCCGACAGTAGTACGAACTTAAACAGCCGCGACCAGCGCCACGCGGACGCGCGACTCGTGGCGTAACGACGCTCGTAACGACGAC
The DNA here is from genome assembly GCA_025433975.1 of Liostenogaster flavolineata. Lineage (NCBI taxonomy): Eukaryota > Metazoa > Arthropoda > Insecta > Hymenoptera > Vespidae > Liostenogaster > Liostenogaster flavolineata. The sequence goes on along the minus strand of JAITYT010000091.1, from coordinate 168,754 downwards.
AGCAACGATCTTTTCTAACGTACCTCTTGTGGTACGAGAAAGATCGGGAGATTTTTCGTCGCTTCGCTCGGTCTTTCGTGAGATCTTCGGGTCGATGTGTGATCGACTTTGAACTTAGAAAATTCGACTATCGTTTTATCTAATCGAATCTTGGAGGTACGATCCAAGAACAACGTCTTTATACTCGAATTGTCTTCGTCTTCGTCTCTAAACAGTGGTAATATCCGAACGTAGCGCGCCGACAGTAGTGCGAACTTAAACAGCCGCGACCCGCGCCACGCGCTCGCTACTTAACGACGCTTGTAACGACTACAGCAATGATATTTTAATATTTATACATTATCGTAATCGACGTGCTTTGCGATCGATTTTAGAGGTACGATTCAAGAGCAACGTATTTATCCTCAAATTGTCTTCGTCTCTAAACAGTGGTAATATCCGAACGTAGCGCGCCGACAGTAGTACGAACTTAAATTTTCTCTAATCGACGTGCTTCGCGATCGATTTTCAAGATACGATTCAAGAGCAACGTATCTATCCTTAAATTATCTTTATCTTCGAGTCTAATCAAATTATCTTCCTTATCGAACGACACGCGTCCTTACGAAAAATCGATAAACCGAAGAATTACAGAATGACTGCTAGGTCGGCGGTTGGTTAACCGTTGCGAAGAAACCATGTTTTCCTTTCGGACGATTATGCGTGATTCGATCGGACAAGATAAGGCGAGACTCGAGTGATTTCGTCTTACGAGCTGGGAATCGAATCGATCGATCGAACCCTCGTTCCTTCGCGACTCGTTACTTCGACGCGAAGGGCGTAAGGCAAGGCGCGTATCTCTGCTAGATTCGCTTGATAAGAGGAGGGTTAAGAAGACGGAAGAAAATCGAGGGCGGTCGTGGAGAGACGATGGATCTCGTCTGGATCTTACGAAAATGGTCAAGCGACGATGTTCGTCTTGAAGGAGGGATCGAACGCGATTTTCCCTTGAATAAAATCGTCGCTTTTACCGCGTTCGAGTGGGAAGACGGCGCTTTCGAGGGATGCCTCTTCTCGTTAGCATCTACGAACCGTTTCGATCGTTCGACACGGAAGGATGAATTATCAGATGTCGTTATCAGCAGTCGATAGGACTGCGTTGCCGCGAGGAAGCTCGTGAAAACGGAGGGACACTTTTTTTCGACCATTTCGCGCGCAGCTCGGACCATGAATCTTGAGACAGGTGCGCCGAACGATCTTGGAATCGTGCTAGGGAGTTTGGTCACAACGCGATGTACGAACAAGAAATGCGATCGTTTTTCCTCGTGTTAATACACAGGCTTGTAGCTTGGACGATTATATTCGTTGGTAAACTCGTAAATAATAAATTATAAATTATAAATCGTAAAAAATAATAAAACCTTATAAAATAAATCCAAACAAAATTTCAGCAGCATATATGACGTCAATAAAAACATATAAAGAAATCGTAATTATTGCATTTTAATATCTTGTAAAAAGATTCCAGAAAAACGGTTAAAATTTTAGGCGTTAGCACGAGACTACCCAAAGAGGACATGCTTAACAAAATCGCTCTATCTCGCTTACAATTGTCCTTTAGAGGAAGGAGCTCGATTAAAATGTAATTCTTCTATCTCGTATGAATAGACAGGCTTGGAGCTTGGGCGATTATATTCGTTGTTAAACTCGTAAATTAAATACCATCGAGATCCGACGACGCTACTTGGATTTTTCTTCAGAGATCAAAGAAAACCTGCTTAATAAAACCGCTCTATCTCGCTTATAATCGTCGTTTAGGGAAAGGAGGTCGATCAAAACCCAACGAATGCATAAAAAATGTTAACTTTCTTTTTCTCATGTAAGTATCAGGGTTGTAGATCGAACGAGTACAATCTTAAAATATTGTCTTAGAAATAATAGAATATTTGTTTAAAGAAATATCAAAGATATTCGCGTCCACGCGATCGTGATCGCGCAAGATCAACGAATTCACTCGCATACGGCGTCGAAATTTGCAAAACGTGGTGAGTCGCGGGACGGCGGACAGTTCGCGCGTTTGTCCTGAAAATATGACGCCGCTAGTTGTGTAACTTCTTTGTCAACGGTTATAAATCTAGGGAATAAAGTCGACGAAACTATTCCTCGAGAAATGTAATTAAAAGTTCCACGTAACAACTATCTTTTTGGTCCTAGGAGCGGATGCGACTCCTCTCGGTCCCTCGAAATTAAGCGAAGTACGCGAGGCATCGCGTTTCGT
>JAITYT010000091.1:150101-162397 GCA_025433975.1 Liostenogaster flavolineata | reverse complement strand
TCTCTCTCTCTCTCTCTCTCTCTCTCTCTCTCTCTTTATTTCAGTTTCTCTGTTTTTCTCTGCCTCTTTTTGTATTTCCATCCGTCCATGTGCGTCCAGCGAAAGACGAATGACATTTTTAACGATTTCCACGTCTCCCACTAATTTTTCAATTCGACCGATATAAATATGGACAATTCGCGCGAGCGCGCTAGCGATTAGAAAAGAACGATTTCGTGTGAACGCGCTTGCGACTAATTCCTCCAGAAAGCACCGCGCTCGACTAGGACAACAACGACTTAATCCACGGACCGCGCGAGTATTTTTCGTATCCAAAGAAAATATCTCGCTGGTGGAAGGAAACGCGGACGGTTCGAGTTGGATTCTATTGATTTCTTCGCGAAAGCAGGTTACCTACAAGTGTCTGCGATTCGGCTCTAAAAGGAAGGAGAATCGCGACTCATTGTTTTTCCTCGTTCGAAGGACCGTTAGTTCTTCTTACCTTCCGTGCGAATTATTTTCCAAGCGACGTTGGAACGTCGCCGACGTGAAAAAAATCCCGCGTCGTTCGCACGTCGAACTTTGAACCAATGGTCGATGCAAACGTCGAGAGAAAAAGATGTCAAGGCGACGAGATTTTTCTCCATTTTTCCTCGGTCCTCGTTGGCTTAATATTAGGCTCTAATATTATTGCAACGGAGTAACGTTTATTAAATACAGCGTAAAACGGTTAAATTTAAAAGTGACGATGTTCACTCGTCGAATTCTCGCTCTCAACTGTAACAATAGCCGCTATGGCCTTGATGAGAAAAACAGAAAACACTCGAACTACTCGCGACGAAAAACCGCCTACACGATCTATTTGTACTTTAACACATTCAGGACCGCAAAGAAATCTGTAAGACGTACGCCTGAGACCGCTTGTACGTTCTAAAATCATCGTAACTTTCTTATTTATGAAGCAATTTTTATGAAACTTTCAGAAATTGCGTAATAGGATGTATTCTAGGCATTATCGAAAAGAAAATATTTTTTAATAATTATAATAACTTTTTCACTTAAAAAGATAATTTGTACGAATATTTTAGAAGTTGTAAAGTAGGATGCACTTTAGATATTATTAAAAAATTGTCTTATAATAATTATTGTAAAATTTTATTTAAAAATAAATTTCACCGAAGTTTTCAAAACTTTTTTAAAGTATGATATCGTGTAAAACATTTTTCGCTATGAAGAGGACCCATACAAAATTTACATATATTACATATATATTACACGGGTTATTTCGTGATCCATTCGTAACAGATGGGACGAAAATTCTCGAAAATGTGATCGGCTGCACGCGAGAGCGCGTGGATGTCGCCATTAGAATCAGAATAGAAGGGGAAAGACGCGAAGACTACGGAAACGGAGCGAAACGGCGAATGGAAGGGTGGTGGAAAGGGGAAGAGGGAACGAAGGTGGATACGTCGTTCCACTCCGTTCGAAATCGAGCGCGTATCCCTGCGGGATCTCGTCGAGGCTATTTCCTTCCCTCGAACCTCGAACGTTCCTGTTTTCGAGTGGTCAAACCCCGACAAAGCCGTCCCCAAACCCTCGTGGCTACGTCTTCCTGCTCGCGATAAGTTAGCGCGCGCGAATCCTTCTCCGTTCGGTGGAGCGCCGTACCTGGACTTAGGCCAAATACTTTTATGGCCTTTCGTCGCGGCGACACGCCGCTCTTTGTTACGGAGGCCAGACGGAGCCCGACACAGGGGTGGAGAAATACGTAGGAAAGGATCGTATCGACGGAATGATTTGTCCGCTTTTCCAGTCGACGAGAGAAGGCTTCTTCCAATGGTGAACTTTACGGACATGCGAATCGTTTCACGTGCTTTCGTTTTTATTCCATTAATTTATCGTTATTTTAATTATATATTATTTTATGGAAGGTCTCGGTACTGCTGATTGTTTCGCAAATTTAATTGCGAGTAATTTTGGCAAAGAATACACTTATCGAGAAGGATTTTTTTAAGGAATAAACTCCCGTCTTTCCGTTTTGTTTCGATTTAATCAATTAAGTGTGTCTGACGTGTATACACGTCAAACCAAATCTTGCGTTTCACGTCGTTAATAAATAATAAATAATAAAAATGTAAGAAAATAATAAAAAATAAATGCTAAAAGTCATCGCTTGCTTTTAATTCCGCACACTGCGAAGAGTTTTTAATACAAAATTCCACCCTTAACTAGTTAATTCTATGAATAATACTTGTTGTAAATCTGATCGAGAAGAATTCTTGCTAGGAGAAAGCTCAAGTTTCAATCGTAAGATGCGAAAATGTTGATCGACGAATCGTTTTGCGTCCTTTCGTTTTACCTCGATTTTATTCTACGAATAGTACATGTAATTATTTCGAAAATTTGATCGTGAGTAATTTTGGCAAAGAATAAACTTACCGAAAAGAATTTTTGCTAGGAGAAAACTCAAGTTTTAATCGTTAAATGCGAAATCGCCGATCCATTCCATTTTATTTCGATTCTACCGTATAGTCGTACTTATCGAACGTTTTGCGGTCTGCACGTAGGAAAAACCATGCTTCAGATATTCCATCCTTTGTTACAGAGACCAGAGAAATACGGAAGAAGAAATCGTATCGGTGGAATGATACGTCCATTTTTCCAGTCGACGAGAGAAGACGTTGCTACGATGAACTCGTGAACATGCAAAATCTTCGATCGACGTCTCGCATCGTTTCATTTTATTTCAGAAGTATCCGATATGAATGACGACTATGAACGTGAGTAAAACTTATTGCGATTGTTTCTAAAATTCTACATTAAGAAGTTTTCTTTAGTCACGTCTCTGGACGACTATTTAATCTTAGAATCAGTCGCGTCGTTTTCAAGTATTTCCTCTGCTTCTTACGCGCATCCTACTTTCCATAGATTTAAAACAAAATTATATCAATTACTACTCTCTTAAAAAGCAAACAACGCTCTTCCATACGATCAAGAGGACCGTTCAGGATTTTTCTTCGGTCTCTAGACGACTATTCGATCTTAGAATCAGTCGCATCGTTTTCAAGTATTCAATATCTTCTCTGCTTCTTACGCTCATCCTGCTTTCCATCGATTCGAAACAAAATTCGAGTTCGTTCGAAACGAACGTTTCGTGGTTCAAACGTTACTTGGAAATCGTTGGGAAGTTCGAGAACGAAGCGTGCAAACGCGGATTGTGATTCTCGTTTCACGAAGACGCTCTTGACTAGTTCACGTGCCGATCGATGGGAAGACGAGTTCGGAAAGTTCGTTTCGCCGAGAAACGATAGACGTTGCGAGAGAATCGCGTGAAAATGTTTCGCGTTCCTTTTGACAGGTTTAATCGACCCGCGACGAACTAACGACCTACGTAAATACGTACGAGGAAACGACGACGGTGTAACGAGCGCCGTCATCGATCCGTACGTCGTCGCGTGGCTTATTATCGCGCCAAAGAGGCCGACGTTGTTTTAACCGGCTGCAAAAATTTCGATTGCTTCAACGATACGCTTTCGTTTCACACGAACGGTTCGCCTTTTTGCCATTTCTATTACGAATAACTATAGGTTGTTGGAGAAGTAACTTCGCTTTTCACAAATAAATGGCGACGCTATGTTTTTTTTAATGACGTAATCGTTACGATTACGGATCGCGAAGTTGTCAGAAAGACGACAAAGAATCTTCGAACAAAATGAAAAATACATGCGAAATGTACATGTGTAGTGTAACGAATGTAAAAATATGACAAAATGATCTTTTAAAGTTCGTTTCTCGTATACAAAATTGCGTTTTTTTCACGCCTTAAAAACCGGAATTATTTTCTTGTCCACTCAATATTTCACTCGCGTTCGTACTTAGGTGAAAGTACTTATATCGTTTCACTGAAAATAAATTCTCTTCGTTCATTAATCGATATCGAAGATTTCTAAAAAGATACATCAAATTATTATCGCGCCAAAGAAGCCAACGGTGTTCGATCGCCTGCAAAAATTCCATGTCCACTGCGAAATATTGTTTTCGAATGACGTCATCGAATAAAATGGAAAATATATTAGGTTGTTTGGAAAGTAATTTCGTTTTGTTTAATGAAAAACGTTGTTTTTTATGTTTTGTTTTGCTTTCACTATTGTGAAAAAACGAAATTACTTTATATAAATTTTACTGTACGCTATACTGTAAATTTTACCATATAAATTTAACCATCAACCGATATCGAAGATATCTAAAAAGATACGCCAAGTGACCAACGAAGCCAACGGTTTTCGACCGCCTAGGAAAATTCGACGTCCACAGCGAAATCTCCTATCCATCGTCGTATAGATCGCTCTAACGACCCTCTCTTTCGTTCTACGTGGATGATTCGCCTGTTTCACGTCGAACGACTTTTCTATTTAAATTTCCTCTGCGAACAAAACTCTGAATCTACCGACAGAAAAATCGAAGCATTGCGCCTTCCGCCAAAAATAGCCTCTTTTCCTCGCCTACCGTTCAATATCGAGAATTCCCAAAAAATTTCTGTTCGACGAACATACGCTACTAGAAAAAAAAGCGTTCTCGTCCATCCAAGTGCGACAGCATCCTCACGAGCCCGACTTAACGTCGTCGAGGTGGTTCGTCGCGTAAAAAGGATCCAAGTAGCTCGATCGCCGCGAGGATTTTACGTCTCACTACGAAGGCGCGTACGCGACGTCGAGATTCCAAGGTACTCGCGTCGGAAACGTTCGATTCGATGGCGACGCCTCGTCAAACGCGAAAGGGAGGCTGGCGTTCCCAATATTGCCGACGATCTTTTCGTCAAACTCGCTCCTTCCAGCGATGTCGTCACGACGAGGAATTTAATCTGGCTGCGATCTCGTGAATCGATGAAAAATCGTTCGCGCGAGACGGAGAGAGAGAGAGAGAGAGAGAGAGAGAGAGAGAATAGTTCGAGGCGGTGACTCGAGCAGAGACGTTGTCGTCTCGACGTTATCGCGCGTTGAATCCTGCCGGTTGCAGCGTTCCCATTGTCACGCGTCTCTAGTGCGAGCTACGAACCGCCCTTAGTTTCGGATACGCCGCGTTAACCCAACGAATTAATAGATTCGACGCGATATCTGTCGTGTGCACGCGCTGCCGCACTTGCCTTATTAAATCGGTTCGAAGCGAGCTCGTTATCGTTGCCCCTCTTTTCCGTACGAACCTTCCAAAATGTAGAGAATTTCCGTCTTTTGACGTGAAAGGCCAGACGTAATTTTCAGCCATTTTGTGACTTTTTTAACATCGTGACATGCGAAATACAATCGACATCGAAATTCTTCGAAAGTCATCTTTTGCTTGGCTTAGGACGAAGTCTGATTTAGAGAAGAAATGGCAGCAACGTAACAAAATAAATGTAATTAAATGAAAATTCTTCGAAAAATCCGCAAACGAAAAGCGATAACGTAGCGATCGTTTCTTGCAAAAAAAAAAAAACTGAGGACCACGATAGGCGCGTCGCTGCCTCGATTTTTCTTTTCTCAAGTAAACGAGCTATCGCGTTGTACGCAGCATCGAGCTCGAGGCTCGATCAAAGGGACCGCGTCGTTTTAACGCGTCAGGCGTGAATAAATTTATCCTCACGGGGCTCGGTCTTCCTTCTCTTTCTCTCTTCCTCTCTACCTACACCTTTGTGACTCGATTTTTCTCTCCTTCTCGAGAGGTAGGATCTCGAGCTCGCTCACCTCGCTCTCCACGGAGACAAGATCGCGAATAAATAATCTATTAGCGAGCTTACGTGCGTGCGTGCGTGCGAGCGAACGAGGCACGATAAATCACTCGAAAGGCGTCGTTAAGATGAGATCTGTTGCGCGCCCCTGGCTTCGACTAATGCGCGTAAGCGACCGTCCTTTGACCTCGCCCTTTTCCTCCCTCTTTCGACCGGCGAATTTCTTTCGCCTTTCGAACACATCGATCGAACGCAACTTCGTCAGCGCGCTTTGTCACCGAAAACCGAGCGGCTTTATACGCGTTAAGTCGACTGCTGTCGCTGTTGGAGTCGCTCGTTACCGTCGAATCGGATTGGAAAATTCGCATCGACTAAAATCCAAGCGACGTTCGTCAAATAAAAACGTTTGTCGCCACTATTCGCATGGATACTCGAGATATCACAGAGATACGGATATTCGTGAGGAATTTCACGCCATACGTGGCCTTTAAGCGAAAGGACAACTTTTTTTTTTAAAACGAAATTTCTCGCGATCGAAGAACAGCTTTCGCGACGTGAAATTAAAACGTTCGATAATTTTGTTATTTACGACGAATACACTTCGATATTCTGGATAAGTTATCGAACAAGACGCGGATGCTGCTAAGATCGAAAATTATTTAAGATATTTAAATTTCGTTATTTACTTACTTATTTATCACTGACTTATTTATTATTTAATTTACTATTTAAGATTTAGAATCTCGGTTTTCACAAAGAGACCGTCGTCGTTACGATTAGAAATCGTGAAATTGGCGAAACAATTCTACGAAGATCGACGAATACGCGATATCGCTTTCCTAAGAATAAAAGTTAATTCCGACGTAAGTTTCATCCAGCTTTCTCTTTTCGAATCTTCTCTTCCGTACCTCGTGGAAAGTTGGAGTTGCGAACGTTCGAATCGCTGCATGAAACGATGTAAGAGTTTTAGATCGTTCGTTCGTTCGTGATCGCTGACTAAAGCACGATAAAACTCGACGTTTCTTCCGACGTGCGACGACGAGACGGATTTACTCTGAAACGTTAACGCGATAGTAAACGCGCTTTTCTCGTTAACGAATTCACCGCCGCGTCGGTCACGCGAGACCGGAGTACCTCCAATGTCGAGCCATCATTCGTCACCACCGATCGGCGACCGACCGTTCTGAAAAAGATTTCAGAATTTCACAATTACAAAATTCCACGTGGAACGAAGGAGCGACTAGAGAAAAAAATCGACGTCGTTTCGAAGCGACGGAAATCGACGAAATCGTAATCTAGACGCGGAAAGGAAGAAAGGAAGGAATCGTCGAGGCGAAATCAAAGCCAAGAATAAGAGCTCTGCTTTACGTCGCGATTCGGTGGTGCGCGACTGAAAATCAACGTACGTTAATTGGCTTTTCGACGTGGCCAACCAGTGAGACAGACAGACAGACAGACAGACGACCGATCGACCGACCAACCGGTGAACCATCCGACCTACAAACCGAATCAACGTTCAACTGGAAGACGGAGGAACGTCGAGTACCAAGACGGCAAACGCACCAATTAAATTACATCGTACGGAGTTGCCGCTTGGTGCTGGTGACTCCGATTACTTATTCAACTCGTGTCATCCGTAACTCTAATCCGGATTAAACGATCGATCGCGTCGGATTAGCGCATAAAAAGCAACGCAGCCTCCGTTTCGTCGTTGACGGTGCCAACCAACCAACCAACCAGCCAGCCAGCCAGCCAGCCAGCCTAGCCAGCGAAGCGTAGCACCGTACGAACGTCGAAGCACGGAGACAAAGGACGTTCCTTTCTCTCTCTCTCCTTCCTTACTCCGTGGTTTCGTCTCGCTCTATCCATCACCTGGGTTACCCAACTGCGTACTTTTCTAGTCGCACTTAATTACTCGGTCGTTGGCCTCCGTATTTTAACGTACTGACGTTGTCCTTGTTTTCCTTTTTAATAGAGGGATTGTTCTACGTTTCTTCGTCGGAACGTTTTGTTAAATCGACGCGTGTTGACGTTTGGAAAAATGAGGATTGGCTTTTTTACACTTGGATTACCCGATTGCGTATTTTTATGGTCGCAATTAATTCTCGATCGGTCCCAATTTTCTTTTTTTATAGAGAGATTGTTTTATGTTTCTTCGTCGGAACGTTTTGTTAAGTCGACGTGCGTCGACGTTTGAAAAAACCGTTCACTTTATCGCACTGCACTACGCGACGCGACGAAATTACGAATATTATTTCACCGATATTCACGCGTCGACGATCGGTTACGGACTGATCGTAAGACACCTTGGTCGACCGAAATAAAAGAAAAGGAGAGCGTCGTAGTTCGATGAATTGTTATTGTCGTCATTCTGATAGTAAGCTAATTATAGAAACTCCTACGAAAACTCATTTCCTTTCATTTTATTCTTATTATTGAAAAGCACTTATACGAACAAAAAACGGCACCTGGTAACAGAGTTTTCAAGGTAAATAATTCTACTTCAAATAACAAAAAATATTTATCGTTGTCATTAAACGAAAGCAGGATCTAGGCAGTGGACGCAGTCGCATCTCGAACGAGATATGTCGTCCTTCGCGTTTCTCGAAATTCTTCCAAACGACGATATATCGTTCTCTCGCACGAAACGTTTCAGCTCGTAATCTTTTCCTCCTTTTCGCTCGAACGCCCAGCTTGGAATTTCTCTCGACAGTTGGATGGTCGTTTCGTCTCCGTCGTCCCGCGGTTTCTCGTGGTATTGCCGCGACTTGATATTAAAATTGACAGTCCGGGCCAAGGCGATCGGAACAGCGGCCATAAATTTATTAAGACGTGACGGCGCATAATGGCATCCGATAGCGCCGTGGAAGAATGCACGACGACGAGGCGGTCCGGATGGATTTTTGGAAAGAGGGCGGAGGAGAGATTCGCCGAGATATTCAGCGCGATCTTTCGAAGGAAGCCCGAGGGCCGGAGCTTTTGTAATTCGATGGAGAGATAAGCCCTTTGAGCCGCGACGATCCTTTCCCTCCTTGGAATCTAACGGGAACGTTTTCCACATTTTCTCACGCGTTTTTCCTCAGAATTTTCACTCGCGGGGGCCGAACATGAATTATTGCGTCGATGCATCGGTAGCCGCCCTCCCTCTTTTCCACGATTTCCTGACGATAACTCGCGATCTCGACGCGCAAATAAAATCGACTTTCGTTCGTCCGAAAAATACCATTTAATACTAAACGAACATAATTTACTTTAATCGTTTGTATTGCTTGTAAAAATGGAACTGACTATTTTATTAATGTACATTGTATTGGGTATATATAATAAAATATCTAATAAAAATATAATATAAATAATAAAATAATAAATGAATTTTTAAAAAACCGAAAATCGGCACGGACTTTTCGGACAACCCAATACATTATTTCGTAAGGGATCAATTGACCGCTTACGGTGTGATTAGGTATACGCAAAGATCGGTACGTACAGTGTTAATTTAGCTCGAGTGAACAGATTTCTTACGAAATTCAAAACAAATAACAAAATGAAACTCTTTCGAGGAAATCTTCTTCGTTGAATTGTTGAAATGCGACTCTGGCAATGGACAGTACGACTACAATCGAAGTTACGTCAAAAACAAAAGCATAACTACAACATAGAGAGATGAACGTTCACGTGTAAAGAAAATCCATCATTGGCTCTTCGATTTTCTCGCGCTCTTCTCAACTAAGCTGCCAAATCCACAACGAAATCGTCAGTCGGCGCTCGCTTAAAACAGCTCTTAATGAGTGAAACTCGTCAAAGTCTGCGATGTCACGCGAAATGAACGAGTCGTCTCGTACGTCAAAGGGTTAGACGAGGTGAGTTTTGACGTCTCGTCAATCTCAATTTTATTTTAATCTTAATTCAGAATCGAGCGAGACGAAAATCGTCTCGTTCAAAATCGTCGTCGTAACACCAACTGTGAAGGTGTTGTAAGGATGAAATGTCACTGCACGAAACGATAATATTTTAATAACTGCAAAACAACGATAATGATGATGCTGTTATCTTATTATAATATAATAATAATAATAATAATAATATTTTAATTTAATATTCTACAATAAAAAATAAAAAGAATAAAATAATTCACGACGTCTACGTGCATGTATAGTGCTTGCTATTACTGACTGTAACTACTAATCGATGCTAATCCATTATAAAATACCGTCGAAATCGGTCAAATCTTTCGAGAGAAACGTCCAACGGATCAGATTTTCCGCTTTCTCGGGATAGACGCGCAGAACGCGCGAATCTCGTGGAATTACGCGACTCCTGGTGCTCGTAAAATCGACGAGTATCGTTACAACGTCGAGAAAAAGAGGGGCAGGGAAGGGGACGCGCTTGTAAACGATGAAAAAAACGATGAGAAGACGCCGCGTGTCTCCCGTTAAAACATAAATAGGATCCGAGATGGACGCGCCACGCACGAGAGAGCAGCTTGACAAAGCGAATGGATTTTTGCGTCGGAATGGCGATAATAACGGGAATTACAGGCGCTTTTACCTTCCTTTTACCGTTCGTTTCTGACTTTCCACCGCGAAGCGTCCTTCCATTGCTTTCGTACGTCGCGACGTTTTTCTTCGAAATAAAAGGGAGAAAAAAGGAGAGAGAGAAAGAGAGATAAGGAAGGACGGAAAGGTAGTAAGACGAAAGGAGGAGAGAAACAAGGAAGAACTCGCATATTTCCTCGCGAAACTTTCGCGATATTAATCTTGCACGATGGATCCGTGGAAAAATGGCCGCACTCCGGACGAGATGGCGATTTATAAATTACACGTAATCGAGCGTCCCGACACGCGCGAAGATCGCGCATCCTTTCTCCATTCCAAGATGGCTCGGAGGCTCGACGTCCTATCGATGACTCGATCGCGACGTATACGAGAGAATATCGAGAGACGATCCGTCGTTCGGAACGAAACTCGGCGAAAAGGAGAAATAAAAATTTCAGAAAAAGGATAAGAAAAGAATTCAGGACGTTCTGGTGTTACATTTTGCGGTAGCTGACTATAGTTACCGGCACACAATGAGTCACTATAGTCACTGGCCACAAAAATGAAGCCAAAAGTGGGATCACGCGTTCATCCGTGTTCCGAAAAGTTTCATACAGAATATTATCATTAAAAAGTTGTCGCTCGATATTGAGTTACGATTACAATGGCAAGATTAATATTTCAATTTTCGGCGACTCCATGGCGAGGTCCGCCCTTGGCAAAACAATTAAATCGTATTTCCAATAGGCACGAGATGCTTCGAAGAACAAACACAGATCAGTAAAAATAGTAAAACTATGGCTGGTGAATTGCTAGCTCGGGGAATGGATCCAAAGCCGAAGAAGAGAACGCAACGAAGTAGCCGATATTCCATCGATCCTCGAAGCTTCTCGCAACCACCGACCAAACCGTACGATACTCCGCTCTCAATGGCGCCCTTCGAACACGACCAATCGCTGTTAACGATTCCTGGAGCCCTCGAAAGCACCGACTGGTGTTATCGGCACGGCGGCGTCGAAGTTTAAGAGCTTTCGACGCAACGGGACGCCGCAACGACGCCGACGTCCTCAACGCGTTAACCAACAAGCGATCGCACGGTCGACGCCATCCACTCCGCTTCGATCCTAGTTGTCCGTCGTGTCAGCGTCGTTGTCGTCGTCCTTCTTTCCTTCTCTCCTCGGCTCCGAGGCACGATCGTGTCCCTGGACCTCGTGGGTGTCTCATTAGAATCTCGCTTCCACGCTTGGATACTTGCCGAGTTGAAATCCGGCCAATGCGGTGGGCTGCCGTTTTCGGAATTTGACGGTGTCCCGCGTCACCTGACGAATGGATCGCTTGTTTGCACTCGTCGTGGCCCCACTGTGGTTTCCTACGTTCTCCTATAGCTACGTTGTCCTAAGCCCTAGCGGAGGCGAGCTCATCGCGATCTAGAACGAAGGAACGCCGAGGTCGATTTTATATAATAGTCCTCGCGCGTTGATTTGTCCTTGTTACGCGAGAGAGAGGAGGTCGATTTTTCTGCTTGGTTTTCCATCCTCGAAGAATTCTTGCGATCGAGCAGAGCCCAGTCTATCGAATTTGGGCAGAAAAGAAAATCGAGATCGATTTTATAGTCTTTGCTCGTTGATTTGTCGTTGTAAGCCGTAAGAGAGAAGGTCGATTTTTCTGCCGAGCTTTCCATCATCGAAGAAACGTTGTTTGGGTAAATTCTTTCGTTTGATCGGAGCTCAGTCCATCGAGTTTGGGAAAAGAAGAAAATCGAGGTCGATTTTATGGTCTCTGCTCGTTGATTTGTCGTTGTAACGCGCGAGAGAGAAGGTCGATTTTTCCGTTGAGCTTTCCATCCTCGAAGAAACGTTGCTTAGGCCGTTCGATAGACAGGCTGAATTCTTCTTGGAGTCGAAACCGAGTCCCTCGATACCGACTGATTCCGTAGGATTTAAGGCTCCATACGACGAGCTCGGAATGTGCGAGGATGTTCTCCGTTCTCTCGGAGCCATCGCGGATTTGAAACGCGTTAGAGAAGGAAAACATGCGAGAAGAAGGCGGAGTTGGCTGTTTGCTACGCAAATTCGAGT
>JAITYT010000091.1:103180-117400 GCA_025433975.1 Liostenogaster flavolineata | reverse complement strand
GAGAGAGAGAGAGAGAGAAAGGACTACGTGAAAGCCGTGGATTTATCCTGATCGAGAGACCAAAAGTTGATACCGATTTACTCGATGAAGCTACGAGAACACTTGGAGGATCCGGAGATCGCGTCAGTCTCCTGCGAAATAGTCGTAGGAGAATAGTCTCCTATAGTCAGAAACGAAAATAGAATCGTTGATCGCAACGTCGAAGCATGGACAACTCCAGGTTAGAACTATCGGGTTGGCAAGAAAGTAATGTCGCCAATAATTTGTCAAAACCCGAATTGTTGTATGGGTAATCCAATATTTCCAGTCAATCGTTGAAATCTATAGGTGTTCTTTGTCGTTACAACGGATGCCAGTAGTCGAAAATATCTTACACGTGTCTTCGGACGACTCAAATATCGGACTTCCGGCTTTGATTTGCGATCGAGGAAGGGCACAAACCTCAACTGGATCGACAGACTCCGACGAAAAAGAAAGGGCCACTTTTAAAAGCGAAATCCTCGCTCTCTCCGAATAAGTAATTCCCCGAGAGCTAAAGGCTAGCGGGCGGTCGAACAGGACGACGTCTCTCGGACGTTTCTTTTTCCCTGTATCGCGGTACGCGCGATCGTCGATCATTTGTCGCGTCGCGAGGCACAAAAGACCGACGTTATCGCTTCTAAAACTAATTGCGAGCGGCGATTCACGACTATAATAACATCGAAGCAACAGGTGAAACTATCGTAACGAAAGATGGCGCGCGCTCCGGCTTATTGCTCGAATAAATAATACGACTCGCTCGAAAACGTTTTATCGCGTCTCCGTACGGGTTCAGCGCGAAGAAACCGGTCGCGTAACGCTTTCCATTCGATCGTGTTTCTTCCTTATCCCGATTCCTAATTAGCTTCGAGTATATTTCATCGAAGAAGCAATCGTGCTGGAAACTTTCGACAACCGTGTCGTCGTTTGGTTTTTAAAGGGGATTGGAAATGTTTCTTTATCGCGTCGTTCGTGGACCTGTTGGAGCCTCGACGTCGTCGCTGGTCAATCGACGAGTTATTTCCTTGCTCGAGCCGAACGTTTAGAGCCGAGGAAGCTAGTACATCGTGTCTTAAAAATCTTCGGAACGGGTATTTCTCGCAAGGAACCCGACGAAGCGTTAATTAGTATAGAGGCAAATTATCGTCTTGTTCAGTTCTTTTCAGCTTGGAATTGATTTCTGCCCTTGAGCCGAGAAACGCCGATCGGATATTGCTGTTAAATATCGATGATAATTTGTCTAATCTTCGATTGCCCTAAAACAGCGCCTACATTCCACCGCTAAAGGGATTCGAATCTCCTTTTAATATCGGACGAATATCTAACTGATATTTTCTGTTATCAGCTACTGGTTCCAACTCGTCCAGACGAGAGTCGTAATCGATCGAATCGACGTCGTTAAAATTAAACGCCCCAACCGATTCTACGACCGATTGAATGGAATTTAGACGAGTCGCGTTACACGAGCGGAGAACTACAGAAATATATACTTTAAACGAAGGAACGAGTCGTGTCGATTCCGTGGAGATCAACGACGACTGTAATTAAAAAGCAAGGATCGCCTCTGCTTGCCGATCCGATGATAAAGAACGAGTTACGAATAGGTCAAAGAACTGGAAGTTTCCATTCTGCTCGAATATTTCGAAATGGTCGGCCGTCTCATCGCCATCTAGGTGGAATCAACGATCCAGGGATCAGTGGACAGACCAGCGACTGGTTCCGTGTTTCCATCGATGCCCACGAGACCAGTAGACCAGTAGACCAGGGGTCCAGGTGTCCAGGTGACCAATCGGACTTGCCCTGAACGAATCTCTCGTATCGTCGAGTTCTGTCCAGGCCTGACCAGCTATACCAACTTCATCCAGGCGCCTCTAACGTTGCCACCGAGCTCGAGGATTAGTTATTTAGCTTGCGTAGGAAGCGCGAAGAGGAGGAAGAGAAGAAGAAGAAGAAGAAGAAGAAGAAGATGGATTAGGAGCAGCAGGAAGTGGAGGGAAAGAAAAAGGACGAGTTGGGCGAGGAAGGGAAGGCAGAGGAAGACCATAGGTACACGGCGGGAAGCGAACGAGCTACGAACCTTCGTGAATACCAAGTATTTCTAAGGAAGACCGCGGGGAATGCCGTTTGGATGGTGTGCAGTAGCAGCGACAGCAGGGTTAGCGGGACTCCTACAATTATTTGAGGTTAAAGGGCGACGCTGATATATCGAAGCTGGTCTCTAGAGGAGACTGTCATCCACAGTCAACAGACCGACTACCGACCAGCCAGTCTCAGTTTCGTCTAGACCAAGCAACCCTTGCTTTCACTCATTTTCTCTCTCTCTCTTAGTGTGTGTGTGTGTGTGTGTGTGTGTGTGTGTGTGTGTGTATGTGTTCGTCTGTGTCTTCGCGTTCCTGAGGATCTACATTATATCTTCCCCGTTATTGGACAGTGTTACGTTTCGCGAGTCCTAAGCCGTCTTCAGGAATTCCTTCTCAAAACGATCCTCTACCTTTCCTCTGTCACGCTCGTCCTTTCTACGTCTCCCATTCGAGGACATGAATTTAATTAAGCGACCTCGTCGCCTCGGTTCTCCGCTGATCTACGCGCGATCTGCTCAATCGTCGTTCGAAAGTCCTCGTTTCGGCCGATCGGAAAGGCGAGATCGTTTTTTGCTACGAATTCGTCTCCTTCATCCGATCGCTTGCTCGCGCCATATTGTTACTCGAAATCTCTCTCTGCTTCTTTCTCCGCGAGTTCGCATCAGTTTTGGTATTGGTTAAATCTATTTTAACGATCAAACTGCGTGGAATAACGATCGTTCGACTTCAAGGGAAGAAATGATTCGTTCGATGTTAAATGGTGACTCACGTCAGGACGAATTGTTGGCTTTTCGGAGCAGAGTAAAGTGCACAACTCTAATGATAAAGTGAGGGTTTAATTGTATAAGAATATGACTTCGTGCTTACTGCACGGTGCCCGGACGAAGACTGCTCTTACAAATAGAAACGCCAAGCGCTCGAACAGCAGAACGCTAGTGTTGACTAAACATATCAAACAAAATAACGTATAGTACTGTGCGATCTCGTAGACGTCGAGCCATGCTCGTAAACGGACTATGTATTGGATCGTCCGCAAAGATCGTGCCGATTTTGAAGAAAAATTTTGTCTTCTTTTTTTAAGAAAAAAAATTAATTATATAATACATATATATAAGTATTTATTATATATATATAATAAAATATATAATAAAAATATAATATAAATAGTAAAATAATAAATAAATTTAAAAAAAAAACGAAAATCGGCACGAACTTTCCGGACAACCCGATACTTGACTGGTGACGTCAATCGCAAGACGAATGCTTCCAAGGCGGCAAGTCGAAAAGAAAAAAAGTGAGAGTCGCTCCGTTGGGAACCGATCGGTACCAGGTTACGATAAGAACCCTTCGTTCGTCCATCCGCAAGGTTAACGCGCCTCGGCGTCAACCGAAAACCGCCTGGCGCCGTATCAAAGGCGAACGGGGTGATAATTCAGGAGGCGAAAGGAGACGCCATTAAGCGACCCCACGAAAACTTTTCGGTGCCGCTTGAAAAGGTTCGAGAGAGGCGCTGCATGCGGGCGAGCAGCGACAGTCTCCAGAAAGAGAGAGAGAGAGAGAGAGAGAGAGAGAGAGGAAGGAGGGTCGAATCGACGCGACTCCCTCTCGAAACTCTATTCAAAGTTGGAACACGCGGTTTCTCCGGTCAAAGCGCCTCGCCGATGCCAAACTGTCAGGATGTTACGTGGGAATAATAAATAAGCCATTGGAAAGCGATCGTTCTTTCGCGATGAGGTAGGCGGTGACAACGGCGACTCGCGTTCAGCATCGTCAGTCGGACCACCTCGAGATCGCGACACGCTATCGTTCTTTCGTTAACCACTGGAGCGAGTCGGAGAAGGTGTCGGGTCTGCTTCGACGTAGAGACGAGTCTGCTCCGATGATAAATGCGTATAGCGAACTGGTGATCGGTATAAATGTCGAGTTTAGCCAAGGCGAGTGGAAAGAAGGGAGGAAATTACTTCTAAGGGGGCAACTTCGTGCTTTGCGCTTTCGTTACGCTTCACGCTTCGCGACTCCATGATAAATACGGCAAGTCGAGCGTAAATATTGAAAAGGATGGAATCGCGATACTCGCGAAGGGCGAGTTCGTATCGAGCGTTTTCGTTGAATTTCAAGATTCGTGATAAATCCACCCCTAAAAGTACGTATTGCCCCAAGTACCAGGTGTAAATGACCAATATACGTTGATTTTTATGTATGATACATACATTGATATTTTTTACTATAAATTTTATTATATGCAATATATATCAAATAAATTTATATTGAATTAATTTTATAATTATATAATCAAATTTAAATAAATATTAATTGCGCGTAATAAATTTATTTGATACATATTGCATATGATAAAATTTATAATAAAAAATAAATAAAAATAATTGTTAGAATATATCAAATAGCGAATGGATATTCGTTTCGAGTACGGTTGAGTCGACGTGAGTCGACTCGAGTTCACTTTATAAACGTAGTTACAAGGCCGTTGCATCGATCAAAGAAAATTTAATCACGGCGCTAACTCGATTAGCGATACTTCTTCGCGACTGATATCAATTTTCGCAAAGGCCAAACTTATTTCTTGGAAAATGAATTTGAAACGAAGAGACTTTCCGGTAATGCTCGCGGAGGGCAAAGTTGCGCCGCACGTTTTCGCTTGACTCCAAGCTTCGCGATGAGTTTACTAGTAACTTGAAAAATGGAGTTACGTATGCGAGCTAAACGGTACAAGCGACGTTTTCTTCGGTTTTCAACATCCCAGCCAACTTTTTTAACGAAACTGATCCATCGCGCATATTGAAAAAGGGCAAAGTTCGCGACAAGATCACGACTAGTTCCTCGTGCCTCGAACGGGGATCACTGAGTTCGCAAAGACGATGCGTCTCACCGCGTACGACGCCCTTCCGCTCCGAGACACCCTTCGTCCTAAAAAGATCCACTTTAAAAAAGAGAAAAATAAGCTCGACTCGGCCTGGTGTCGAGCCGTCTCCGAACGTCATGAAAGATCGATCGAACGAAACGACGGATCGTCATGGAAACTGCAAGCGATTTGTTTTCTTCCTTTCTAAGGAAGGCCGCTTGCACGATTTCACTCGTGAATATTTTCCAATTCGACAGGAATCCGAAGAATTATGGAGTTTGCATCGAGTATTTTTCCACCTTCGTCTTCGAACGATCGGGAAAGCCTCGGTGTCATAAACGTCACGGAGAAAAAGAAAATGGAGGATCAGAGGAAGAGAGAAAAAGAACGAGGAAGATAGAAGAAGCAGGAAAGTCGCTCCTGACAAAAACGCAAGGTAGACTCTTTTATTTATTGGCAGGCTTCGAATCTGGAGAAGTTTACGCTCGATTTTTATTTTCGATCGAAGGCAAAGTTTCCCTCGACCCACCGTCGCTCAGCGCCTTTCCAACGAAGAAGAAAAAAAAATAAGAAGATCATTCGACGATCTTGCCTCTCTCGACTCTGTCCGTCCGGGAAGTTTCACGTAGTTTCTAATTAGCGCGATTCAACCGCGTCTCTCCTCGAGCCTTCCCCCTGTTTTCTGGATGGGAAAGCGCCGAGAAGATGGCGAGTACGAGTCGAACGTCGAGCGTAAACGCCTCGTGGACGAGGTGCGAGCGAACCAGTGCGAATAGAAGAGGTCCGAGTAGACGGCTCGGGTGGCAGGCCACTCGTATTTACGCTCGCAAAATATTACTCGTACTTATCCATCCATCCATCTTCGAAAATTCGAAGATCGTCCTAGGACCATCCGAAGAGCATCCAAAGAAAACCATCGAAGAGCATTGAAAGAGCATCAGAGGAGACGAAAAGGAAGGGATAATAAAAAAGAAGGAAAGACTGAGAACGCCTCGCGTCGGTGACGTCACGACCTCCTACCGACAAACCGCGTAAGCTTGTTCAAAATTAACTCCAGATAACTAAACACTCCTCTCATAAATTACCAGTACCATAAAAATCACATCCCTACCAGTTTTGCGAATTTGAGATGCTCCCGACACTTTGAACATCTGCCAAGAGTGCAAACGCTAACTTTTACCACCTTTCTATTTTGTAATTAATTATGATACTTCTTTTAAGATACTTAATTTGTTTGAAATGAATAAAGGAAATGTAAAAAATATATTTCTTATTAATTCGTAAGTCTATCGGTCGAACGATTAGTTACAGAGTAACATTGATTTAAGTTTATCTAGAGTTAAAGCAGAAAATCGATCGTCATGGACGTTTAGAGTCGACAGATGTTTCCAAGGGACGAATTAATCATATCCCGCAGCACGTATCGATCGTAAACACGCAAGAAGCAGTGCAAACAACTCTCCGCTCATTTTTCTCCTGTAACGAATTGTCCTTCGTGGTCAACTCCACTCGTGGCTTCGTAATGCAGTACGCGTGAATCCGTCGAGGCTAGATTCAACGATGCGAGAATGTCAATTTCGACAATTCATAAATCCGTAAATTCGGCGTTTCTACGAATTCGTACGATCCCAAAGCCAAAGGAGACAACCGTGTACGTACTCGTCGATTTTCTTTCCTTATAAATTGAAAAGATCGCGAAACACCACGGAGAATGGAAAGTTTCGCTTTCCCAGCGCTTCGTTCTGCCGATTTTTCCCCTTCGAGTTCCCAAATTAGTCCGTTTTGCAAGGCGTCCCTGGCGATGCTCCGGCCGATCTCGAAGCGTCTGGAACGTCTCCGCGGTTCTTCGAAGCGCGGCGCCCCTTGCCGGTGATCACGAAGCACTCGGAATATTTATTCGAGTCGAACCGAAGCGGCGCGGCGTCGTAATAACCGTCGGCATGTTCTCGGCTACGTCGAGCAGTCGCGGAGCCGCGATTGGAGCAGCGACGCTTGCTTTCCGTCTAAATTCATACTCGATTACGCGCCGCTAGAATTGACTCGCAAAGTGCCTGGAATATTCTAGCTTCTTACGAGCGTACAAACGAGCTCGCGCGGCCTCCCTCGCACCGTGGCGCGGCGCACGCTTTGTCAGCGTCCGCGGAAGAGCCTCGGACGTTGCGCGCCCTCCACCGCGATGCTCCAACGAGAATCGCTTTGATACAGGACATCCGGGATGCTCCGCCGTTCTAAATACAAAGCAACCACGATATCGATCGAACGCAATATACCAATTTAAGTAATCGAACGAAATGCAAATCGTCGAATTAAACGCGTACAAATGGATGAAAGAACCAATTCATTTTCTCCTTTTTACACTTTACAGAGCGAATTTTATCGCATCGCGCGTCTTCTTACCGTTAAATAAGCAACGATGCTTCAGAGAGTCCGTGTTCGAGGATATTTCGATATCGGCGTCAGTATCTCTGCGAGTCTCTCGTGCTTCTATTAAAATTAGCGCAGTATCGTCTGATTTAAAACGACGCAATTCCGTCATTTGTAATCGAAGCTGACGTATTAACAACGATATTTATTAAAGCAATTCTTTCTCCATTCGCAAGAAGTTCATTTCTGTTGCACTTCGAAGGCTAACTCTGCTCTATCGAGTCTAACCCTTTTTACTCCACGCGGACGAGATATCTCGTCCTCTCCGTAGTTCTTTCAAAATGTCTAAACCATCAGCACTCGTACGTTATATTTTACAACTACCCAAAACGTAAAATGTCATTAAATAATCAGCGAAGGAGTCGAAAGAAATAATAGAGCCTCGAAGACTCCAGAATATTTTGATTTTCTCGATATCTTCGTAGTACTTGCGATCGTTCGTTCGCGTCGATATTAAAATTCACGCAGCGTTTTCGAAAGGCGTTCGTCATTGGCAGTCGAAAGGAGCGTAATTAACAATGGAAGGGAATCGAACGCGAATTCTCCAGAGAAACGTAATTTAACGTACAAAGAGGAATTTCGTTCGTTCGTTCGTTCATTAGGTCGATCGATTCGATGATCGGTGCGAATCGATCGAGCGGGGGCGAACAGCCTTAGAAATTCGATGGAAACCAAGCTTCGATTCTGGTGACGACTGGAACGTTCGAAATACCGTGCGAAACGTCCAAGTTTTTGCCATCGGCGCGCCGACAACGCTGATGCATGAATCATGGGTCGAATTAGAACCGAGTTCGTGCGATTTCACCTCGAGACGAAAACCACCAGGCCTCCGATCGGTGGAATCCATCCGTAGATTGCTTATTATTATTTGTTTATATCCTTCCTTTATTTTCAGTTCCTTCTACCGAATCGTTCGATGAGCGACACGCGTGTTTTACGCGACGTTCAAATAGCATGGAAAACGCGAGGCTGGGCTCGATCGACTTATTTAAAACCGTATTTGTAAAATAAAGTGAAGTACAGGTGAAGTCAGATGATGGAAGATCATTCGTGTAGATTGAAATCCTTTAAAATGATAACCAATAATGTCGAACGATTCAAAGTGCACTCCGATGCCGACGAAACGATTCCCTTGTCCTCCAAGACTTCCACTTCGCAAGAAATAGAACGACCAGGTAGCAAGGAACGCGTCGGAGATTCGTCAATTATCGATACCAAAATAAAATCCACTGATAAGAGAGCATTCGTGTACATCGTAATCGTTCAAAATGGCAACCATGAACTTACTATTGTTCGATACGTAGTACAATATTTAAGGACGATATCAAAAGGTTTGTAGAAATGTCAAACAGTTCAAAAAACACTCCACAATTAACGAAACAATTGCCTGTTAACTTCGTTAACTCATAGCCGCGAACCCGGAGACCCCAATTATTCCGATACATCGATCAGTCCTTGTCGTTCAAAATTCCCACCACTCGGTGGCTTCCACTTCGCATGGATTACAACAACGAGGCCGCAAGGAACGCAACGCCCGAGCTGGCGTTGGCCTGATGAAGTGCGCGTCGTGGCGCACTTCCCTTGAGCATCGGAAGTACATCACCGATACTTATTGCGGGCCGATACTATTCCTTACACCCACCCTTCCTCACGGTTAAACTTGATACTCGGACGTTGAGATAGGTGAGGAGTACTCGACGATAAATATCGAGGGTGGCTTCGTATCCACGCGTTAACGTCGACCAAGTACTTCATCCGCACGCGATCGTCGGATTAAAGGGGATGACCGCGCGGTCTACGTCCTCGCGAGAATCCCCTGATGACAGGAGGATGAGCGGAGAGATCGATAACCGTGAGGAAATTAAGAACGACAACTTTAGACACATCGCGTGTGAGAGATACGCGACAGTGCATTTTTGCATTTCCCAGTTTCGAACTTCCTCTCGATCGATTCTATCGTCGCTTCGGTGTTCCATCTGGGAGAAGGTGTTCGTCCATCTGGACGTCAATTATCACGAGTTCGAAATACCTGGAAGACGTTTCGTGGATTTTAGTTCATGTACAATTCGAAGTTGGGATTCCTATAAACGTTGTGGAGAAATTCCCACGATATTCCCACGATAGACGAAGACCGACAAAAGGATCGTTCTTTCGTGCTGGGAAGCACGGAAATCGTCCCAACGAGGTCGCCTGCTTTTCGTGGTTTTGTAGCATGCGCGGTCATGAAGAAGAACGCTTGCTGTACCGTTGACACGTCGTACGAGCGAAAGCGCTCGAATTGCGCCGACGGAACGAGTTCAGCCGGGTTCAAACTGCGGTTCAGGCAGAAATTCACCGTCGACTCGCGTGCTCTTTGACTCATCGAGAGAAAGAGAGAGAATTCGAACTGTGAGCGCAAGCAGAACCAGCATCAACACGAAAACAGAACACGTTGGAAAATAAGATACTTATCGAGCGGAGCGAAATCCAAGAGAAGCCGTGACGCTCCGCGTCTATTCGCGTTTGGCGATTTACTTCAGAAACGATCACGAGAAAGCTTTCAACGACGGTCCAGTCGGCGCTTTCCTCCTCTGCGTTAGCTCGCGATATAACGCCCATGCTAGGGCATTTCTACCGGCGAAATCGTTATTTTTCTCTTTCGTTTCCCTTCCATCGACGAATAACGAGCGAACGGAAAGAGAAAAACCGAGGAATCCAGAATTGGAGAAATGTGACCATCGAAAGAGGCGAAATATGGTTGAAAGAACGAAGGAAAAAATTATACGTCCATAATGAGTTTTGTACTACGGATTTTGGTACTAGCGACTCTACGATCAAAGTTTTTTTTATACTATAGAGACACTAGGAGAATGATCGCGTGGCAAGAAGAGAGAACAGAGAGAAGGTTGTAAAAGTTAGTCAGAGTAGAGTAGTAATAAAACATAGTCGTATTACACGTTATAGCGTTGAGTCGTGTGAGAATTGTGTGAATATATTAACGTAGGATTCTCGTGGATTTGGAAGGATCATCCGAGTGGGTAGTGAATTCGGTACTAGAGAACCTCACAGTCAAGGATTCAAACATACAAAATATCGTTTGGGTGAAAGTCAAGCTGAAAAGAGAATTCGAACGAACTGTTCGATCCAATGGACTTCTTTCCACTAATTCCTCGCCTCCTTGAACGTGGCATTGCACCACGATATCGAGACGTTCAACCATCCAACATTAAAGAAATATTGTACACGCAAAATTATAACATTTCTCGAAATGTCTATGAAAAAAAATCGAACTCGGGTCTTCGCATTTCGCGTGCGATGCTATAATCCATTAAGTTACCTAATCAGCAACGACTTCGTAGGGATTCTCATAACTTAACACAGCTCTAGGCGCGTCCCGCGACATATTGTTTATCGTTTCTTCGACTTTGCCTACCACCTGATCTCGAATCCTCTCGATCCTGCATAATACGTCGCGCGTCACAACCTGGCGAGTAGTCGACATTCTTACGATCTTATCATCCCACTCGAAACGATCTTGATCGGCATTTCGTCGGATCTTATCCGGCTTTTCGTCGACTCGAATCCTCCGAAGATCTAAAGCTTGCCAAGCGGAGGCAGAGCCACCGAAATATCGGGGAAGGATAAAATTCAGACGCGTTCGGTCCGTCCTCGTAGGAGGTTAGGTTCGACCGGGAAAGGTTCGATGCGAGATGGATGGCGACAAGTTCGCGCGGGACCGCAGCTGCGGAGGAAGTAGCGCGGAACTTTGGCGGCTCTCGCGCTTCGGAGTAATTCCGAATGGAACGAAGGTGACGAGATACGAGGCTCCGACGATCGGGACGACGGGGAGAATCTTTTCGTTACGAGGATCCGCGCGAAATCCGGCCATGAAACGGTAAAGGAGCGAGGAAAGGAGCATCACCGTGTGCAGGCGAAGAGTAAAACGACGAGGCGATGGCTGTCGAGAGAAAAAGGGAGAAAAAGAATGGAAGGGAGGGTGCCGAGGTCACGGAGAGAGGAAAAGAGAGGCAAAAGGGGTCGAAGGAACGGAGGTGAGAGAGATAGAGTGATGGAGAGAGGGAGGGGAGAGCAAAGCAGGAAGGAAACTAGAAGCAAGTGTACCGAGATAAGAAAGACTCAAGGCTCTCAGTTTGCGCTATTTTCTTGTCGTCGGTCCCAGGGAGAAAATAAAAGTTAGAGGACGGCTCGGGGTGGCATGGAACCAATTTCCCAAAGGTACTCGACGATCCTAAAAGTAGTCTTCGCACGGGTACACGCGTCCGTTCACCGTATGCCGTCTCCTTTGCTCTATGCTCGTTGATCCCTCTAGCTCTCCTTCTACTCTTCCTTCTCCCTTCTTCGCCCTTTTTACGAATCCGACGCGATTATTCGAAACGTTCGACGACACACGGTGCCCGGATCGCACCGGATCCGAATGGTGCAAGCTGGCATCCCCTGCATCACCGGTTACCCACCGTTAGTCGCTGGAAAACGCGTTTTTGGACGAGGGAGAGTAGATATTTTTGGATGGAACCAATCGATGAACGACCGGTTGCTCGGTGGGCAGATTAGACTGATTCGAACTGTCGCGGTGCTTCCTTGCACTTTTTGTAGGGAGAGACGTGATATACCGAACTAAGTTAAACGTGTTGCAATAATCTGGGCCACATTTTCTCATCGACTTCTCAACCGTTATCAGAGACTCGTGCCTAGACCAAGAACGTTTATTTGTAATATTTTCGTGGGGAATCCAGGTCTCATCGCCTGTAATTAATTTCTTTAACAATCTCACCAGCTGGGTTCAAAAAATAAATCACTTATTGGCACGAAATAGCTGGACTGACGCTAAATGGACATTTCCTCCTTACAATCCTGATCAAAATTGTCTCATTCCGGCTACCGAAAGATAATCGAAGCGACTGGAAGGTCTGACCAATGACCAGAGACCGAACCTTGCTATTTCGCGGTCCGCACTGTATGTCGCTCGTCGATAGTCACGTTTTCTGAAACTCGTGGACGTGATATTCGAACAATTCGTCTACTTTCGAACACGTATCGAACTTGCCCTATTTTAGGCAAGACGATTATCGTGCTCGTGGTGTCGTTACGAACTCCTACTCAAAGAAAATCACGATTAACTTCGACCGCGATGATCGATCAGACTTCCGGCGCACGACACATCGATACCCGACCCTTCGTTCGCCTCGAGCGAGCTTAAAAATCCTTCGAAGAGACGAAAAGGCGTTTCGAGCGAATTAGAAACGGAAGGAAGTTTCGTCCTGGACAAATCGGCTGATCAAACGAACGAAGGGAAGGACAAAGCTGGAAAATGGCGTAGGTCGAGACACGGAGGAGTATCTTCGCGTTCGCATTCCTAAGACTATTTTTCTACGCGTTCGAACAGTCTCGTCGTTCTAACTTCGCTCGGCCGGAGCAAGATTCGATTCCGCCAGAAAGTTTCTGTCGGAAGGGATCTCCGTGCCAGGAAAGCAGCCATTGTTCGTACGAAACGACATCGAACGAACGCAAGGTATATTTGCTTAGTCGCAAACGCGATCGTCTCCACGACGGCGATCGCGCCAGCAAAGGCGGACCGTTCAATCGGTTCGAATGCGCCTTCGAAAGCTTCTCTTCCTCCTCTATTTCCCTTTTCCTTCCTATTCGTTCTGTTTTCCTTCCTTGCTTCCCTTCCTGTTACGCCCGTAATATACGAGCAAGCAACCCACGGAGCCTGGGAAACCCCACGATTTTACCGACCACATTTCGGGACAACCGACTCCTTTTACCAATTTCTTGGCATGTTCAAGGTCAATTTTATGCGATAAATTCCAGGTCAGTTTCAATCGCTAGCCTTAGACTGGGTAATAAAAGGTTCCTCGTTTTATAACGACATTGACAAATTTATAGGCATGTTCAAGATAATTTTATGCCAGGAACTCCAGGTCCGTTTTAATCTTTAGCCTTAGACTGAGCCTTTTTCGATCATCCACAGCTATCGACTGGCTCATAAAAGGCTCCTCGTTGAGCTAACGAATTGATAAGCATGCCCAAGGTCAGTTTTTTGTCAGAAGCTTCAGGACAGTTCTAATCTCTAGCTTTAGACCAGGGCCTTTTTCGATCATGCACTACTATCGACAGGTTAATAAAAGGTTCCTCGTTGCGCATCTAACGAATTTAACCTGTCGTCGCTTCAAACAAGCTACTGCGCGCCTCTACAAGGTACGTACGTATGCCCATAAAACAAAGGACGAAGGGATCAAATTAGAATATCGGAGAAAAGATACAATCGCTGCTGATAGTTCTTGATGTAGCTGCGCGAACAAAGCTGAACTTAACCGATATTGGTGTCTCCTTCCGTCGTGAGTGTATGAGAGAGACAGAGAGAGTCCCAATTTCAATACCGAATTAGCAATTTCAGACTGTATCTCGGATACAGGTACATTTACACCAATTCCTCTTTCCGTTCGTGCCTATCTTTGAATAGGAAGAGACCACTTATCAGGGAATGCTCGAGAAACGCGAATATACGCGTATAATTTGAAGAAAGGAATCGCCGATTCTTCTTCGTAATTATTTAATACCACTTCGTTTCGCGCGGTGACTTAATGGCGGTCTTCGTTTCTCTCTTTCTCTATCTCCGTCTCACTCTCACGCGTTCTAACGGTCTACGTACGCGCTCTGCTAGCTCATTGGACTCTTATCCGCGGAAATAAATCACTGTCCTTCTCGTTCTCGTATCTCGTGTAATTATTACGGCGGATCGGCAATCGTAAAAGGACTCCGTCTATTTTTCGCGACCGAATCGTTTATCTCGAAAGTGGAACGAATCCAGGAAAAGGCGCGATCGCTCCAAATACG
>JAITYT010000091.1:88365-98991 GCA_025433975.1 Liostenogaster flavolineata | reverse complement strand
GTACAGAGCAACACAATAGTGTTCACTTTCACTACCCTAAAAAACCCACGTGTCATACATATATATGTATGTATCCGATGAAAAATTTAGGGCATTTTTCAATATTTTGGCAGTGTCAAAGTGTTACAGGACCGAAATTGCGAGGAAGGATGCCTCGAGGCGTTAGAACAAAGCCCTGCATATGGAGGGAGAGAAATACGAAGCGAGTGCGAGGGACTCGAGGAGAAAGGAAAGGGATAAGAAGAAGAAGAATAGGAAGAGAAACAAAGAGAGAGGACGACAAGGAGGAAAAGCGGAGAAATTAAGTTTTCCAGGGCCTATTATAGTTCACGAGTCGCCATAAAGAAGCTGCAAGGCGTTTACTCGTGCCTTATGAATTTTTTCCGACCTCCTTCCCCCACTTCACCCGCCGTTCCAACCTACTCCGGGGTATTTCGTCCTCGGCTCGCTGCGGCGCGGCTCGAACCCTCGACAACGATAAACCCCGGTGGCAGTGAATTTTCCGTGCTGAAAGGCGCTCGTAAGGATGATATTTCGAAGGAATCGTGCAACCACGATAGCGCGAAAAGGAACGTACAAACGAGCAAGACGCATAAATACGAGCGGCGAGAAAACGTCCGAGCGCCATTTTCCTTCGGAGACTCGCCAAGAGCTTTCTTTCAACTTGTAGCGTTTATTAATATATAAGTATTATTTGTAATATAAATTTATTGATGATCGAATGGGATCAAGAGCAAGAAAGACTCTGTTCTAACAGAAATAGTGACGACTAATGCCAATACAAATAAACACATTCAACGTCAAACGTCAATTTTTACACGCGGCCTGTTTTCACGGGCCGGACGAAATGTTAAAATTAACAATTTTAAGCAAAACACTTATTTCTCTGAGTAGACAAAATTTTATTATGAAATATGTTTATGAATAATTGTAAATACGTAAAAGACCGAATAAAATCCGAAGCGTCGGTCTTTTCGCCAGCGAAAATCGAAAGACAAAAATATCGATCGACGATGGATCGAGACACGTTCGAAGGACGAGGGGAGCTCGAGCTACACCGAGAAGAACGCGACGAACATCGTCGGAACGTCGGACGAGCCCTCAATCCATCATCGTTTCCTCGTTTTCGCTATCGTCGCGCGTACGTCGTTTTATCGATATTAAATCGGCGATTAATTAACGCCTGCGTCTCCTCTACGTTTCGCCGCCTCTTGATCGAGTCGAAATCTCTTTGATCTAGCGACGATGGGCCGTCGATCGATGATAAGAAGAAAACAAAAATAAAAAATAAGAAAAAAAGATGGAAGAGTGAACGAAGACGCCCGAAGGTAGAGTAGCGAGAGGAACGGAGAGGGGCGAATGCGGATGAAAAGCAGAGGAAGAGAGACGGAAGATAGCGAGGGAAAAGAGGAAGAAAAATATGAGATAGAAGGAAGGAGAGAAGAGATCAAGTTTTCCCTCTTTCGGCCTAAGCACTAGTCGTCATAAAGAAGAAGAAGAAGAAGAAGAGGCGGAGAAGGAAAAGAAGAGGAAAGAGGAGGGACGAGGGCGTTCATGCGAGGCGCGGAAAAAGGTAGCTTGAGCCGAGGTAAACGGAGCAAATTAAGCACGCCGGTGGAATGCAGTTTTCCTTTCCATTCGAGACGACATTAGCCGCGGACCTGCGCTTAACGATCGCCGCGCCATTCCAGCGTGGGGTTGAAACGCTCCAAAGAAAACCACGAGGCAAACTTCGGTTAACGTCTCCGCCTTACGGGTTCGCCGTTGTCGACGACGTTCCGCCGTCCCCTCGCCCCTCCGGCGCGGTACCATCGCGTACATCGGTACGTACGGTGTTTTCTACGAGGCGATTGAAATCGATTTTTCGAGAAGCGAGAAGGTGGTGGTCGTTAGGGAGGAACCGTCCACCTAAAGGTAAAAAAGGAAGCGACGAGGGAGAGGAGGAGAAATCCCTAGCAAGTCGATTGCTGCTTCGAGTTTTTTCGCCATTTTCGCGCGTTAGACTTTTCGAAGGTCGAAACGAACTTTACTTCGGTCTGGTTAGAGCGTTCCTTGTCCTATGGTCACGATGGGTAGTCGCCTAAATTCGCGAAGATGCTTTAAGAGACGTCCTATCGCGCACGTTTCTCCGATACTTCGTTTTGTTTTTGCTCTTACGGCGCTTCGATCTTATCCTGTTAACTTCCTTCGGTGAAGAAACGGCTCTTAACTCCTTTAGTGATACGGGACGCACGGAAAAGATGTCTAGACGCATTGAAAACTCAATAAAAACATAGTTATTGAAAACTCGTGAATAACATATAGAGATCGATTTCGTTAATCGTAAAATGTTTGTTTACTGCGACAAAACAAAACATGTACTAAGGTGGGATGTGGAGGCTGTTGTGATTTGGCTCTTTTTTGCGGACTATTGTTTTGCAAAAGACTCGGTTATTATTTGAACAGTTAATGAAAGTTATGAACAAAAAATTAATAATTTCTTGTTTATATTTATCTTCTCGCGTAGCTTCTACAATATGCTCGCAGTAATATGTCAAAGATGACTGCGATCCTCGGGAAAGCAGTGATAATAAAAAATAACAAAGACAAACGTAACGTCTACAACGACGGTTCCAAGAATTTTTAGATCTCTTGAGAAGAAAAATTCTGCATTGTTAATACGAACACAGTCAGATTCGCGAACTGTATCGGACAAAGAACTTGCTTTTTAACAAAAGTTACTCATTTCAATGAAGACTATCATCCTTTGATTCATTTATTATTTGAACGAGTAAAAGAATTATTAAAAGATTATAATCGATGACCTAATAGTTTCTTCGGTATATTTTGTTATATTCGAGGAAATAGCCTGCGATTACTATTCTCGAGGAACCCAATTTAACGATACAATAAATACGACACGAATACGATATCCGTGTGAAACTTGTGACGTCAATACGTCATGCTTTGACGTAATGATATAGTGCGATATATTTCAATTTTTTAAAATAGAATAAAAATATAATAAAATTTACATTTTACATAATAATATAAAGTTTGTGTACAGTTACCTGATGTATCGAAGAGGCTGGAGAGGCGACGATTTTGTCCATGATCGACTCCGTTCGTGTCTACTTGCACTTCGCTTCATTTCACTTCACTTTATCGCACTGCACTACGCGACGCGACACGGCATGACACAAAACACGCGTCGGAATTACGAATATTATTTCACCGATGTTCACGCGTCGACTATCGGTTACGAACTGTCTGTAAGACACCTTGGTCGACCGAAATAAAAGAAAAGGAGAGCGTCGTAGTTCGATGAATTGTTATTGTTGTCATTCTGATAGTAAACTAATTATAAAAACTCCTACGAAAACTCATCTCGTTTCATTTTATTTTTGTTATTAAAACGCACTCGTATGAACAAAAAATGGCCTCTAGCAACTGAGATTTCTCGGATAATGTTTCTACCTCAAAACAATAAAAATTCCCTCCATCTTCTATTCATTTAAAAGGGTTAAGCTTTATAGTCACGCGAGCCACTATAATGGCTTTATCTACCGTTAGCTCTGCCGATTGACCGTGAATTTCCACGTCGCATCAGTCTGCGTTACTTCGAGTGAAAAAAAGAGAAAACGCGTGATATCGAACACGTATTCACCCGAGATCTAATTCTCTTTCATCTTCGAAAGAAACGCAGACAGAAACGAGAAAAAGAAGAACCGGGTCGTACGAACTACGATATTAATTTAAAATGTTCGACAATCAAACGGAGAAATTCGATTCGAAGGCTCCGTTCTCGTAGCTATTCGAACGATTCGTTCTTCTTCGATTTACGTAGGTAGGCGATATTAGAACGACGCGAGGTCGACGGAGCTCGGCTCTAAAGGAAACGCGAGGCGTTTTCGTCGAATACGCGAGGTATACGAGCGCGTCTCGTTCTATGGGACGCGATACGCCTCCACGACACTCGAGACGATTGAAAAATATCTATCGAAGCGAATCTCCAAGCGAATGGAGCTTCGCCGAATGGCGGATGATCGCTGCAAGATTTTCCATAAAATCGTCGAATTCGTCGATGATCGAAGAAATGGCGTCGAAACGATTACAGCGATGGGTTTCTTGCTTCTCGAGCGGAGGGCGTCGCATCTGCGCTTCATGGAGCGAAAAAATTCACGATCAACCTTCCCACCTTGTTTTAATCGCCATCGTGCGAGAATACGAGCGTGTCTCGAATCCGATGTTCGAGCGATTCGTCGTTTCAAAGTTGAAATAAGAAGATTTTTCGCGAGTTACGCGCTCGCATCGCATTTAAATCGTACGAGGAAACGTCAGAAAAAACCTCGTCGATGGCGAGACGATTGCTGAGTGAAAATTCTCCATGACGGTTTCTTTTGTTCTCGATGGAAGAACGACGATGAGCGAAGACAAATCCAACGACAGTAACAAGAAATTAATCGCATCTTTCACAAATAAATGGCGTTATATTTTTGCGTGACTTCCGTCAGCGTAATGATTATATAATATAATTAATCGGGAAGCTGCCAAGAAGATGACAAAATTTGAGTTTTATTTTACACCAAAGAAAGCGAAATCCTGTAACAAGAATCGTCGGAAAAATGACGCGACTCAGAAATAATAGACTCAAAAGTTCTAACCGGAAAGGCGTTCGACGTTCGATCGAATTCTCCATTTAAGCAGCTCTTTGATATATGATATGAAATATATTATAAAAATATATAAATGCAAATCAAAATTTGATATATAATACTTGAATATGACAATCGATTCTCGATTACAATATTTCGAGGTTTTTTCGATTTTCCACGAAGGAGAAAAAAATCGAACGATCCAACCACTCGTCCTGTCGACTCGACTGGAAAGGATAGAGACGAGAGTTCGATGAAACGATCGAAATTGCGAACCTGTTCTCCCTCGATCGATTCGAAGCGTCGTCGTAGTCGGTCGCAAGAACGATCGCGCCTATCTCGCGAGGAAATTTTGCTCGAGCCGATCAAATTTTACGTTTCCCTCCGTATCTACGTTGCGTTATCATCGTGCGACGGGCGCGTACGCTCCGTTTCCATCG
This sequence comes from Liostenogaster flavolineata, assembly GCA_025433975.1. Classification (NCBI taxonomy): domain Eukaryota; kingdom Metazoa; phylum Arthropoda; class Insecta; order Hymenoptera; family Vespidae; genus Liostenogaster; species Liostenogaster flavolineata. The sequence continues at coordinate 93,917 of JAITYT010000091.1, read as the reverse complement.
TATTACGATTGGGAACGATCGAACTGCCAGGAGGACAGCGCGTAAATTCACGTCGATGCGTTTTCGTGATGCAACGAAGAAGATATCGATGCGCTTTTTAAGTGCGGCCAAACGTGCCGTATCGCGGAAACGTTCGACGTTCGGAGCGCGCATCGATTACCGATTTTGCATAAACGGTGAGTGGCCGGGAGCGCTCGTCCGTCCGTATAAATTATCAAAAATTTCGGGAGCGCCCGATGCGCGAGGAAGCGCTTCGGTCTCGCTACGGTTACGAAATTTCTTTTCTGTCGATTCTCCGTCGATCGAAGAACGCGATCGGCGATCGGCCGAGCCGTGCTTAAGCTGCTTTTACGCACCAAGTGACGTCTGACACGTTCGTGGACTGCAAATTCTATCGAGTAGCAAGTTAATCGATATGGTATGTAACAGCATAGACACGTATGCTGCGAATGCCGTAACGTGTACATCTAAGAATGTGTTGGTCGAAGACGAAGGTTTCAAAGTTGATCAAAAATGATGTTCATAGCGCATCGCTCGAAAAGTCTCCGGTTTCACGCACATGATCTCAGGATAGTATCGTACTTACGATACGTGTCCAAATTTCATGACATTCCGACGATTAGTTTCCAAGTTACGGTGGTTTTAGTGAGCCCAGTTTTGTAATTTTCAATACATCGGATAAAAAGACAATTTTGTGTGTCGACTGAATATTGTTTTTCGATGGGGAAAAATACTATTATTAGTTAGAGGAGCGTTGTAATGAACGTATCACTCTCGAAGGAGAGTATTTGATTAATTACGAAATTTGTTTTTCGTAATTAAACCGGAGAAAAATTATCTGACATTAAGAGGGACAAACAGGAGCAATGTGGTACGAACGATTCGTTCCTGGACGTAGTGAGACATGAAAATCGAGTTTTAAATACGTTAAAACTAATTTGAATAGGTTAAATATAGTTAAATAGTCTAAAAAGGTTAAAATTCGATATTTTAAATAGGTCTTACACAGCTGGCAATTTTAGAAAATCGTTTGCTCGAATTCTTCGATATCCAGTCTGGCTGTTTCCTCGATATCGTTTTCCCTCGATAGCATTCCGTTATTATTATTCCTCGTGATATTATTTCCGTATATTCACCAGCGGAGCATCTATGTACGCACACGCGTGCGTTGGAGTGTGCGTGGGTGGGTGGGACGTAACTCGTAAGATCGACCGCGTATGGGCTGTTGCTATGACGTCGCGTTTCATCACGATATCATTTTATAACAAGAATTTCATAGCAGCACTCAACGCGTTGGAGACTCAAACTGGATGCATTCCTCCTACGAGCATTCCTCTAGAATCTTCGCGTAACTCGCTTAAGCGCGTCCTCGATCGAAGAATCCTCGTGACTCGAAAGACCCGTCGATTCTCCGCGACTTTGAACCGTCATTATTGTCGCTTAAAATATTGCGAGGCGAGCGTCGTGGCTTACGTAAACGCGACGTTAATCCACTCGTCTCGATCGACCCTCGAGCCATCGAGTCATCGCGCGTCTCGTTCCAGCTGGACTCGCGATTTCCAATTTTTCCACCATCAGTCGCGGCGTCGACGATTCTTCGTTTTTTTCTCTCGCAATTATATTATACGCTTAAAAGAACGGACACGCTTACACGCATTTACACGTATGTATCTCGTTACAGCTGGAATCGCGACTTCCAATTTTTTCATGGTCCTCCGTACTTTAACATCGTCAAACGAAATTGGAAAATCGTCGGCAAGCGTCGCACGATCGTGTACGTTTTCGACCACGGTAATTATTCCCACGGTCAGGTCTCGTTGTTTCGATTCGCGCAATTCGAATTAATATCGTAACATTAGGTCGTTTCAATATTAAATTTAAAATACGTGTAATTGTTGGCGCGTCTATCTACGAACCGTTGCTCATTTATGATGCTAAATCAATTCATGAAGCTAAATCAATTTGATCCTGATAATAATTGTAACAAACAACGACCATAGTATTAACAAAGGCTATCGACGGACCAATAAGAAACATCGCAGTTATGCAAAAGTGGGTCGTCATAAACACCCGTCCGCTCATCAGAAAGCTCTTAAACCTAACGGATGTAAATTGGAAGTTCACGCTGGATCACTGTCCGCTCGCCAAGCGGATATCAGCCCAGAGGCTGACACAAGATACAAGATAAAAGAATACAGAAACGACACATTATTACCTTAACTCCTGATAATAATTTTAAAAAAGCAAAAACCATGGTAATAATAAAGGCTATCGACAGACCAATAAGAAACATCGCAGTTATGCAAAAGTGGGTCGTTATAAGCACCCGTCCGCTCACCAGATAGCTCTTGAACCTAGCGGATGTAAATTGGGAGTCCGCTTGCCAAGCGGATATCAGCTCAGAGGTTGATACTTTGTTACCTTAACAAGAATATTACCACTCACGTTGACACCAGGTAAGAATAGGCTGGAGGTATTATTTGCCGATGGCGAGAGACGACCGAACGGGAAAAATTCACGAAAGAGTTGAACAAAATTTGCTCCAAAAAACCTGAGAATCGACGGGGTAATATCTGGCCGTCGAAAGTGCTTCAATGGATATAACCATTGACCGCTCGGGCAGGAAAAGCCAGAGGCGCGGCGCACGAAGGACGAACGAGAGACTAGACGCGCTGTTGGCGTTGCAGCAGTGCCTCCATTTCGTTCGATGTCTAACTCGTAAAATCGAGAGAAAAAGCAGCGACGCCCCTGGGGAAAAATATTCTCCTCCTACCAGGAGGTTTCACGATGATAATATTATATAAATTGCGACGATAACATCGACAATAACGAGGATAACGGTCTAACGTCGATAGCTCGGAGTCGGTCATAATTAGCACGCGTCTCGCACTTTCGATAACTCGCAAGGTCGATCTGTAGGTCGGTTAGTTGGTTGGCTGGTAGGTTGGTAGGTTAGATCGTAGGTGGACGAGGAGTTAGTCCGACGCTTCGACGTAATTACCAATTAGTATTAAGCCGTAACGCGTCGAGAGAGCGTTTAGGTATCGGCTAAGTTAACAATATATTCAAGCGGTAACGAAGTTATCGAGACGATGCGGAGAAGCCCGCCGTCCGATCCTCCGACGCCGTTGATCGGAGCCGCGTTTTCGCACCGACCAAACGTTGTACATCGCGATGCCGGGCACGCAACAACGAGAAACGATCCGCCTCGATCTGTTATAGACATCTCATTACGCTAATGCGTCGACGAGAGAGAGAGAGTGGGTAGAAGCGAGAGAAGGGAAGGCGATTGCGCTTTTAAGCGAGTCACGCACCAAAATTAAATTCCATCGGGTACATCGCCGTTGATTTATATCGATAGTCGTGCAAGCTCGATGTCCGGGGAAAAAGTCCGTCCGCGGAAGGTAATTTCCGTCGACAGATCGATCTAATGGCTTTTGTTTTTCCAAAAAAAACCGAGCTGGTAACGAAAAGGGATCCACGATTCGAATTGTAACAGAAAACTTTGGATGCACATTACGAACACATACACGTGCACATGTACATATACGTGTAAGACAATTATTATTCAGGATGATAATGTAAACAAAATTATATTTCTCTCTAAATAAAAGCGGAGAATTTTCCTTTATTCGACAATAATTATTTACACCCTTGCTATTTTACAATTACACGTATCTTTACAAGCGCGGCAGATTCGAACCTAAAAAAAAGTCTGCTTTCCTTACATACATATATAGAGAAAGTATATGGGAATAATATAAAGAAAACTTTAGAAGTAATTCACGGATTTACGATAAGTAAGAAAAAATATTTTACATTTAATATAGTACGGTCGCACGAGGCGAACGTTGAGCTTGCAGTCGAACGCCAGCCTTCCTTTCCAATTCGAACAGTCAAACTTTCCTCGACGTCCTCATTTTTCTGGCCGATCTCGTTAGGTATGAAAACGTTAGAAATAATTCCGGGATCCACGACAAGCAAGAAAAGATCTTTCATTTAGTTTACTACGACCGCACGAAGCGGATTTTGAGGTTGCAGTCGAACGCCAGCCTTCCTTTCCAATTCGAACAGTCAAACTCTCCTCGACGTCCTCATTTTCGTGGTCGATCTCGTTAGGCACACGATAACGACTCGAATGACGACGACGTAACATTTATCGTCGCTCGAACGCGCCTTCGACAGTAGTGAAACAGTGTCTGAACGTATCAAACGCGTCCCTTCGTATCTCCCGCAGCGAAGATTCATTATCGAGCGCGTTCGTTCGAGTAGCGATACTCGTGGCACAAAAAAGCGGAGCGCGACCCCGATTCGTTCGTGGCCGTCATCGTCGTCGACGTTCTCCGAGGAAAGAAGAGACAGCGTCCTCGCGATTCGAATCATCGTTTAAGGAGATTACGAATACCTCGGAGCTTACGAACGTACCGAATGGAAGAAAGGTTGTAGGGACGAGTGGGAAGGCAATAACGTCGCGTCCTTTCAATCGAGAGGAGGAAGAGGAAGAGGGAGGAAAAAATAAGAAGGAGAAGAACAGTTTTTCAGCACCGTAGGAAGAGTGAGAGAGACAGAAGCGTCGGAAGCACGCCGATGTTCCATTCGATTTCGATTCACCAGCGAGTTTTCAGCTTCGTTTATTCGAATTCTCGTGGCATTGGCAAACGTATTTAATGCCAATGATTCATTCTTTAAGGCAAGGAAGGAAGAAGAAAGAGGAGGAAGAAGAAAAAGAGAGAAAGATAGCACGTAAATAAGTAAGAAGCAAAGAAACGACGCACGAGCGCTACGAGTAGCTCCGTCTTACGTTTTTCACGATGTTTCCTTTCGTACCGATCCACCGTCGCTTTTCTCTTCATATTTCAATCGGTATTCCCACGTAATTTCACGAAACGGTTCATCGTGGAACATCGTCGACTTCGTCTTTCGTAGTCGAAGCACCGAAATCATTGAGATTATCTAATTCTTCCTCTTTCTTTCGTAAAAATTTTAACTCGTTCCTCTTCTCTTCCTCCTTGTCTTGAAACGAGAACCGTGGCGAAATTCTGATAAACGATTTTTCAATACGAAAATCGACGAAGAACGAAAATCACGATTCGTCGATCAACGATATATGTAGATGTCTTATAATAATATAGTAAGAATAATAATAATGCCTTACTATTATAATACTAAATGCAGATTATTATTATTATTATTTGCATAAAAACGATCGAGAATACCAATTTCACCTTGTCAATTTCAGAAAGGTGTCGCGATATCGTTGCGTTTTGGGTCTTCCTGCGATTCATTTTCCGTCGTGCGTTTCGGTGGAAAATTACGAGGAAAAGCGGCGCCGTGTCGAGCTCAGTCGCGATCTGAGAGTCCAACGAAGCATTTAATGCTTCGAATTACGATCCAATCCTGATATTTAAACGCCTAAGAGAGAAAGGTAGGAAACAAAGATTGTTACGACAGGTCGATGAGAAAAAATAGGAACGGGACGGAAGAGGCAGAAAACGGCAGAGAAGGAATAAAAGTTCAAGGACGCGCGAAAGCAGAAAATAAGACAAAAGGTA
>JAITYT010000091.1:71649-81764 GCA_025433975.1 Liostenogaster flavolineata | reverse complement strand
TGAATAATATGCATTTTCTTACCAAGAATGGAGTTAAGCCACTTTCAAAGTTAACGAGATAACTTTTTCTTTCTCAAAATCAGACTTAAGTCACTTTGAAAATAAACATTTTTGTCATTTCATTAGCCAGCAAATTTACCTTCTACAAAATCTTAGTGACTTTAAATATATTGGTTACAATTTGTTTCAAAATGAAAAGATAACATAGAGATGTAAATGATAAAATATTTAACTCCATTTTTTTGGAAAATGGATTTAGGTCACTTTCAAAATAAACGGCTCGAATCTATGGAAAAGGGAGAGACTGAAATTCACGAGGACGGGAAACAAAAGAATGATAGTGCGAATCGAAGGGAAGAGAGGAAGAACGATAAAAAATCGCGATCGCGCGAGTTCCAAAGCGCAGCGGAGAAAAGCATCGACAAAAATCGAACGCAATTCGATGAACGATGACACGAAAAAAAGTAAAGTAGTACAAAAGGCCGAACCGTAAGAGGGGATTCCATCAACGTTCATCGTACTAAGCGAAGAAAAGGGAGGAATCGAATCTGTGTAAAGGAAATACGAAATTAAAGACGAATTCACGCGACCACGTCTGAAAAGAGAAAGACGATGAGGGAGAGAGAGAATGCAAGCGGACGAGGGAACAAGAGAGAGAGAGAGAGAGAGAGAAACAATGAAAATGTTCGAGTGAGCGAAAGAGAAGAAAAATAAAAAAAATACGTAGTAATCGTGCGAGTCACGCTTCGATACGTTTCCGCTTTAACGCGGCTTCTTTCGACGAGTACGACTACCGTTCAAGATCGATGAGAGTTCGCGTACATATGTTGTTCGAAGTACGTGTAACGGCAGCACCACCGACAGAAGCTGCGCGATATTTCCGGCTTTCCTTCCCTTTCTTCGTCTTTGCTCCTTTTCTCTCTCTTTCTCCTTGTCGTCCGTCTCTGCTTCTAGCTAAGCCACCGATCCAAGCTCTCCCTTGCATCCTCGAACCCTCCGACACGGCTCGTTCTTCTTCCTTCGTTTCTTTGGTTCTCTCGTAGCTGCCTTTCCACGCGTCATGCCGATTCTCTTCGTCTGACCTTTTCGATTGCCGCGCCCTACGTCGACGTTCGTTTTTCTACTCCAGAAACAATTATGTCGCACTGCGTGACGTAACCGGTGATTCTCTCTCTCTCTCTCTATCTCGCATTGAAGAAGTATACCGAAGCCAATAAGGAATCGTAATCGTTGCGGAAGAATCGAGGCCGTTAATATCGTCTCGCAAAGATCGAATTCGCGTGGAGGAAGAAAAGAAGGACGAGAACGAGGACGCTCTTTCGATCGAACTTGGAGGAAAAGGAGGAGAACGCGTCGGATTCAATCGAAAAGCGCAATATCTCGATGTCGTCCTTTATTCCATCGACGATTCAACGTGGAAGGAATTAATTAGAGTGCCTTCGAATCGCTCGATTTTAAAAAGAATCCTTCGTACCTTTTGGTGGTGCAACTATCGAATAAAGAAAAGAAAAAAAAAAATGCAACGATCGTCTTCTCGTTCGAAGAGTCGATATTCGCTCGGGACAATGGGAAACAAGATGAAATTTATCGTTTGACTTTGAACCTGCAAGGCCATAAATGCAATCTACGTTGTGTACGCTTTTAGGAAAGTTGTTATCAAGCTTCGCGCGCGATCTTACCTCGAGCAAGACGTTAATGTGGTAATTAATGCGCTCGCAACGGGTTTCGGCAACGATGTAATACACTTAATATCAATGTCCGAGACGTGTTCGCGCGAACGCGACGATATCGACGATATATTAGGGAAACCATCATTTTATTTATTCAACTTCGTTAAAAAAAAAGATTATTAGTCAACATCACGAGATATAATTTTCATTATTCTTGACCACCTTCTTCTTATTTGTTTCGTAACTTTTCAGTCTTTTTATTACCTAAATAATATAAATAAAGTATGTAGTTACTAGCTCTCCCTGATCAATATTGTTGTACAGATAATAAATAGTACGTGTCTTTTGCTTTTTCTTCCACCTACGATTCCATTGCTCTACCTTATTATTTTACCTGTCTAGCTGGGCTCTCTTACTAGACCTTAACTTCGGTAAGACTTGGGCACTCGAGCATTCGAAAGATCGAAATTCGTCCTAATCGTAAACTTGTCGATATTAACAACTGTAGTCGTCAAAAAATTCGAAGACGACGACAATTAAAGAAAATGATTCAATTTAGTTGAACCTCGATAAACCGTAACAGCAAAGGCACGCGTGAAAAAGGCCCAACGTCGATGCAGTGTTCGAAATTCGAGTAAATCGTAAACTCGTCGATATTAATCGGTAGTGAAAAGGTCGAAGGCAACGACGGCTAAAAAAAAGACAAAAAAATGACGTCTTTTCACGAAGTAGCGCGGTTTACTCGCGCGTTCGATCCCTCAGGCCGATTTCGTGGTGGCAGGCGTCGACGTCCGGCAACTTCTCGACTACTTATCGACGCGCTCCATCGAGTCTTAAGTTTTGATCGCTCCTAAGGCGATACAAATTGTTCCGCGGTATCGAGTCCGATCTAATATCGAGAATCGGACGCGCGTGGGAGCGACGGCTCGGAACGAGGACGAGTTCGCGACTCCTCCAGTCTTTGAGATCTTCCCTCGATCCCGAGAACGACGAGCGTTTCTCGGCGTATCCGAAAACTTTCTGCGCGTACCGGCGCGCGGATGGATGCGATTCGAGGCGACGCCGTCGCCTGGAATTCGACGTTTTCGAAGCGACGCCAAGTTAAATACATTTTCGCGACCGAACTTTCCTACGTGTTATCGCGACCGAGCTGCGATACGTCGAACTGAAAACGATGCAGGAGGGGAAGGAGGGGCAGAGGACGGTGGATCTACCGCTGGAGATGGGACTAAAGTTGCCAGGGGTGAGGGGGGATAACGACGGTCCGTAGATGCTCGCGAACGACGTCGAGGAAGCGACGAACGGATTGGAGGATCTCTTGGATTCGTTTTCGGATAAGAATGAAAAACGCTTTAGAGCCTCGAGGACTTTCTATGCGTTTCTAGTGCGTAACGATCGTAGGCAGGGTCGATTTTATCGACGTTAAGAAAGACGTCGATTTAATTCGATAATTGGTGAGGTTTTACGAGTATGAAATTGTATGGAAATAATTTTTGTAAGGAAAGTAACGGAATTAAGAGCAGTTTATCAATTAGCGATGGATCGGTGGTCGATCGACTGATTCGTTACGGTGTGGTGATTTTTTAAACGAGCAACTTTCGAAAAAGTTTTGAAACGATTTATAAAATTAAATAGATTTTTCTCGAAATAAAATAAAAATATGATGGAAATGTCCATTTCTATTCATTTCTAACGCCATCGACTGTCTCTACCAGCTATTTCAGTCGTTATTATGTCGCGTGAAACGATAAATTCTACGTTAGATCGGTTTGGTAAAACGATACACGTCTTACGGCAAAAAAGATTTAGTGATATCAACTAGTGATATGATTAGCATATCGATGGATCCTCGAGGACGTATATATACGCCATTCGCGTCGAAAGGGTGAAGGATCTTTCTCACTGCCTCGAAGCCTGGAGGAAACTTTATCCTTCGAACAGATACGTTAGCGACGACCGAAATCCAGTCGGCGTTAAACCGTGCTTCGGGCTCGATCTCGTTTCTCCATTGCCTTTCCCCTTCTCTCTCTCTCTCCGTCCTTCTCCTCGTTGCAGCCGTCGACACGAGCTTTCAGGAGCTCAGCGGCAACGAGACTTCCTTCGTCCCTCCCTCGTTGCCGGGGCGCTCGATGTATTTTAATGGAGAATCCACGAGGTGCATACGACTCGTGGGAACGAGAAGAACGGGGAGAAGAGAAGTTCGGGGGCGGATCGAGCGCAGTAAGGGGAAGAGAGACGAGGAAGAGGGCAAGGGGCACCCCGACGAGGGGTCGGCAGCGAACGCCGCCCACTACGCAATTCAATCTCGAGATCGGCACAGTTTAATTCGACCGCGCAAATTCCGCGTTCTATCGAGATACTATTCGCCTTCGGGACCTACGAGGTTGCGCTCCTATTTCGAGGAGGAACGCGAGGGGACCTTGATGCGAGTCCACGAGCGTCCTGGCGATGATGGATGGACCCAAGGACGGGATTTCCATCGATTAGAGGCGATTGCGATCCCTCCTGACATCGATCGTGGGCTCGAGGATCTAAAAGATCTACAACGAAGTCGTCTTCTCGTCGCGTGGAAGGGAATCGCGAAAGGAACGAGAACTCGGGTTTTCGATCGGGGTTCAAACTCGCGAGTTTTGCTTTCGAAAGCGATCGTTCGTGTTCGGAGAATATTCGTTTCGCGATATTATAGAGAATTTGTCACAATTGCACCTGTCAGACTTCGTTCCCATTCAAAATGGCGATGGAGACATCAAAATGGCGGATAGAGGAAATTCGAGGCGCAATTGACGATCGCGAGAGTATCGATTCGATGGAAAGGGGAAAAAGTGAACGAACGAAGTCGATGAATGGCGTAGGCGTGGAAGAAATTAGACTTTCGTTATCGAAGAAAGAAAGTAAGAGGAGAAATGGCTCTTCTCACGGCAACGTAGACCTTAGAGACGACGTCGCGACAGCGAACTCGTAGATATCTCTCAAAGGTGAGCGCTAAGATGATCAGGAGCTTGCGAAAAGTCGAGCTTATTAAATCCAAGGTGAAAGATCAAAGTCCGGATTCGAAATCTCCGACCTACCACGAGGATAAGTCGTCGAATTAAATCGAACGCCAAATTGAATTATCAGTCGATATAAGTCGAAATAGAACGTTGGACTTCTCGTCATTCGCCAATTGTTCGCGTGATTTTGACCGATAGCGCTTTCGTTAGAAATTAAAAATCGATTTTTCTTTCTTCGAATAACTCGACATTTTTTACCGCGCGATCTGACATCGGTGACGCTTTGGAATTCTTATCGATCACACGCGGCACGTTTCTGTCCCACTTCTGAAAATGGATTTAACGAGATAAATACGTACGTGCGCGTGAAAGCTCGCCGCTGCGTATTATCAGCAAACGGGTTAACGATGGTGAAACACGACAGGACTGCCGAGAAACGTCATTACTCCGTTGAATCGTGCGTTCGCCTCCGAGTAATGAGAAAATAGGGTCTTCTTAAAGGCGTTCAAAGGAGGCGGGGACTCCCCGATGCTCGGAGGAGATCGATTAAGTAGCAGAACGTAACCGAGGGTCTTCCACCCTCTGCGCGTCGTTCCCTTCTTGATCTCGCGCTGGATTTAAACGGTGGAAACGTTCGCGCCTGACTCCTCCATTTTATTTACCATTTTCCTACGTCGAATTTATCACGGTGCGCGCTTGTCGCGGTCTTTGAAACTCTTTGCCATCCTCGGAACGTAGAAATTCATACAAATTGATTTTAAAGGTCGAATTACTATTAGGCTGTGCGAAAAGTCATTTTTTTTTAATGAAAAAACAAAATGGCTTTTCGAACAACTTAAAGGTTCCTTTTTTCTTTTCATCGAATTTTTGCCTAGGTCGAGAGAACGAAACGGATTTTTTTAATTATAAAGTCCTTCGTTTCGTTCGACTAATTTTAACGCGACACTTTTGCTTTCCGTCCAGAAAAAGACACGCATAATTGCGCCATTTTGTTGACGGTTTTCCTACGTCGAATTTAGCACAGAGTGCGTTCGTCGCGGTCTTTGCTCTCCTCGGAACGTAAAAATTCATACAAATAGATTTTAAAGATCGAGTTACTAATTTTTTCTTTCATTTCATCGAATTTTTGCCTGGATCGAGAAAATGGAGAGGATCTCTCGAATCATAGAGTCCTTCGTTTCTTTCGACCGATTTTAACGCGATACTCTTGCTAGTCGCCTGGGAAAAAGCGCGCGTTACTCGCTCGTTATTTTTCACTCTTTTCATTTTGTACCTCTCTCTCTCTCTCCCTCTCTCTGCTCGTGCTTCCGCCATTCTACCTTCGGTCTCGAATCGAGTCGAAATCCAGGCAAATCCGCGAACTGATTCTTCTCACATTAACACACGTAAACCTGAAAGGAGGAATTAACGAACGGCGCCGAATCCGGAAGCTCATTGTGATTCTTCCGTCTCGCGTCCTCAGTCAGTACTCCGCACGTACTCGATGCGCTTCTCCGCTTGTGCTTCATCAAATTACAGTTTAAATCGTTGCCCGATTTCTATAAATAATTAAACGTTTCGCGAGAATGCACGGATTACGAAGCCTGCCGCTTGAAACGAAATCCTAGCAATTTCCACGTGACCATTTTTCGCTCGAGTGCTTCTTTCGAACGATAGAACTCCAATTCGATCTGAAAATCATTATTTTCGCGAGCGATATTGTTCGTGGCATCTGACAATCAAACACGGTTCAAATGATGTTTGCGTAATTAACCCGTAATCGGTCCGCGTTTCGTCCTTACGCTTCGTTATTTATCGAGGATAATTCGTGCACGCTCCAAACCAAGCACATAAACGTACACACACACACATATATATATATATATTTTTTTTTTCTCTTTGCGCGTGTCTGCGTACATATACACGTACACGCGCCTCTTTTTAATTTCCTATACAACGCTCATGGAAAAACGCATTTAGAGCATAATGAAAATGGATGAAAAACTTTGGATGGTCGAACGAGCAGATTTTTCGACTGTTTCTTGCCCAACTCGTGTTCGAGCTGATGGACACGAAAAGCGAGTTATCATGGACTTAACCCCTCCCATAGAACGGTACGCAGTTCCAAAAGTGGAAACGTCTTCGCCATACGGAGCCAAGTCTTTCGTCGATCTTGCCTCAAAAATAAAAATAGTAATTATGATCGTAATATTTAATAATAATATTCTGGAGGAAACTTTTCAAAACACGGCTACTCACACGGTCCAACTTTTGGCTCCGTTTTATAACTGGTGACCAAAGTACCATTTTTATGGCGACCGGTGACCATTCGTGTATGGGTTGCATCTCGTGGTCGGTGACTATAGTCACCCTTGTCGCGCGGATGCCATTTTGTGACCCATTATTATACTCTTCGCGTATGGGCACCATTCCGTAGCCCATTATTATAGTCACCCTTCGTTTGTGGGTGGCATCTCGTGTCCGGTGACTATAATCAGCCGTAGTAGCGAAAGAGCTAATTAATCGCAAACAGATGGTCGTGCGTTGATTTGGCACGCATCGGTATTCGTCTTCCGGCGAGAAGTCAATGTTTTCTACTAATAATTATAAATAAGATCCTGTCGCGTGATATCGAGTCTCGATTAACTCGATATCTCGATGCTTTCGCGATCATATAAATCAGACGCGTGTCCGGGGTCGTTGTCGTCGCCGTCTTAGTCGCTAATGACGACACAGTCGCTCGATAGTCGAGATGTATACGTCCATTCGGCAATCAGCGACACGCAACGCGAGTATTTCTCCTCCCGCAATCGGTAAACGAGCGACGCAAGCCTCGGCCGATTCGCGCGTGATTCGCAGGAGATATTGCCTCCATAATGCCTCAAAGTGTCCCGACTGCTGCATCGAGATATCCACGCAATTATCGCGTTCTCGCGTGTCCTTGCTCGCCTGTTCTGGCCTCTTTGCCGAACTGAGACCGACCGAGCAAACCTGCGCATCGGTTTCCTCCATTTTCGAAAGAATTCGGAGTATTTCGCTGAACGTTTGGGCATTTAGGATCGCGAAGAAGGACACGATAGTCGCGGGAGAAAATCGAATTTATTGTAAAATTCGTTTCTTCGATCCAATGGAAAATGGGTTTACAATAATCGATACGAGAGTCGTGGATGGAAGTCGAACCTATTGTAAAATTCGTTACTTCGATCCAATGGAAAATGGGTTTACAATAATCGATACGAGAGTCGTGGATGGAAGTCGAACCTATCGTAAAATTCGTTTCTTCGATCCAATGGAAAATGGGTTTACAATAATCGATACGAGAGTCGTGGATAGAAATCGAACCTATTGTAAAATTCGTTTCGTCCATCTAATAGAAAATCGGTTTACAATAATAGATGCGACAGTCATGGATAGAAGTCCAATTTATCGTAAGATTCGTTTCTTCGGTCCTATGGAAGGTGGGTTTACATTAATCGATGTCAAAGTCGTAAATCGAAGTTCAACTTATTGTAAAATTTGTTTCTATAATCCAATGTAAAATGGGTTTACAATAATCGATACGAAAGTCGTAGATAGAAGTCGAACCTATTATAAAATTCATTTCTTCGATCCAATGGAAGGTGAGTTTACAATAATGGATACGATAGTCATGGATAGAAGTCCAATTTATCATAAAATTCGTTTCTACTGCCCAATGGAAGGTGGGTTTACGTTAATCAATGCGAAAGTCGTAAATGGAAGTTCAACTTATTTCATCATTATGTCATGGATAACAATAATCCATACGATAGTGGCGAATAGAAGGGAGGCCTGCATAAAATTCCTTTCATCGACCCAGCGAATAATTAACGGTTCGCGTGTGGAAGAAATCGCGGAGGAAAATTCGCGGCTAGCTACGAAACGTTCGACGCTCGTTACGTGCAGTCGCAAATTAAGATTGTGCGCAAACACGTGCCAGCGCCGGTGTACTCGTATCACGCGCTGAATTTACTTCCAGCTTAATGAGGCCTAATTGTATCCGGAATGTTTCACCGACCGCGTTAGCGAATCGTCGTCGTCATCGTCGTCGATGTCGCATCGATCAACGAACGCGAACACGAACGTGCATTTCCTTGTATTGTAGAATTTTCTCGATAAAATCGTCGTGACTTTATCGCAGTGGTTCCTAACCTGTTAAGTGCAATACTATTGTTTCATGAACTGACGGAAAGTATTCCGACAAATTTAACCTACCAGACAATATATTTTGTCTAAACACTAACAATATTTTTAAAAAATCCGACGATATTCTTCTCCTTCTTTAATTTCATTTACCGATTGTTATTTGCTACTGATTATTTATCACGCAATACAATTTTTTTTCCGTTTTACTTTACAACCGTGTTCCGCAAAAATCACGTAAAATTATAAGTGTTTCGTAATACGTAAAAGATTAAGAATCGCTTCTGCGTGGAGATCGTCTTTGTCGTGGAAAATCGCTAAGTCGACTAACTTTGTCGACTTTGTCGATCGCTTGTAGTCTCGACGACGCAATTTTCACTCACGGTCCATCACGAAGCAGCACGCGGTCCAGCGGATCTTCGTTCGGAATCAAAGCGAAACTATTCTCGAGAAAGATCGCGTCGGAAACGCGCGGATTCCGCTCCCAGTTTCGACAAAATTTACAGCGTGTCGCCCTTCGATCTTCCGCAGTGCGGCGGTCAATCTGGCCGTTCGACCGTCCTCCCTCGATCGACTTACGAAAGCTCGCGAACGCGACACGATCCGAGCTAGAAACGGAGGAAAAAGTGGGACGAGGGAAAAAGGGGTAAAAGTTTCTTTACGACAGATACGTAGCGAGTCTCGCTTACCGAGAAATTGAAAAGTCGCGTTGCTGCGCGCGCTTTTAAAAGTCCGAAGATTCGAGGAGAAACAGGGTCGGGGCTAATTATGGTGGTCGGTCGTTAGCGTTGGCCAACTTTTTCGTCCTTCGATGCTTTCTCTCTTTTTCTGCGTCTTTCGAAGCTTTCTCCTCGTCCTCCGCGTTCTCTCTCTCTCTCTTTCTCACTTTTTTCACAGACGCACACAACGACACGCGCGTACTTCACCCACCTCTTTCGTAACATCTTCCATTCTCCTCTCGACCCAATCTACCAGCCGTTTTCCACTCTTCCTCTCCTTCTGGTCTTTCTGGTCCTCTCCCAGACACGTCCGCACTCGCACCGGCGCAAACGCCCACGTACACGGGGAAAACGTATTTTCCATCGAAGCGAAGGATTTTCCTCTCGCCCGTGAGCCGACGTTACCGACGAGATTAACTCTTAAATGCACGAGGCAATTTTCTAACCGAGTAGAGGAGGCTCGCCTCGGCCTCTGTCCCTCCGACGCGAATTCGTTTCACCGCTCTATTTTCGAAGCTTTAAATAAACATTAGGCCGCGTTTAGCTCGAAACGATCGTCTCTCTTTCCGCGCGAACGACTCCAACGGTGGAAAAGG
>JAITYT010000091.1:47217-61469 GCA_025433975.1 Liostenogaster flavolineata | reverse complement strand
CTTTACAAATAGAATTTTGCAACGTCAGCCTCTGTATTTTTGTTTCGCGTGATAATTTATGAAACATTCGTCAAACTGCATCTTTGGTTTATCCGATATAACTGTTTCGCGTCTTCCACCTAGTTTTTTTTCGGTAGGAACAAACCATACAACCTCTTTTTGAGCCTATGAGAATTACACGAAGCCTTTGTTTTAGCCATCCTTTGGTTGTCGAAAATCTCCTATCGACTGGTCCACCAAAATTGATATAAATTGTAAATGTTCACGTGACATTTCGTTCTTCTCTTTCTTTACCGGTTTACGGAGAATATAGGAATTAATTGGGTGGATCTCCATTCTCAAAAAAATTTGCTCTTCTCGAGTTGCCATTCAGAACGCCGTGACGCCTGGGAGATCGTGAGATCTGCGGATCGGAATTCGATCGTTTCTTCGTTCGTTCTTACGTTGGCGCGACGCCCTCGGAAGGAATTCGACGAACTCGTTTCTCCAATTGTAGCTCTTCGATCGAGCTAATCGCGTAAAAAGGAGGAGAAGGAGGAAGGAGGAGGGCAATCGACGGTAGCAACAACGTAAGTATTCTCCCCAGGTTGCGTTTACAGGACATTTATCGAGCGGTTTAGGATCGTTCCGTACGAACTGCTTCCGCTCGTAAAGAGGAACGACTAAAGGAAAGAAATTGCTCGAGATTCGTCCTCTTTGGAGTATCCTTATCGTAACGGGGAAAACTTTTCTCTCGCGAGAGACTCGGCGTACCCCTACTCCACTCCAGCCAGCTCGAATGAAACTGCCGCTTAAGATTCCTTCCCTCGAAGATCCACTTAAATCATCGATCGATCGAGTTCGAATCTCTTCGAACGAGACGAGAGCCGAGTTTCCGTCGTTTCGTGGGACGAGACGGGAGCGCGAGGGTCCCGCAAAGAGGAAAGACTTCCTTTCGAAGCCTAACGCGTGACTCGATGGCAGCAGGAGCGAGGAAAGGACGATCCTTAACCAGAGACCGAACGAAGGACGAGAGGCTCCAAACCGTTCGAAGGGATATTTACGAGCGATTTTCTCGATGAACGAATGTAGCGTGGCTCGTTTTGCTCTCGCTCGAACTCCGGTGCGTGCCAAACCTCGATTACGCGACTCTCTTATTTATCAAGCGTGGAATTTAGGCTGGTTAATGGTAACTCGTTCTTTTTTGGCTGTCTTAGCGCAAAATAATCGCGGAAATATTTTCAGCTGGCGTTAACTTGCAAATGGAATGGTGTTGTTCAAACCGAGAAGCGGCGCTTTCTTCCACGTTCTAAGGCAAGGAATTAGAGCCTAATTCTGAGTCCATCCGTTAACCGAGTGAGTTTGTGAAAATACAAGTATCTGTAAACACTTTGTGAACTAAATAAATCGAGTATCAAAGAGAGGATATTATTGACTTACACCATTGGGTAGTGCATTAGTTTGATCACGCGATCGGAGTGTTGGTCATTCAGGTTCGCGTCTGTCCAACTCGAATCCCTCGCTTTGTATAGAACACCCGATATAATTTTGATCAGGATTTGGGGGGTCAAACCGGACTAAGACGACAGAAATCGGATAGGCTGGCAAAGGGAAGCTTGCTCCGTCTTAGCGCATAAGCGACTCTGCTCTAATCTTGTCCCGCGCTATTATAAATTAAATCACTAGGCCTGGAACCAATCGCATTGATGTTGACCGACGATGTTCAGGGCATTCGTAGTACTTGCGTATTTTGTTGTCTTATCGAATGTCCAACTTCGTAAAGGAATTCTCTGGCCTCTTTAATCGTTTCAAAGGCCAAGTCTTAAGCTCGTGTCTTACGTTTGCTTCTGAAAAGACCCAAGCAAAAACAGTAAAGGAATTCTCGAAGCTTCTTTTATCGTCCGAGTGACCAAGAATCCTTTCGTTCGCTTCCTAAAAGTGCCAAGTAAAACAGATAAACAGTAAAGAAATTCTCTTAGCTTCTTTAACCGTTTTAATGGCCAAGCCTTACGCTCGAGTCTTATTTTCGCTTCCCAAAAGTGTCAATCCAAAAATCGGCGACCTCGTGCCGCTTGGCATCGTTCGATAAAACGACAGAAACGCGTACGAATCGTATTTTCTCTCGAAACGCGAATACAACGAGCACCGGCGCGTCGTCCGATCATCGCGTACGGCCCAACTTCCCAGTTCGCAGCAAACGCTACTCCATTCTTCGTTACGCACGCAACTTGGAATAAGTTGGTAGTTCGGTCGGCGGGAGATATTCTATTATATGCCACGCATACGCAAGTTTGGTAAATACAGTTCGTATAAGATCTCTGGAAAGTACTTTGAAGCTGCGCGCTTCGCTGGAAACTTCTCCAACGGATTGGTGCGTGCGTGCGCGCATCGTTCGAAAAGCAGCCGCAAAAGCAGTTGTCGGCAAACAAACCGGCGTCACGAGCCTATCGCCTGGAACTTTTCAGAACCGTGTCGTCGTCGTGCTCTGCGAGCGTTCCCAACCATTCGATCGTTCCTTCCTTCGCGAGATACTTGGCAAACGGTCAAGCGGCACCGCCGGGGCGACGATCGCGCTCGCGGTAAAATACCGAGCGCCGGCTTTTTGCAGTACGCGAAGCGAGCGAGCGACGTTAAGGATGCTTCGGTAGGAGCGATATTGCAGGCACGTTACGACTCTCAAAACGACCCGCCTCTTCCTCCGCTCGCTCTCGTTTTGTCTTTCTTATTCCTCCGTGTTTCTGCCTTTTTTCCCCCTCACGTTTTGCAACTGCGGTTTGCGAAGTGGTGACTATGAGTCGTGAACCGAGGAGAAGAATATTGAGAGAGAGAGAGAGAGGGCGAATCTTCATTTTCCATTAACTTTATTGGGACTCATCGATCGACGTGTTCGTCACTTTCAGTCACGACTATTCGTTTAATACGTTCGTTACAGCGTCACCCATATCTGGGTGACGGGTATGCATCCGTGTGGCCGTCACCCGAATATGAGTGACGCTCTTCTTGTTCAAGTTAAGTAGGATTTTCGGTTGGATTTTAGTTGGATTTTAGTTGGATTTTCAGTTGGAGTTTTAGAGGTCGGATTTAATCCGATATCGAAGGAGGATATTAGTCGGCTTCGTTGAAAGTTAGCACGTCGCTAAAAATAGAGAAACGTTCGATCGGCGATACTCGCAAAATGCGATGACTTAGACAAGAATTTAATTTGAATGTAATTATTCATTCGTATAATTAACGTTGATTATTTTTATTTAATTTGCATTTAAATGTAATTTGTTTGCGCGCAAAGCGTTTTCCTTTTTAATCGTCTTTTTATCCGTTAATTCTGGGATAGAAGGGCACGCGAATCGCGAATGCGAATAAAAAATGATTAAAGCGCGTTATTTTAATTTACTCGAAATCGGGATAAATGGCTCCTGACGGAATTCGTTGCCATTTTTAAGAGAGCGGCTTTAATCATTGCCGAATTCCAATATGCATCGAAATTCCGTATCATCGTAATGGTTTTTAGCGGATGGAGCTTAAAATGAATCGCGGGCTTACCGCAAAACCTTATTAAATCAATATTTCCCCGAGTCGATGTTATTTTCACTATTCCGTGTACGCGGAAAATCATCGTGTTTCTATATTTACGCGGAACTCGTCGAAATGTGTTTTCTTTATATTTGCCCTATGAAAAATCGAGCATAGCTTGACAAACCGTCGCCTCGATTACCAGGATCAAAAACAGGACAGTTTCGTTCATCGAAACGAGCTTACTTAACGCAATGAAATACATTTTACGTAGGATGGAACGCGAGAAATCAAACATCCATCGACGCGGTCGATAGAATCGCAACGACGAACACCGATAAATTAATTTATCGAAAATTTTCGCGAAAGTAGAGAATTATAATGGAATAGTCGAATCTAGAGAAAACGCGCACACCGTCGAGCAAAGTAATCTTATCTTTGATAACGAAGACGGCTTTGCCATGACCTAGCAACAACAACCGCGACTTGATGGAAAAGCCAGGAAATTTAACCACGATGAGATTATCGCACGGAGAAAATTTTCCAACGTTCGCAGCGTGTAAAGACTCGCATCGCTCGGCATAAACTGCCGCATTACCGCCACATTTTGGTTGTACGAGTTATCCCAGAGCAAAGAGAGAAGGACGACGAGAATCGTTTTAGTCGTCGAAGACGAATTCTAGTGGTCCAAAGGAAAGGAAAAATGACGTTTCTTGTGCTTCTTCCCTCCTTCGATTTCTCAAACGTAAGTTGTGCGCAATATCGGATCGCATACGCGTGAACCTCTCTTTTCTGCTGATGAAATCTGCAATATTATCGCCGCGTCTTCATCATGAAAGTCATTCGAGGGCGGAACACGAATTAAGGTTCGTTCGCAAGAAAGAAGGACGATAAAAATCGTTCTTGTCGTCGAAGACGAATCCCAGTGGTCCAGAAAAAAGGAAAAACGGCGTTTCTTCCCTTCTTCCATCCCCCAAACGTATATTACGCGCAATATTGGCTCGCATACGCGTGATCCTCTTTGGCCTACCGATGAAATCGTGAAAGCTATTGGAGGACGCAAGACGCGTTAACGTTAAACATAAGATTAAGGTTCGTTCGCGAGAAAAAAGGACGACAATAATCGTTCTAGTCGTCGAAGACGAATTGCAGTGGTCCAAAGGAAAGAAAAAATGGCGCTTCTTCCCTCCTTCGATCTCCCAAACGTACGTTACGCGCAATATTGGGTCGCATAAGCGTGAACCTCTTTGGTCCACTGATGAAATCGTGAAAGCCATTCGAGGGCGTAACACGGATTAAGGTTCGTCCACAAGAAAGAAAGAAAGACGTCAAGAATCGTTCTAGCGGTCGAAGGCGAATTGCAGTGGTCCAAAGGAACGTAAGAAAAATATTCGATGTTCTTTTTTCTCTCGATTCGAGTATCCATCGAATTCCATCGAAAGTTACGAGGCGAACGGTCGCTTCCTAAAATCCGATCCCCTACTCTCCGATCCTAATTACGAACTGCACGAGAGCCGCTCGAGGCAACTCGATGAAACGACTCGACGAGTTCTCGCGATGAGCGCACGACACGAACCCCCTGGGAAACGATGTTTCTTCCCTCGTTCGCGAGCGAACACCGAAGGACGAAAAATCGTTGACGCTCGCAATGACACGATTAATCCTCCGGCTTCTTTATTTCCCCCTCCTAACCCCTCGTTCTATCTTATCGTCCACGTGCGCGGCCGCGACCATCGCCTTG
Organism: Liostenogaster flavolineata; assembly: GCA_025433975.1. Taxonomy (NCBI): domain Eukaryota; kingdom Metazoa; phylum Arthropoda; class Insecta; order Hymenoptera; family Vespidae; genus Liostenogaster; species Liostenogaster flavolineata. The sequence continues at coordinate 56,239 of JAITYT010000091.1, read as the reverse complement.
ATTTACGACGACGATTTCGCGTACGGACGCGCGATTCCGTCCGAAGGAATCGTCGAAAGGACGGGCGAGGAGAGACAAACGTCGTCCATCGATTCGACGCGTACGTCTCATTTTTATCGATGAGTGACCCCTAAAACAGGCGGTACGCACTATCGTCCATTTATTCTCGACATCGTTCCTTTTTGCTCGTGTGAGAGAACATATAATCTCGCGACAAGGTACGAGTATTAATAAATATATTTATTAAATCGAAAATCGCGACGACTGGACGCGGTGATTAATAAAAATACAAATTTACGAGCGATTGAACTACGATCGATAAAATACGAATTTACGAACGATTGAACTACGATCAATAAAATACAAATTTGCGAACGATTGAACTACGATTAATAAAATAAGAATTTGCGAGCGATTGAACTATGATCGATAAAATACGAATTTGCGAACGATTGAACTACGATCAATAAAATAAGAATTTGCGAACGATTGAACTACGATCAATAAAATACGAATTTACGAACGATTAAAGTACGATTAATAAAATAAGAATTTACGAACGATTGAACTATGATTAATAAAATAAGAATTTATGAACGATTGAAGTACGATTAATAGAATAAGAATTTGCGAGCGATTGAACTATGATCGATAAAATACGAATTTACGAACGATTGAAGTACGATTAATAGAATAAGAATTTGCGAACGATTGAAGTACGATCAATAGAATAAGAATTTGCGATCGAGTGAACTACGATTAATAAAATAAGAATTTACGAACGAACGAACCGGAACGATATGGAAAGTCGAGGATCTCGGTTGTATCGAGAGTGACGTCACAGCCTCGACGTCAGAACCTCGAGCATTTACTCGATATCCCCTCCATCTTCTTACGCTTGGTTAGCCCTTTTAGCGCGTCGTTTAATCGCGGTAAAATTCATCCCCTCGCCTTGGAATTTACTTCTTATCGCCGACGGTCGTCGTTCTCCTCGGCATCTCGAAAAGTATTTCGACGGCGGGTAACCGTCTCAATTCCGTCACTAATTCGTAAAATCCTTCTATTCGGTGTAAACGAGGAAGTAAACAACTTTATTAAAACGATCGATAACGATGAAAGGACAAAATAAAAAAGGGTAGAGAGAAGGAGATAACGAGAGCAATTATACCGCTCGTTCGCGTGTTATTCTTCGGAAACAGAAGAAGTCCTTCGAGAACGAAGGATCGCAAAACACGCGATAAGGATTGAAAGGGAATATTCCAGATTATTTTCTTGCTTTCGAGTTAACGTACGATAAAGATAACGTCGTTGATCTATAAGAAAAAAAGAAAAAAAAAAAATGAAACGATAAACGGAACGATCGAAAACGAATATCGAAACGGAAGTTGGAACGTGGAAGAGCATCGGAATGCAGAGCATGACGGTTTGTTCTACGCGACCGGATCCTCTTCGTCCTTCCACTCCTCCTCGTCCTCGCAAGGATACGCAAACATCGAGCACTCGGGAGAGTGCCGCTCGGTAGCGAGGGGTGGACGAGTCGTGAAGGAAGAGGAGGGAAGTGCTGTTGGTGGAGAAGGATGAAGAGGAGGAGGAGGAGGAGGAGGAGGAGGTAAAACCGCGACACGGCTCGAGGGAAAGGCGGCGAGTTCGTTAACGCGGGTTCGCACGGCCCCTGGTAAATGGATTAATCGATTAATGAAGTTGCTACGGGTTGGTAGCTTCGTAGGCACGAGTAAAGTAGCTTGCGTACAGGTTGATCCACGAGGTGAATTATTCGTGCGTGGGCGAACGCTCGTCGATAGGAGAGATCGGCGAAAACATCGATGCGAGCTGCTGACCCGCGTTAAAACTCGCCTTTGGAGTCGATCGATCGTACGACGGAAGCGTCACTGCGCTCGTCGTACGATCGATCGACTCTGACTCGCCTAGAGTTTGCGATGTGGAGGTCGCTTTAACTCGCGTAGCCGTCCGCGTTACGATTTCGTTCTCTTTCTCTTTCCTTTTTTCTATTTCGTCGTTTCTAAGTGATCGAGATCAACGATTAGTCCGACTTGCGCGAGCACGCGTAAATTACTGCGTAAGATTTGCGAGATCGAGTTCAAAATCGCCCTTCGAGTCGACGAACGATCTTGGAAGGCATCTCGTGCTGATAAAGAGGCAGAGTTTGTACAACGATATTATTTTCATTTTCTTTCCTTCTTTCTGTTTCGTCGTTTCTAAGGGATCGAGGTCAACGATTATTCTAACACGTGAGAGCACGCCGTAAATTACTGCGTAAGATTTGTGAAACCGAGTTAAAATTCGCCCTTCGAGTCGATCCATCGAAGGTACGTTATGCTGATATCGAGGCGGTCGAAACAACGCGTCTTCCTCTCCCTTTTCTAGTGATGGAGATCGATAATTAACCTTACGCGGACGCGCATGCATACGTCGATGCGAGAGATCACAAAATCACCGAAGCGAGCTTCAGTCCCGTATTAAAATTCGCATTTTCAATAGATCGATCGTTACGCGATCGACGGTACTTCGAATTGGCAAAAAGGCGGTCGATTTAACGAGGGTAATCGTCCACGTCGTGACATTGTTCTCTTTCTCTCTCTCTCTCTCACTCTCTCCTATTCTTTCCTCTGTCCCACTGTTTCCATCGGTCTTTGCCGATCAAAGCGACGAATTTCCCCACGTGACGGTAAAGTTCGTCGATATAAAAGGAAGAATGGCGAAGAAGGGAGGGGAGAGGAAGAGCGAGGACATTGGCTGCAACGCTCACGTATTTTTCTCTTTGACCGGGTTACGATTCGGTGGAACTGCAGCAGTCGGCTTTTTTCTCGTTACAAAGTTAATTTCGACACCCAATTTCGAGGTCGCCTCTCGTAACGGTGTAATTTCGTAATTCTCGTTCGGACGGAACAAGCGGTGCAATCGCGTCGAAACGAGGGAAGCGCGCGCGTAAATACGCCACGCGTAAAATCGTAGTGCGTCGTTCCTAAGCCAAAACGAAGATAAGGGAAAAGACGAGGGATAAGAAAAAAAAACGAAGAAAAATAAAAGAAGAAGAAAAAGAAGAATCCCAAGCCAAAACTAAGACGAAGAAAAATAAAAGAAGAGAGAGAAAAGAAGAAGAAGAAGAAGAGAAGAAAACGAAAGACTTGTCAAAACGAGGATAAGAGAAAAATCGAAGAAATTCGTCAAAACGAAGACAAGGAAAAAGAGAAGAAGAAGAAGAAGAAGAAGAGAAGAAAACGAAAGACTTCCTTCGTGCAGTATAAAAGGATCTCATCCGCTCGAAGAATGATTCGTTACGGCTTGATAGCTTCTTTCTTCTCGTACGCGGACGTGCGCCGGGATTTTGCGGGCGCATCGACGTCGTCCTCGTCGTTCCGGCAGTCGATCGTAAGGAACCACGGACGAATAAACCATTCTCCAGCGACTTGACTTACACGGTAGACCGCACGAACGTCGAAAGTAAAGTCGAGCTGGCACGGTTCGTTGATTCGGCCGCCGGGTGAAGCACCGCTGCCCGGGCGATGAAAAGTCGACGCGGAATCGATGTACGGAGGTGTGTCGCGATCCCGCAAGCTACAGGGCCACCGAACACTGCAACCGAGCGACTGGAAGGACCGTGACTGTGAAACGACTCGTATCGTACGATTACGACGACTCTACGGGGAAGAAAGGAAAGTTCGGTCGTTCCTTTAACGTTTCTCTTCGTCTCATTCTGGTTACGACTATCGAGACAGTCGACCTGCGTTTTCTCTACTCTTACGCACTCCGTACCCATGATTAACCCTTTGACTGATCCAATGGCACGAAAAGCGTTTATATAACGATTCAATGAAGACATATTGAGATAAATAATATTGTCTCGATGTAGTGAAATTCCGTTTTTGATTATTGCAATATATTTTCCCAAAAATATCGTAATTGAATTCCTACCGAATAATACAATTGGTTCGTCTGAAAGTCAGCCGTCATGCGACTACCCAAGGCGCGGTGCAAAGAAACCGTAGTTTAACTCCATGTTTTTCGCGTTTAAAAAATCTCTAAACGTACAAACCCGCTAAAATTACGGTGTCCGAAACGACTGGCGTCGTGTTAACTCGTAAGAATGCCTACGAGAATGTCGTTGCGTGCCGAATCGGATAGCTTATTGGACTAGAGCATCGCTCGCGAAATGCAAAGAATCCTGTAATCGAATTCTGGTTCACTCGACGCTCTATTTCTATCGAGGGCATTTCGAAAAAATATTTTAATATATAATTTATATATATATATATATATATATATAATACAATATAATTATATTATATGTTATATGAACTAAAAAATAGGATAAATCGTAAATAAAGACAAGTTCGATTTACATATTCGAAATATCAAACGCATATCGATTGAAGATTGATATCTCTCTTCAATATCTTCAATATCTTCTCTTTGAAGAAATAAATTCCTTTGTATCGAACCAACGTTTTATACGATGCATCTATCGCTTAAAAATAAGATCGCATAGAGTTACGATCGCCGATTTCTGACGTTTCAAAATAAACGTTAGAAATAATCAGGAGCATTGAACGGGCACGGAGAAACGACTAGCAATTTCCCAAGAGCGGTGAGCGTCGTTTCCATTATTAAAAGCACGATGCCTTAGGACAAACCAACGACATCTTCCTCCTTTCCAGCCGCCTGGCTCGTCTCTTCGCTCCGTCGACTCCCTTCGCCTCGGCTGCATCGCGAGAGAGACTCACGTAGAACGCGAGAAACTTTTTCTTGCGGAGGAGCGAAGAACGCGTTGCCGCGGGACTCCATCGAAAATTAGAAAAAGAGACACCGAGAGAAAATTTCCCTCGAAAGTGTCGCGGCTTTTACGGCGCGTTACGTCGAGCCACGATGTTTCCAGTAAATTCCACGAGGACGTTGAGAAACGATCGATCGGCAACGTCGTCGAAGGACGACCAATGATAAAATGCGAGGAAAGAGGAATTTTTCAGCTATCCGCTCGTAGTCGATCGCTGTCCTTCTTCGACGGTGTAAAAACGGACTAAACGGATCTTTTTTCCCCGTGAAAAGTTACGATATTTTCCACCTCGATTCGCTAATGTTTTTTCGAATATCTCGAAAAATTCGAAATTGGAAATAAATCGAGCGACCAATTCGACGGCTCGAATTTTGCAAATCCGTCTATTTCATTTACAGTAGACCACTGTATAACGCGATTGATGCGTCGCGCGTGAAATAAATTCGCGCAATAGGAATGTCGAACGAATAATATTGAAATAACGTATTTCGAACGATTATTGGCTCGACTAATTTTATTTTCTACGTTTTACTCACCAGAACGCTCTTCTTGAAATAAATGACACGCGTATGTTAGCGAATAAAAAAGAAATCAATGAGAATTCGCGTCGTAGAATGCTCTCGTTTTATACGATGGTCTACCGTACTCGCAATTTTACACACGCAAACGCGCGTACAGAGTGTCCTGAGCGAACCAGGGCATCAAAATATTTCCTTTAGTTTTGACGATATAAAAAATATATGCGACGTAATAATTAATGGCACGAAACGAAGAATAATTCGGGGAAAGAATTTTTCTCACTCATCATTCATTTTTTATTCCTTTGCCTAGCGTGATTAATATTTTTTATGTGAAAATTCATTCGCTAGAAACGATCGCGCAACTTCGTCCATTCAACGTCGATAAAAGGAGATCCGTCGTTACGGATACTAACAGTATGAAAATGAAGACAATCCGAAAAATTCCATATCGGAGTTTATCGATTCTAAAGATGAGAATTTCCTTAAGAGAGGAATCTATGCGCTAATATCTCGTTGTTAAAAGTGTATCGAAGCAAATACGGTATATATTGATTAAATAAACAGCTGTTGAAAAAAGATATGCAGTTTTATATATTCATTTTAAAATCCGACGTTTCATGCGTACCAGCCTAATAAATAGTTCGCGTTTCCACGTACCTTCGACAGATTTTCGAGCAAAATATTTAATCGAAATTGCAAAGTTATAAATTCAACGTCGTAATTGGTACTTTTCAAATACGCGAGCTCGGATGTCGATGGAACATAAATGGCGTCATCGATTACGCGCTTAAAATTCCCGCGATAATTCAAGCTCCTTTCCTTCGCGGAAGTCTCGAGTTAGGCGTCGACTGGACGATCCTGAAAATCCTGCGATTTTAAGAGCGATATTGACCCTGTCATCGGAATAATAACGATCCCTTCGTTATTTTTAACGAACTCGGAATTCCAATTAAAGCGTGGAAAAATCGCCGTGGAAATTCCGCACCGCGTTAATATCCTGCGTGAGGATATCTTTTACATCGGAATCGTTACTCGAATGGACGGTGATTTATTTATGACGCGAAGAAAATACGAGGGCCGTTCGACGTGTCGCGGGGCCGAGCCAGTGGGAACGGAACGAACGGCACGCTCGCGGGATAAAGTAGTACGAGTCGAGCGATATCGGACGTCGAGCCGTATCGTTTACTCCGAATACGTGGCTCGCGCGTGCTCGTTGTTATCACTTCGCGCGGAAAGACGGATAAAGAGAGAAAAAGAGACAGAAAGAGAGAGAGAGAGGGAGAGAGAGGGAGGAGATGGACAAAAATCAGAATTTCAATGTCAATCAAATTTGACCCCAAAACATTAAAGATATATTAGAAAATGTTAGAACAAGATGGCGATATTTCGACACTTGGGTCGACCGAATATAGTATTTTTTTGTTTTTTTTCAGAAGCACGACAAATTGTTGAAATCGCAAATAATTATTGGAACTTCCATTTGTCCAGGTACCATCGAAATGACAACGATGGTCGATCTAAGATTTCTTTTCTCGTATCTCTCGCATAGACGCTAGTTTTGCGTCTGGCGCTAAAAGGGTGGAAGTAATCGAGTTGAAAGTAGAATGAAGAATGTGTGGACAATTCAAATCGCACAAATTCGACAAAATTGGAAGGAAACGAGGCAAATGCTCGCGTCGTTAGGAAAATATCCGGAAGAAGCATACGTTAAATCGTACGGATTATCATAATTTATTTGTACGGAGAAAAATTCTTCCTGCAAGAGAGATTTCAGAGAAAGATTCGATGAGAAACAAAACCGCCTGCGCTTTCCTCGACTCCCACGTTTCCGTTTCTCGATCCGAATCTTTTGTTAAAAATGATACATTCTCCTTGGATGAATCTTCGCGCGGCCGAGAGACGAAGACGTGCTTCGTGCTTCAACTAAGCGCGCATGGAAATGACGTGAGAGGCGAACTGTAACTTCGTCATCCTCTTGGCCGCGACCAACGACGACGACTCGACGGCAGTACCGTGCACCGGCCCAAAAATAAGGTCAAAACGTTTTACGGATGTTCTCGCGCCCTTCTGCCCTCCCTCCCTCTTCTTTAACTGTCTTTCTTCCTCCGTTTGGTAGCCACGTAGCCCCTTAAACACCGTAAATGTACAATGAAGTAATTTCACTGGCCATTTTGAAAAGCGACGGACACAAACGACTTCACGAGAATCCAGCCACTCGTGGACTATCCGCTCGTGGTGACGTCATTGTCGAATATGAAAATCGAGTAGGAAGAACGTCGCTCGTCTGTTCGGGAAACCGAAGTAGAGAAGATCGAAGGATAGTCGGACGAACGTATGACTACGATAGTCGCTCTATCTTGGTTGTTCTTCAAAAGAAAATTTAAAAACGGAGAAAGAGAGAATTAAATCGTAAGACGAAGGACTCAAGAAACTTCTTAACACGTTAAAGGAATTTATAAAAATTGAGTATGAAGGACGTCGCTCGTCTTTTCGGAAAAGAAAGTGGAGAAGCTCGATACGGAACCGCAATACGCGCCGAGACGCGTATTTCGCGGTATTTCGGTGCTGCGATAAACCCAAACGTCGAAGAAACGAAGAAGAGAGGCAGAGAGCAAAGAGGGCAGCCGCTTTTCTCCGTAATCAAATTCGAAAAGTTCTCCTTGCGGATAGACCGCGCTCTATCCGCTCTCCGTGCCGCGCGTGGCCCTTTGTAGGACGAAGAAAGTGGCCCGACTCTTTCCGCGTCGTAATTAAAAAATTACGATCAAAAAGCGCTTGCTAACTCGACTCGCGGAACCGTTTGACGTCGGGGAGTTTTATACAAGTCGCGACGCGACCCGTTTACCACACGTTCGCGGTGGTAGTTCACCGCAGAGCAAACCTTGCCCTCCCTTGCCTGTCTTCCGAGCCTTCCTTTCGTCTTCGTCTCACTCTCTCTCTCTCCCTCTCTTTGTCTTACTTCCTCTTCGTCGCTCGTTTATCTCCGCAACGACGGCAAAGGAAAATTACTTTTCCCGCCTAGCTCGTCGATTCTTACGTTGTTAACCCTTTCGCTACGGTGGGCCTCGCAACGAAGTCCCTTCCATAGAACGAAGGGCCGTGCCAAAAGTGGAAACATTAAGCGCGTACAGTCCTCGCCATTCGGAGCCAAGTATTGGGTTGTCCGATTTTCTCTTTTTTTTTAAATTTATTTATTATTTATATTATATTTTTTATTATATATTTTATTATATATCTAAAAATAGTAATTACAAACCTAATATATTTTATATACGATATAATACTACATAAAATATAGTAAAATATAAAATAATACTAAACAAAAATAACGATAATGGTGCTCTCGCGCGTGGGTGGCACCCGGACTTCCCAGGATGAAAAGATGCGGTGTAGGAAGTAGTAACGAGCGCGAGAGCTGCCGAAAGGCATCGCATAGAACGAGAGGACGAATTCCCTCGGCACGCTTCGAATAAGAACGGCGTAGCACGAGCTACGAGTGGAAGCTAAATACGCGGAAAGGTCGAGACAGGAAAACGATCGAGAGATTTTTACGAGTACGTCGTCGTGCGCCCGTCGTCGAAAAGTCATGATCCTACGTGACGTCGTAAACTGACGTCGATTCCGTCGCACTGTAGGAGGACAAGCGATCTCGCGAAACGGTTTCTTACTCCTTCCGCTCGTAAAAACATTTCAAATTAAAAGATAGAAA
>JAITYT010000091.1:22448-39049 GCA_025433975.1 Liostenogaster flavolineata | reverse complement strand
GATAAATTGATTAAAAATGAAAGGAGAATGTTGTCCGACCGCTCTAAAAAAAAAAGACGAAGAAACGTCTTTCTTCTTTCTCTCTCACGCAAACTTAGTTAAATAGGCAGAAGTCCTTCTTCATTCTTTTATCGCGAATAGAAAATTTCCTTCGCTGAATTCGACCTTGCTACGTCGTTTTCAGAAGATAGAAATCCTTGACCATGATCCGTTGCCACGTTGGAACGAAACGACGTTAACGCGCCGATAAATTGATAAGAGATGGTAAGGCTGTCCGACCGCTCCGAAAACAAGACAAAGAAACCTGGCGTCGAAATACGACGTCTCTTTTCCCCTTCGTATCTCTCTCCCACGCACACATTCTCACGCAAACCTAGACAAACAGACGGAGACCCTTGCTCGCCCTCATCTCGCGGAGAGCAAATTTCCCGCACTCGATACGATCTCACGTAGAGGCGTGGGTACACGCGCGTCTCGAGAGACCCTTGCGCTACTTGTCGGTCTCTCGTCCTCGCACGCGAGATCCTCGCACTCGCGCCAGTGCGAGAAAAAGGGAGCGAAGTGGTGGAAAAGAGAATAGGAGGGAAGGGTCGATCGCGAGGCTCGACTTTCGCGTCGTTGTCGCGCGGCACGACTCCGACTCCATCTTATCGTCTTTTCATTTTTTTACGTTATATTTATCCTCGTTGCTCAGTCCTGAGGAAAGGAAGAATAAAAATGGAAAATGAAAAGTGGAAAATAATGGAAATGAATTTTATTCTTGATTTCAAACGTATTCGTAAATTATAACGTAAATCAAAGAATATTTCGTAGTCTGTTACGAATAAGTTCTGCTGGTTTACAGCTTCGTTCGCCTCGTCTGTTCCCTTCTAATATTTTTCGTTTGTTCATTTTTGTAAAAATACGCGCGAGTAGCTTTGAACGGCAGGAAAAATACTTTCTTCGTAACTCCCTCGATTCTGAGAAAACGAAGAATTAAAATAGATAACGGAAAATGGAAAATGACGAAAATCAATCTAACGCTTAATTTCAAACGTATTCGTAAATTATAACGCAACTCAAAGAATATCTCGCAGCCTGTTACGAATGAGTCAACGAGTAATATATTTTAACGAGCAGTAACGAGTTTGATATTTTTTGTTCGTTTTTCTTGTAAAGGTACGCGCGAGTAACTTCGAACACGCCACGTTGTGCACCGTCTAAACTACGAATGCGTTCGCGTCGACGCACCTTTCCAGTAGCTGCGTGACTTTCGGAAAATTTAAAAAGCGCGACGAACAAAATGACGAATAAAAAAAACGCCCGAAGAGGAAAAGTCGAATCGTTGATTCGGAAGATGGATGGACGGACGAACGAACGAACGAACGAACGGACGAAGCGACGAGGAAAGCGCGAGCATCGAAGGACGCTCGCAAGTTCGAAATCGAGGCGACCGCTCGAGTGCGAATTTTAAATGAAAACTGCAGAAAATCTGATACGACTCGTTCCGTAAGAATTCCCTGCTGTAACGAGCAGGAAACTCGCCTGGCGTTGATCGCGTGTCTCGAAAAATCGCGTCTCACCGCGAGAAAACTCGTTGAAACTCGTTTTCTCGAGTACGCGAACGAAAATAAAGTTTTCGATGCGGCCGCGTCGTCAACTTTCGACGTTGCTGCCAATTCTCTTCTCCCGATTTATAATTACAAAATCCCGAGGATGCAACAACGAAGAGTAAAGATCGACGAGTCCAACGACCTCTGTTTATCTCAAAAAATTCTACAAGTGCGAAATTTTCCTCCGTACTAACTCGTACTTTTTTGCAGGATCTAAATAATATTTTCCGCCATCTTAAAAAATAGTCGAAATAAGATTGGAATGATTCTTTAAAAGAGATTAGGCTGTTCGGAAAGTAATTTCGTTTCGACTTAATAAGTCGAAAGTCGTTATAAGTATTATCGAAAGACTATAAGAAAATGGTCGTCGTTTTCATAAAAAAAAAAAAAACGAAATTACTTCCCGTACAACTTAACAAAGAAATAAAATTATATAAAATAAAATAAAATAAAATAAATAAAGGTAAAATTGGCGTCGATCGGAGCGTCGAGCGTCCTTTCGACGTCGCGCAAATTCGAAGAAAACTCTTGGCAAGGAGGTATCGTCGATGTCGCGCAACATGGCGCGACGACGTCGATCCGAAGGGATGAACTTCGCCGAAAGAAATTATGGAAGGACTTCCCGCTGCGAGGGAACATCGATCCGCCGTCGTTCGAGTTACAACGGAGACGATATCGAGCTTCTATTCGGGACTCCCGCGGAATTCGCGCCTCCATTCGCTTGGAGAATCGTCGAAAACGTTCGCAAGGAAAGTGCATTCGTACGAACTCGAGAAGAAAAAAACGGACGAATCGAAAGAGGAAGCAACGAAAGAAGGAAAAAGAGAAAAAGAGAAAAAAAATCGTGGCAACCTGTTGCAACGATGGCGTCGACCGAATCACGTGTACGCGCTTAACATATTCACGAGGTGTATCGAGAATAACGTAAAACTCGAAGAGAATGTTGCCTAAAAGCTCAGCGACTCTCGATATCCATTTTACGCTCGATCCATCGTCGAAAGCTTCGGCGAAACGACGTTGCAAGAATTCTCTTTTCGTCGCAGAGAAATTCTTCTTTCGGCCGAAGAATCGTCGTTTGGGCGCCTTTCCCGACCATGCGTTTCCTTGAACCTCGAGAAGGGGAAGTTCGACGAAAATTCGAAAATTCCTTCGAATCCGTATCGACTGAACGTGAAACGTGAGAAAATTCGCAAGGTACGTTCGGTAAAATTTCGAACGTAGACGTCGCCTTGAATTTACGCGGAGGCGAGAGGAAACGCGGGATCGGGCGAATTTTAAAATCACCCGACTTATACACCGGCAGATTTTTAAAACGACGCGCCATAACGGACAAATTTCAATAACGCGCCCGTAACGACGAGACACAAGGGCGAAGAAAAAGTTAATCGACGTCGCGACGACGTTATAAAAGTGTGATCGACCTTGTCGGCGTGGCACGAAAATTGTCGTCCGTGGAAAAATTCCTTTTTCTTCCTCTCCTTCGCTCTATATCTTCCGTCGGTGTTAATTCCTCCTGCCCTTCCCTCGCGCGTTCCTTTCGTTCGTCCTTCTCGATTCGTTTAACGTAATCGAATCTTCTCGCGCGGGACCTCGATCGACGAAATAAGGTCGCACGAGTAAGACGACGCGCATTTATGGCACTATTTTTGTCCAAATTCGCCCCGTACGCGATAGAAAGGGACGAGAGCGTCGATGTAATCGATGAAATATTTTACGATATCCATCGAATTCATAAGAAGAACGAAGGAAATCGATGGGACAAGCGTGAGAGTGAGAAAGATTGGAATTAAGTGCGAATTCTCTTTTTCTCTCTCTATCTCTCTTTCTCTCTTAAGCTTAAGTCAAGGTAAGACAAGTATAAGTTCGAAGAAGTGGCCAAGGGATGTAAAGATGCCGGGAAGTCTCAGGAGAGCGGCCGAATAAAGATCGACTACTTTTACCGTGCATAAAATTCGTGCGTTTCGCTCCCTTGAAACTACTCGAAGAAACTGCTCGATACGAACGAGGTGGTCGTGTTTTAATCTCCATAAAAAAAAGAGGGAAAAAGAGGAAACGAAGAAAGCAGAGAGACGAGTCCACTATGGCGATATGGAAGATCGAATAAAAATCGACGAGGTCGAAGCGTCAACGAGTGGGTTCAGGACGCGCGAGCTCACTCATCGCACGGCGATGCGAGTTATCGATTTTGAAACAGAATTTTCGAGGGTGGCTAGGCTGCATGCAGTTACGCGCTTTCGTCGGACGCTTCGTAAATGCGGGCAACGGCGTCGTTCTCGTGGTAAAACCTCGGAACGGATCATTTTTTACGACGGGCCGCATTAGCTGAATTTCGTGGTGCCAATTTTTAAGATGATCGCGAAAGATGGCGCTGGAGGATGGAATATCGAACGAACTGTCGCGAAGAATCGTTACTCGTCCAAAGCGAAAGACGGGGAAGCACGTAGTACGCGTTACCTGCGCGGAGACTGCAACGATTCCCAGACCGAAATGGATTAATTAAGACCGCGAACCGACGGTCGTTACAGACGACTTTAAACGACTATTCGGACTCGGTGGTTTTCAGTCGTAACACGACGAATGGCGCGCAGGTGCGTCCAAAAAGGGTTACGTAGGAAAGGGGAAGGGGATGGAGCAAAAGGAGCTTTCGAAGATCGCATGTGACACCCGCGCGCTCTTTCTTGTCTTCCAGTGGAGGCTAGATTTTCTATTCCGTGATTGGAGACAAAGCTTTGAGCGTGGAACTCTTACGAGCTCCGTTTGGCACTGAAAACCATAGAAAAGTCGATTCGAAGCGCTCGCTGTTGGATTGTTACAAATAAAATGCCGTAAAAATAAAAATGTAATAAAAATATCACAAATACAGTGCCAATTAACAGAACCAAATAGTGTGCGAACAGCTAGACACTTCGAGACGTTGCCAACCGTTGTTGATTGTAGAGACAAAGAAAGAATCGTTCACAGATCAGTTTTCGAATCCGCCTCTGTCTTTCAGCGGAGGCTAGATTCCCTGTCTCGTTATCGACTCGCTTCATCTTCAGCTAGTTTTCCAAACCAAGTTTTTACCAAAAGGATTTAAACGTCACTCTTTATTAACCCATTTCCAATGCTCGAGTTTGCAGAGGTAAAAGTGATTCGTTCCTTGTTGTACTATACGTGCGTGCGGCGTGTGCGTCGATGAATGAAGAGCGCGATTAACTGGAGCGATGCTCGTTCCTCTGTTTCTTCTAACAGTTAGACGTAAGTAAGCGGTCGTCGAAGACGCATGGTACACACTGAATCGCTGAGCAGAAATAAATAAACGATATAAGCCAACGGAGTTCGACGAAGAAGACGATGGGAACCAGCTTCTTGAGGATAGGCAGTCGCCGAAGAAAACGAAAGTTTCGAAGGGAATCCGAGATACCGTAAATTCTTAAGCGATGTTCAATGGCTCCGATCTAACGTCATAATCCATGGAATGCAATCGACCAGGCGGAGCTTCCGCGGGATTCCTATGCTAATGCGTCGAGGAGATTCGATGATCGTTTCCCAGAGATCGTGATTGAAATCGGTCCTCTCTCTCTCTCTCTCTCAGTCTCTCTTCTCCGTCTCGCACAGGCGTGCACAGAGCCAAGGCAAACATCGAGGCACTCACTCGACCGGTCTCTTCTCCCTTCGCGATGGTAAACTGCACGAGATTGCAATAAGAGCCTGCTGGATGATAGAGCGAATTCGGTGGGCGACACCATCGGCGATCGCGCTTCACGAAACGGGAACTCGATTGGCGTCGCGTTTCGAGCGGCCGCGTTGACCCCTGATCGATCGATCCCTCGAAAGACCTTGTCGAACCGTTGAAGCCGCTTCGAAAGAGCCTCGGACTTTCTCGATCGAAGCGAGGCGGACCTTTAGACCCTCTCGAGGATTTCTGGCAATTCGATGGGTCGTGCGTGTTTCGCGAGCTTCGATGTTGCGCTTGCGAGGAGCACAGCTTTTTTTTTAGAACCAGTCTCGTTCTGAGGGGCCATCGTTTCATTGAGACGAACGAAACGAACTTAAAACTACGAACGATTCGACTTTGACAACTTAGCCGAGTTAGCCAACTTAGCCAACCGCGCGCGTCACAGCGAACTGTAGGCTACCTTTTTTTTAGTGGATTTTATTGTATCATTCTTTTTTATATACCGTGTTTTACAAAGGCAGAAAAAGTTAACGAGTAGTTGCCAACGATTCTGGGTCAAAATGACCGACGATAAAGCACAGCTTCTTTCAGAACCAATCTTGTTCTAAGGCTTCATTGGTTCGCTGACACGAACATCGATTTAAAAACGATGAACGATCCAACTTGAACAACTTGGCTAATTTACCCAAATTAGCCAACCGCGCGCGTCACAGCGAACTGTAGGCTACCTTTTTTTAGTGGACTTTATCCTATTATTCTTTATATAGACAGGTATTTATATACAGATTTTTATAAAGACAGAAAAAGTTAGCCAATAGTTGCCAACGATTCCAGGTCAAAATGACTAATGACTGATGCTAAGCGTTAAGCGGAGGAGTTTTGTTTCGACAACAATATCATCCGAAAAGAGACGTTCAGGTTGGTCGATCGGTCGATCGTTCTGCTCGCTGGAAGGCGCCTCGAGCGAAAAGGCCGAGTAAAAGGGCGGCAGCAACGAACCGTAATCGGTAACAATGGTACCGCTGCAACTTTAAGGAGTTGCACGCGAAATGGCCGCGGGCAACGGCCGCACCGTTTCATTTCGCAGTCAAAGTGCCGGCTTGATCACTTTGTTTACAGACGTGCGCTGCAGTTTCTGGTGGTTGCGTGGCACCTAGGGTCCTCCATTGTCGCGGAAAAGCGAACGTTCGCGTCGCGGCAAGCGCGCCGTTGTTATTTCGATGATGTTAGTCAGAGAAGCGAAGAGAATGAACACTCGTGGAACAACGAACAACTAAGATCGGCTAAAGTTTGAATACGAAGCTTTTTTTCTCGGTCGTTGGCCTCTAAGAGCGAAGACGTTCGTACGAAGCGTAAGAAGTCGATTATCCGATCGTTACTTTAGACATTCGATTAAGTATTCACGACTCCCTTTTTTAAGCAATTTGCATCGAGGTTCTAGATCGTATTCCTGTGACATCGTTTACACGCGGAGTCCTGTAGTAATTAACTTCCGCCCTTTCCTCCGACGATCTTGGCTCGTTACGGGCGAGAAAGAGATAGAGATAGAGAGCGACAGTCTTCGGGTTTCGATCATACCAGCCTTTTCTACTATTCGGCCTACGCACCCGAGCGCAAAAATAATCTCGTTCGCAATCTCCACGGTTGATCTTTCGAGTCAAGAGTCGTTCGATCGAACGTTTCTCGTCGCCTTCGAAATAGTCAGGACGAGGCGTGACGGATCGATATAGGACAATTAAATGCGTCTTAAACCATCGAAGCGTGACAGAGCTAAAAATGTTCCACATCTTTGATACCTAAATACTCGAAGCACAGAAGTTCGATCGAAAGTCCTACCTACTTCAGCAGTTAATCGTTTTCACCGATAGATTCCGCATTTAATTAAATGATCTAATTATTCTATAAAACGACATAAAAAAAACTTAAAAAAAGGAGATAACTTTCCGAACAACCTAATATTTTAAATTTTATCAATCGCATGTAATTTGATTATCTCGTAAATTAACAAAGAAAACCTAACTTCTTAACACTAAACGTACCAAACGTAGTTAAATGACCCTTTTCAAAACCTACTTTAATTGTTTATATCGCTTCTAATAATGGAAACATATGTTCGACTATTTTATTGGCCGTACATTATTTCCCTCGATAAATTAACAATTTTTTTCTAAAAATCAACGTCTCTTTCGTAAGGGATCATTCGATTAGGTATACGAAAACGTCGGTACGTTTAGTGTTAAATCTTAACAGAATAGAATCGCTGTGCAAGGTGAAATTTTTAACCTTTAAATTCTCTGGCTCGAAGAATCAACGAGCAGGCGTCGTTGCGACATCGCGCGAGACATCGAATTTGTTCCGTTGCGAATATCTTCGTGGACGCAGTGTTGTTTCGACGCCTCTCGACACCAACCGATTCCCCTCTTCGAACTCGATATTTCGGGCGTAACGCGAAAGCGATAACACACCCAACTCGCATTATCGAGCGTAGCGCTCTCATTGGCAGTACGAATGATCGAAAATACGCTCGATGGCCATTCGAATAATGGAAATTACGCGCGATGCCCCGATACGCGTTTCGGATGAATATCATCGCGTTTGTTCGCCCTGACGTCGCTGATTCGTTGCGACGTTGTTCGTATACGCGTTTTGGATTAATTCCATCGCTCCAATTGGTCGCGATGCCCGGCTATTTCTCGTGACGTCGTCAATCCGTCGTCGTTACGCTCCACAGGAATAGCGTTTTAGTTCAATTTCATTCGCGTCTATTCTTCGTGACGATGTTGACGCGTTGACCGCCACGTCAAATTCACGTGTCTTGCTCAAGGCGTTACGAAAGTATTTTTATTTCGCTAACTCCGGTCACGCGTGACCAACGTGACGGTCGACGTGTCAACATACGCGTTTTCGATGGATTTCGTCGCGTCAATTCGTCGTGATGCCGTTTATTTCTCGTAACGTCATGTTTCCGTCGTCGCTATGTTCTTGTACGCGTTTCAGTTGAATTTCACAGCCACCTATTCGTCGTCACGATGTTAACACGGCGATCTATTAACTATTTTGCTTAAGAAACCACATGGCGCAGTGTTTATAATAATAGTGTCAAGAAAGGTATTATTATTATTATTCTAACTCCGGCCACTGGCAACATAATTGCGTCACAGACAAAAAATCTACGGTCGCGTTTTGGCCGAATTTCGTCGCGTCAAATTCATCCATTTTGCTCAAGCGGTCACGTGGCGCAGAATTTAGAATTATAGCGTTAATAAAGGTATTTTTATTATTCTAACTCCGGTCACTGACGACCACTAAGCTTATTATTTATAATAATAGTATTAACAAAGGTATTTTTATTATTCTAACTCCGGTCACTGACGACCATAATTGCGTCATAGACAAAAAATCTACGGTCACGCGTCAAAATCCGCATTTTGGAAGAATTTCAACGCGCTAATTCTTCTTGGCCTTCCGTAAAGCGTCGTACACGATTTTCCCCGCGTTTCGAGATAACTCCTTTCTCTCTCCCAAGAGAGATCTCGATCATCCGGGCACGCGGTATCGTTCAGCGTGACCGACGGTCCATTTGTACCATCGACGGTCTATTTGTACCATCGACAACCTCGAAGACCTCCGGATCGACGGCTCTCCGCCGATCGATCGCGACCGTTCGTCGTCTCGTTCCAACAAGACGAAAAGGAATTCTTTTGTCTCCGCGACCGCGACGCCTTAAATTGTTTTCGTGGCACTCGTCGAGAGTCGTGAGCCCCTCTTTCGAGGAAATTGCCGACTAACGAGTGACAAGTGCCTAATTTAGCGGATGCTGGAGCGTGGAGCGTGCCTCGCTCGATTGGACCGCACCTAAGACGTCCAACCGGCGCGTAAATTCGCTCTCGAGGGCTCGTCGCCTCCTTCGATTCTAAGAACTATCCGGGCTTTCTTTGACTCATCGGCGTTCATCTATCGTCCACTAGAAACGATCGACCTTACGTCATCGAAAATGTCCACCGAGTCGCCTCCATTTCGCTCCTCTCGATGATTCAATGACGATTCCGTCGATCCGACACGACGTTAGAAATCGTGGATATTTGACGTTTTACAGACCACCTGCGATTCAACATCCTACACCAGGGGTCGGCAACCTATGACCCGCGGGCCACCGAGTGACCCATTTGATAATTTCAAGTGATCCACTTTAGTTCCGAAAATAAAGTATAACATATAGAAATAGTTTTCATCTTTGAAAAAAATTTTTGGTTCAACTTACGTGAGCAAATGTTTCCACAAATGAAATTTATATTAAGCAAGAACAGGAACTGGTAAAACGACTAACTATAAACCAGACTTGACTGAATTGACGTCACGAGTTCAACATCAATTTTTTCTAAAAATCAACGTCCGTTTCCTAAGATATCGTTTGTATGATTAGCTATACAAAAATGCCGATACGTTTAGTGTCAAATTGCCGCGTTTGAGGTCTATCCAATCGACCAGAAATTCATCGAACGATCGGTTTATCTCTCCTTCGATCCGACGATACGTAAATTAGCGTAATGACGTTCGAAACGAGCTCGACGACGAGCCACGTCGCATCGTGGAATTGCTTTCGAGGCTTTATCGTAGGACTCGTTCGACGCACCACCGATTTAACATTCCTCCTTTAAGAAAGCCACGGTTCCCTCCGAACCTTCTCTTTCTCTGTCTCTCGCAGTCGGTCTGTCTGTCTGTCTGTCTGTCGTCTCCCTCCTTGCCGTATCTCGGTCTCCGTATCCTCTCCCTCGTCCAGGGAACATCGATCGGACGTTAATTAATTTCTCGGTCGGTTCAAAGGCAGCGATCGGAGACAAGGTGATCCCTATTTCTGTCCGAGGGAAACGATCGCTTCCTTTGTCAGGAGGGACGGAGACAGACGCCGAGAAATGGTGAAAAACAAGAGCGACTTTATCCACCGCGCCGGAATCGAGCTATTCGGTAGGACGATTTCGAACGATTATCGAATATAATCGAAAACACGGAGCGCCATGAAACTATGATGAGATGTTATAATATTGGCTTGTCCGGAAAGTTCGAGCCGATTTTGAAGAAAAAAGATCAATTATATAATATATATAGATATTTATTATATATATATATATAATGAAATATATAATAGAAAATATAATATAAATAATAAAATAATAAATAAATTCTTTAAAAAACCGCCAGGAGTTCCGCCATTATTTTCGAATGGTCCGCTTCGAGTTAGTTCGAATACGAGGAAAAAACTTTGCCGAATATGAAGAGAGATGGTAAAAAACGATGCGATTTTATTTTGCGATTTCGCGTTACACTACGAAATAATAGTTTACTTCTTGGTCTTCTCGACTCGTCGAAAGAATAATTCTTTCGACGTCTTCTTTGGCTTTTGGACGTTCGTTTCCTTCGTTTCATCGTCGTCCGTCGATCCAGACGACGCGAACGCTCTGTCGGGAAATCGTCGGGTTCGCGCGAGTCGAGCGACGATTTTTCGCCTTTACGGAAGCGAGAGACGCGTTCTGTTGTTCTTTCATTAACTATTATTACGTTCGATCGATGCCGGCAACGATCTATTTACAAGATAGACCGTGACAGCGATTAAGCACCCGCGATGCAATTTGCATGATAATAATGCGATAATAATAATACGTGCGAGCATCGTCGCGCTTTTGTTCTTTCGCTCGGGTAAATACAAGCGATCGTCCGTTCGACGACGATCGACGGATCACGAGAAACGTCGTATTGACGTTCGACGTAATTTGACGCGAAGAAACGATTTGTATCGAGTAGGTGCGTATGAAATATAAAGCTTGTTCATTTAATCAAAATATACTCCGTTTGGTTCAATTCAGCGAGATTTTAATGCATGGGTGTCTGTCTTAAAGAAATTCCGATCTTTAGAATCAATAAACTCTGATATTTTGTAGACTGTCTTCATTTTCATTCAATTCAAATTAAAACGATCGGTGAAAGATCCGGCGAATAAGCTGGGTGCTGTAAAATTTCATATTTTAATTCATCGAACCATTAGCTCGTGCGGTACCCGCTTATCCAATTTTTCGTTGTATAGTGAACTTTCGTTCTGGTAGCAAGTTGCCTTCCATCGATGCTTTCATAGCATCATTTTTCACAGACGTTTTGGGTCTTCCGCGCGGTTCGTTTTCTAGGGAAAAATCACCAGACCGAAATTTTTCAGACCGACGCTGCACTTTTCGATCGTTAGCGACATTCTCCCCAAACGCCTGCTTTATATTACGTGCTACTTTTGCAGTATTATTACCAAGTTTATACTCGTATAAAAAAATTACACGAATATCGGTCGAATTCGTATCACAAAATGGAGCACTTTTGAAAAAATCTTCTTCGTTGAAACGTGACTCTGCAAAGAATATCCGACATTTCTTACACCAACCTGAAATTACGTTATCGGAACGAGAGACACGCGCGAACTCCGCCCCGCACGTGGGGGACGTAATCTTCCCACACAGCTCAATAAAAATATTATTCGAGCCGCGATAGAAAACAAACACCGTTCGTTTCGATGGATATCGACGGGATGGAATATTCGTGTATCGATATTTAAAGTTCGATATTTCTTTAATGCTGTACAAATACGTTCGTTGTATCAAATTTAAATGGGCGTACGTACGCTCGGTAGAGTGAATACACACGGAATTTATTATTTGCTCAAAGAGAAATTCTTCTTAACGGAACGACGAGACGAATTTCGAGCTCGCGTCTTCGTCTCGCTCGCTTTAGTATCCTTTTAATAAAACACGATTTACGAGGTAATTACGCGAGAGGTACGAAAAGGAAAAACCGAAACGTACGAAAATATCGAGCGTCCACTTGGGTCTTTTTCTAATTTTAAAAAGAGAAGGAGGGAAACGCATCGCGAATCGATCGTATCGCGTTTTCCAATGGCAGGCCACGTCGAAATTCTACCGATGAGAAAAACGAATCGCCTACGGGAAAGTCGAAAACTTACGAATCGATTAAACCGCGAAACCGCGAGTACGACCCGAATACCGACGCACTTTAAAACTCGGCGCGAGCTTCCTTTTATACTTCGGCACGGCCGACGCGAAATGCAACCTGGCAGTAGCTACGTGTATCTACCGCGTACTTCAAAAATAAATTACGAACTGCGACTCCGACGCAAAGTAGGATCGCACGCGTTTAATTTCGCGCCACGACGGACAATTTCGTTGCGGCTGACGTCGACGTTGACCGAAATGGTCGCGAAGGTACCGACCAGAACGGCGAATGGCGCGAGAATTTATTTCTCCAGATCTTCCTTCGCTCCTAAATAAAGAGCGACTCCTTTTTCTCGGACGGCGCGAATTAATAATCGGCGATGCTCGAAAGACTCGAGAGTCTTCGATCTTCTGTTGCGTGAAATATCGTAAGGTTAAGCTTCGAATCTATCGAAACGATGAAACGAAAGAGAGTATGGAAATTATTTAGACATCGAAGGCGAGAAGGAGATTACGAGAATCGAAGAAGGAAAATCGGGTAAAAAAAAGCAAGAGAAAACGATTAAATCGTAATGAAATAATCAAAACAAAGGATTATTTTATTTTCCCTAACGTAATTTAGGATATCGTGCAAATCGAGCTAGAAGCACGGTATTTTTGCTATCGCGACGTCGCGAAAAAATAAATTTCTCCTCGAGAACGTCGATTGGTGGACTGGATGTCTCGACGTGCCCCAAAAACAATCGAAATTGCGATTCCAAATTGGCCAATGGATCGAAGGGAGGAAAGGGGTGAAAAGATGAAAGTCCGTTTCTCTCTTGGCCGCTTAAAACGACGATAATTTCTTCGCCTTTCGCAGGAGAGCCACGGCGAAGCTTTTAACGCGTCACCGTGAGATACGACTCTTCACGTGATGTCGCGGCCATAGTTCGCATCGAAACCTCGAAAACAAGGATTTCGAGTTCGATGAAGACGCCGGAAGGAAAAGCTCCTAATTTTCCGCGAGATAAAAATGTCGAATGCGTAGGAAAGAGGAAAAACGATTTTTTCTCGAGGCACGTTGGAGAAATATAAGCCTAGGAAAAAGTTGACGTGGATCATAGTTCGCATCGAAAACTAAAGAACTTCGTTTTGAATTCGATGCAGACGCCAGGAAAAAAAGCCTCCAATTTTTCCGCGAGAAAAGATGTCGAATGCGTAGCAACGAGGAAACACGACTATTTGTACAGCCATATTAGAGTGCTACGTGGTTAAGAAAACTCGAGAACCCCATTTTCGAGTTCGATGGAGACTCCAGAACCCAAAAGCTCCAAATTTTCAAAGAGCAAGAAATGTCGCGATCATTTTGGAGTGGAAGTCGCCACGACGCAACTACGATCTCCAGCTCAAACCCAAACGCCCTACACTCGAATCCAGTGAACCCCGGAAATAGTTTCGACGCGCGTTCGGCACGAGATTCGGAGTCGACATCGTCGTCGTCACCCGGCACGTACGTAATATCTGCCCAAAATGCGCCCACTTGCAAAGGAAAAAGACGCAAGAATCTGAAAACAACGACGTAAATCAAACGTAAGTCAAAGCAACGCGTAATCCGCTGTCGCATTTTTTATACAATTATATACAAACAATTGCCGAGCATACGCATGAAATAAAGCGAAAGCCAATTAGTTTAGCCGTTTTTGCATAAACATTGCATAAAGTAATTTCGTTGTTTGAACGAAAAAACGTGGTTTTTATGTTGTTTTATAAAAAAAAAGCTGTTGGAAAAAATCGAAATTAATTTCCGAACAACCTAATATATTTATACTCACTTAAAAATACGACATTTCATAGGCACCAAACTAATACATTTTTCTCCGATTTCTTTTTCCGATCGGCCAAGATCGAAACGATCGTCGATCGCCTTCCGCCGAACGGTATTTTCGATTAAACGAAAATCGCGTCGAATCGAAGCCTGGAACGGAAAGGGAATCCCCCCATCGATCGAATTGGCTGCTTCGCGTCGCTTCCGCAGAGGCGAAAAAGAAAAAGTAGAGAATCGGTGGGAACGCGACGTTTCGCTCGCATCCCGATCAAAATCGTGCGATTTCGTACGAACGACACACCGCCGCGGCTTTTATCCTTTTCACTGGATGCTCGCGCGAGTCACAATGGGTCTCGCCTCTCTCCCGACTCCTCCTTCCCCTCCTCCTGCTTCTTCCCCTCGTCGCCGTACTCCTCGATATCGATAACGTTTTGTCGATCCTCGAGAACACCCACGCGATTGATTCGAATTGAATGCCGTTCGAAAGAATATTCGCCGCGCGGCCGATTCTCAAAAATGGCACAAGTGCGTCGCCGTTGTTCCCGCTTCGCTTCGTTCCCAACGATAACGACGACATCGCGCGGCCTCCACGATTTATCTCGACTTTGTGCACTTCGGAAAATAAATAAATTCGATAAATATGGCAAAATACAATCGATAGCGACGTCGAGCGTTGATAAACACCGCCCGGAACGGTTTTAATTTAAATAGGGATATTTTAAAATCGTGCCTCGCTCCTTCCATCCCTCCACCTTTTAAAACAGAAACGGTATTCGAAAACGATGTTTGGATTTATAAAAAGAAGGAAATCGTTGCGCTTCTACCTGGACGCGTGTGCGTGCGACACGGCAAGATCGCGCGTCCCTCTTCTCTGTCAACGATATTATGCGTGTCATAGGATAACATTAATGGATGATAATGGATAATCGTGGTAACACCACGGCGTCGTTTCGTTTCGACAGAATTTTGTTCTCGTCGATGCGGCGTCATCATCGTCCGTACGTATGCATAATCGCGTACGTGTAATATAATCACGCGTATTATAGCTCCAACGCCGCACGAACGATCGGGAAAAATTCATCGTAGGTTTCTCCTTGTCGAAATGCGTCGTGAAGAAGTCTCGGGATGGATCGTCGCTGACGACGACGTTCTGAATACCATGATCGCTGAATATCGATCGCTAAGATCGATTCGTTGGATACGTAAGAAACGTAGACGATCGCTCTTAAAAAATGTCGATGGAACGAAAACAAGAAATCATGCAAAAATTTACGCCAGAAAAATTCATTCACGAATTTACGCGAGACACTTCGTCTCGATTTGCTTCAATTAACCCATGTATATGCGGTCATAGTTCGTTCGTTAGAAAAGAAAAGAATTATGCATCGAACATTTCAAACATTATCACGTTATGCAAAGTAATTGGATCTCATTTTTATTACGATTATTAATCCATAGTGAAATAAAAAATTGTTGAAATTCTTCGTTTAAGCAAAGTTGCCTTTTTTCTTATTTAGAACATTTTCAGTTAAATCCAACCAAAAGAAAGTTTGATAAGAACAAATTTCCCACTTCTCCATATGACGCAAATGGGTTGAGGGATTTATTCTTCTGCGGAATAAGAAACATTTTTATTCGACTCGTCGAGGCGCCCAAACTCGTATCGCTCTAATTAATTGGAATAGTTGTACCTATCGCGTTAGTATCGTTGCTAGATATTATTATTAATTTTAGCAATCATTGTATATTGGTTGAAGCACGAGGAAAGTAATCAACGTCCGTAGTGCAGCGCGGGAATAGCCGGAAATTCGACGAACGTCAAATCGGGAGGGAAAAGCGGCGGGGGGAAACGAGTTTCGTGAGATTTACCTGGCCGAATATCGACGAATTTCCGAGGAAGCGCGTCTTCGCGAAACGACAGAAGGAAATTCGTGCGCAACGCTCTACGACGTGCCAGCTCATTTGCATCCATGGCCACGACAGCTTGTCTATCTCGCTTGGAGGCAGGAGCGAGTATTTCCGCGGAATTTTACCAGTCCGCGGGACGTCCTTCGCAATTCGCCAAAGAATTCCCGATTCCGCGATAAAAATCTCCCGTGCCGCGATCGAAATCGAATCTCGCCGTGCTACGAGAATATCGGAAATTATTTCGAGAAGCTTTTGGATCGACTCGAGCCGATTCGATCGAGAAATCGACATCTTTTCGTACACGAGGCTCGGTTCGATCGAATCTAGTGGCATTTCAAGTACAATTACGACTTTTTCTTACGTCGAAAGTTGCAATCGACGACAAAATCACGATTTTATCGCATCGAAAATCGAATTGCAAGCGCGACTTTTTTTTATCAAAAAATCTTCTTGGGCGATCGACGCGAATTTCAAGCGCAAGCGCGTAAAATCGAAGGAATTCCGGGATTCCCCGCGAATAAAATATTCGAGTAAAGACAACGGAACTTCGCAACTAAAAATCCTAGAATGAAATCGAGCGGCGAACCGGCGTAGCTTCGAGGAAAATCGCTGAACGATCCTCGACGATCGGAACAATCGAATCTCGTAATTCG
>JAITYT010000091.1:6014-21977 GCA_025433975.1 Liostenogaster flavolineata | reverse complement strand
TAAAAAAAAAAAAAAAAAAAAAAAAAAAAAATACATAGTCCTCGTCACACAGTCTCTTTCGGTAGAGTAAGAGAAAATGTAGTGATTCGAGAATAACAAGAGGGAAATTTCCAATTTTCTTCTCCTTTCCTACCATTCGATCGTCGCGAACCTAAGAAGAATAATCGCGGTTTCGAACTGAAAAATCGGGAGAAAATCGCGCGAGTAGTACGAGTCAATGCTTCGCGTCTGTTTCGAAAGCCGCCGTCGTATTCGTCTCTATTATCGCCGTTATCGCGGTCATCGTTGTCCTAGTCGTCGTAATCGTCCTCGACGCAGTCGTGGAAGTCACGCTCGTCGAGAGTACAATTCCGAAAAATACGACGATCTCGCGTAAGAATCCTTGACAAATCGTCGGAATCATCCAAAGGAAAGATTCTAATCGATCGTCGTTAGAGACGAATCTCTCGATCTAATCTGACGACGATTCTGTCCTTCTCTTGCTCCTCGCTCCTCTCTCCCTCCCTCCCTCCCTCCTTTCCTCCCACCCTCCATTACCGAAATCCACTTTACCTCGAATATAGGTAATTCCAGCTCGCAGAAGAGGCGAATTTCTCGCGAAGGGGAGAACGCAGTCGAAGATCCCGTCGATACGGTGGCTTTTCTAATCCTTCTTCTTCTCTCTCTCTCTCTCTCTCTCTCTCTCTCTCCTGCTTATTCCACTTTCCTATTTCCCTCCTTCTCGTGGTCGTTCGACTTGTCTCTTCCGCGCGAAAGAGAGCACCTTCTTCTATCACGACGGTAACTAGTCACCACGTTTTATCTTCACACGGCGTTCGCGATCGATCGATTCGATCGTCCGCGTTCCACAGTCGTTCGTACTCGAAACTCTGATCGACTCGAATCACAACCACCGCGACGACGACGACGACGACGACGGAAGCATTCGCGCACAGACCGCGTAAAACGCGCGATTTTCACCCTCGTGAACGACGAAACACACCGACGACCACCACCAAAGAGAGGGGAGAGAACGAACCCCTTCCACCACGACGAACAACTCTCGCGAATTTTTCTTATGTTATTTTATCTTCGATCCTTCGGCGAGGCCCCTTGGCAAGCCTCGGAAAAACGACGCCGTCGTCGTGGTCGTCGTGGCGTCGACCGACGAGGAACGACGACGATTTCGATTCTCGCGTCGTTCGCGCGACGGTCGCGCGTCGACCGACCGATCGGAAGGACTCTCGAGCTCTTCTATCGTGGCAAGGTGTCGAGAACGAAGCGACGATAGGATCCGAGCGGTTTTGACGGAGGGACGACGCGATACCATCGACGATTCGTCATGGAAGTCGCGGTGGAACCGATTTTGAAAATCGATTTTTCTTTATTTTCGATATCCTTTTTCCGTACTCTATCTATCTTCCTCTTTCTTTCTCCGTATACATATATACATGTAAATATATATATATATTTCTGTCTTTCTTTCTCTTTCACTAGGTCGCTCCGTCTCCTTCTCTTACGCAACTCGCACCAACGTGAGCAGACAAGGTGTCGCGTGCGCGAGGACTGCACGGTAATCACTGAGCGACGCGTTCCGCGAGACACGAGGCGCGCGCCGCCAGGCAGAAGGGAGCGCGTCCGGGAACCCCCGAGCTGTCACGGACGCGCCCGATCGGCGGCCTCTGCTCCTAGCCACCCGGCCTGCCGCCGCCTACCCCCACCCCCGCTCCAACTTCCCCCACTCCGAGCGCCGCCGTGAGCCGCGCCGCGTCGGGACCACGCGCGTCAGACGCGTCACCGGCGCCGTGCTCTCCCTTTATTTTTTCACAGTTCTTTCCCATCGAATCGGCCTCCTTTTTTTTCGCCGTTTCTTTTCGCAGACGACTTCGATGCTTCCAGGGCTTTTCTTTCGTCGTTAGGTCGCTTGGTTTGTCGGGTAAAAGTGGCGGCGATGACGAGATGTAAGCGTTTTCTTTTTATTTTATTTATTTATTTTTTCGTTATCGATTGTCAGTTCTGCTATTTATTTTCGGATTATTGAAAAGCGATTCGTTTGGTAATCGTTGGGGTTGAAACTTTTAACCCTTTCGCTACGGCAAGCCTCGCCGCAATGTCTTCCAATAAAACGGAACGCAATCTTTAGCATTTGGGGCCAAGACTTTTGTCAATCTTGTCTCAAAAATGAAGATGGCAATTATGATCATACTATGATACCAAGCGATAACTTTTTAATAATAATATTCTCTACGAAACTTTTCGAAACACGGACACTCATATTTTGGCTCGATTTTTGTGACCGGTGACTACAGTTATCCATCGTGTATGCTAAAAAATAAAAATATAATTACAATATATATAATAAAAATAATGATTATAATCCTAACATAATATCGAGCGATAACTTTTTAATAAAAGTATTCTGTGTGAAACTCTTCAAAGCACGGATGCACACTCGATCCAATTTTTGACTCCACTTTTGTGACATCTTTGTGGGTGACATCTTGTGGCCGGTGGACATTTTTCCGTCGTTTTATCGTTTTATCACTACCCTAAAACATCGTTTCGTTAAAATTTAACATTTCTTCGATCGTTTTTCCAGTCGCGCATCGACGCGGTCCTCGAAACTGAAACGAGGTCCGTATCGACGCATCTCTTAACGAAGATCAATTTTTAATACCCCCGTGACGATACGCTCGCAAGCTATACGGCGCGTCTCGTTCGAAATAATCGTAGGAGAAGGTAGAACCGCGTCGTCACGATGATCGCGGCGTTCTTTTCTCTCTCCGCTTCTCATCCTCTTCCCTCGAACTCGAGCCAAGAACGATATCGCGCGATCGTCCTGACCAGGACGTCGATCCTCTTCCCTTGCGCGCCATTACGCTAGCTCGAATACGTAGATACGTACGTACGTGTACAACCGATGCGACTGACCAACGGATTTTCTCGTGTTCCAAATCCTCGAAATAATCGCACCGGCTTATCCTCCCCCTCTGCAAGGAGGACGTAAGTGCGACTTTGCCCCCGAACGACTAGCCGAAATGGACGCGAGGGTACAATCTATTGGATTGTCCGGAAAGTTCGTGCCGATTTTCGTTTTTTTTTTTTTTAATTTACTTATTATTTTATTATTTATATTATATAATTAATTTTTTTTCTTCAAAATAAAAAAGAAAAAATTTGTCCTCAAAATCGGCACGAACTTTCCGGGCGACCCAATAGTTTCGTTTTCATCGATGCAAAGAGGAAGAGACGCGAATATTTTCCACGAACGAAGAGAATTCGTGATTTATCCAGGCGAGGACGCGCTATCGATCGCGAGGTGAGTGATTCGTTCTCTCGAATACGCTTGTCCAAGAAGACGTTCGTTTCATCAGAGCCGCCTGGTTACCGCGAACTTCGTAATTCTCCTTCTTGGCATCGCGAACGTCGATCTTCGACGTGCCGACGTTTCGAGATCGTTGAGTGCCAGCCAGTCTTTATTACTATGACTCGGCCGTTTCCGCGTCTTAGAACCGACGGATTGATGCGCAAAATTAATATTCTCGAGAAAATAGTCGAGAGAGCGAGAGAGAGAGAGATAGAGAAAGAGTAGAGAAATTTTAGTAAACCGCGAATCACCAAAGGATGATCGAAGCACTTTGTCGATTCTCGTCGGTGAATTCGTTCCTTTTCCCGATTTTTTCGGACGTTGGAAAATTATTAGCACGTACTGCGCTCCGTCGGTCTCTAGATTAGTACCGATCGCGTTCGAAAGAGCGTTATCGGTCTTTGTACCTCTGATCAATGGAGAACGCAGTCTTTTTACATCGACAATCGATTCCTCGTCGATAACTCGTTCCAATTTGATCTTCGAAGCCGCCGTTCGCAATTTATTCGATCGATTGGCGAACGGACGCAAGTAAAGGTGCAAAGTGGTCCACGGAATTCCGATCCAATCGACGTTCAGTCGATTTTGTCGCTTAGAATTCGGCGAATCGTCGATCGTCCCTCCAACGACGTCGTTTGGACATCCGTCGAAAGTTTACGACGTAGGCGCGTCCATTCACTCGTTTCTCCTCCTTTTCTCGTTTTGACCTGGTTTGGAGAAAAAAAAAAAAAAATCTAGTCGCGACTCGTGCGGCGCGTCGCCCCTCGATACGCGATATCGCTCGTTGCGCGAAATAACACTCGTTTTAATGGATTTTTCGGTCCATTTCGGGCGAACGGCCGAGCGACACCTTCGACCACCACCGTCGTCCTCTCGATCGTTTTCGAAAATAACGCTCGACGCGATAGAGTTTACGGCTCGTCGTTATTCGCGGCGCGATTCGACGGCGATTGATCGAAAAATTTCGTGAGACGTTAACGGCCGAACAAACTGTCGAACGAACTGCGGAATCGTCGACGAAGCGGAATCCGGCGATCCTCGATAGATCGGAGAGCGAACAGGGAGGAGAAATCGAATACGCGCGAGATCGAGCCGAATGTATCGCGATAATAGCCGCACGGTCGAAAGGCTAAATGATCGATGCGTCGAGAAATTTGTATTGAAGAAAACGAGGCAAAACTGTTGCCTGCGAGGCAAATTTATGTATATATATAATAATATTAAACAATTCATATAAACATATTTATATATATACAATAAATTATTAGGTTGGTGCATATGAAATGTCACATTTATATATTTGTTCGGAAAGTAATGTCGTTCTTTTCCCACCAGTTTTTCATTAAAACAACATATAATTACATTAACGATGTAAAAAAATAATTATATTACTATAAGTAATAAGAAGCGATAAAAGTCCACGTCCAAGTTCCAAAATCGTGTTGGCTCTATTGCATGTTTTGCATGTTGCACGTTGCAACGTGGTTGCAAGTTCATCGCGAAGAGGACGCCTCGAATCGAGAAATTGATTAAAAAAAAAAATCAGCGAAGACGAAGCGAGAATTTTCTTCGGTTATTCGAGAAAGATAATTACAGGGAAAAACGAGCTCTATATTTCGTATCGTCGATGCGCCGATACGAATGCACCGACGCGCGGCAAACGTCGGGAAAAAATATTTTTCCACGACGGGAAAAAGCGCGAGGCGCCTCCCGATCGCCGGAATACGCAAAAATACCGTCGGAAACGTCCCGGCTGTCGGCTGGACGCGAAACACCGCCACCAGCGCGTTGGAGAGTAGCGATGCCCTGGCAGCGTTCCATTTGCATTCGTAACGATGGTTATTATACCGATACACTCGGTAATTAAAACTTCTGCCTCTAATATTCGCATGGACGTACTAAATTGCAGTGGGTAGGTACAGGAACGTAAGGATTCTCCCGATTATCGCGTCGTGGCCGCTCCTTTGGCTCGGTTCGACCGACTAGAGGCGTCCGCCCTTTTTCTTCCTTCTTTTCTCTCTCGCTCGGTCTCTCTTTTTCTCCCTCCTTTCTTCTCTTTTATTCTTCACTCTCCTCCCCCTGCCGCTTCCACTCCTACTCCTCACCACTTACTTGTCTTTCTCGATGTCGTTTTCATCGTCGTAGTCCAATCGTCGTTACGAACCGGTTCGAACACGAACGCGAGGCACTCCGTGCGATCGACGATCGAGAAGTCCGTGATTACGACGAGTCCAGGTAGAGAACGAATTCCGTTTAGGGAAAAAAAGGTCTAAGGAGACGGAAGAAGGATCGGTTGTCGTTAATAACGCGAGGATACGCGTCGGAATTTCGCCATATTTTTCGCGCTTCTTCGTCGTTCCGTGCGATTCGGAGTGCAAAACGATAATCGAGTTACCCGCCAATTCTTTCTCCAGGATAGATCGTTGTGTTATTCCGACTACCGATCCTGTCAAAATTGGTGACGGTGCCGAAAACTACGCGAACTTCGTTCATACTTCAGTCATAAGTCGAAAAATTCAAAATAATTTTACATGGGATCCTTTCGAAATTTTTAGCTTTGATCGTCGCTTTACATTCGAGCGTTCGCTAGAAAAAATACCGAAATGACTGAAATCGATAGCATCGATATGGTTTGACCGACTGGAGGAAGGAGAAACGCGAGTTTTTACGTTTGTACATTTTACAAGTACAGTTTTATCGCTCTTGCATTTATAACTCAAGAGAAATGATCTCGACGCTTGTTTCATTAGGAACGTAATTCAGAAAATCCAATGTAATCCGTATAAATTTACTTTCGATGATGAATAACCAACGTTTTCACATAGCTTCCACGTTTCCACGTGAGAGATAACGTCGAGCGATTAAACAGTTTTCGAAATCCTCTTCAACCGTAGCCGTTCGGGCAGCGTCTACCGATTAGCGAAGTACGATGCGTACGGCTTCGACCGTCGACACGCGTCGAAACGTCCCAGACGATTATTCTTGCTATGCGTTAGTTATGACGAATTTGTAGCGGCTTGGCAACAGCAGCAGCCCAATATAATAACCGAGAGAATTATAAAGAAGTAACCTCGACATAAACAGACGCCGATACGATAGCGGCAACGGCGCGGCTCTGCTCTCCGGAAAGCAAGGTTAAGAAAGAAAAACTAAGAAGAAGAAGAAGAAGCGAGGAGACATTCGTAACGCGACTTCCAAGGTGTATACATAGCGTTCCGACTCTTTATTCCGTATTCTCTATATTTGTTCCTTATCATTATCATTCTTATTGTCATTATCATTGCTATTATTATTATTATTACTACTATTGTTATTATTATTTAGGTTCTAATAAATGTTTCATACCAGTTAACAAGTTCCATACCAGACCAAATCGCAAAGAGCTGGCCAAAAATCGAAAAATGTTGAACATAGAGAATCAAGAGGTCCACCATTTTGTTTAGGATAATTTCGACCGTGCATTATCTTCCTAATTTTATTCTGCAACCTCGAAAATCGTTTGAAACTTTTCGACCGTCTTCTTTCGATTCGGCCTCGCCGTGCGTTGGTTCGATCGGTTCGGCATTTCGAGAGGAACGAGTTTATCGTTCCATTTCGTTAGATCGGGAGGATCGTTTCGACTACGAGATCGCGCGAGATCCGTGAGATCTTGATCGAGATTGGTGAAACGAACGACGTGACGCGAGGAAATCGAGTGTCAAATTGGAAAGGTACGTGCGAGACACGACGTTACGAAATGACATTAGAAGAAGATGGAAACGGAATATCGAGACACTTTCGATGAAAATTTCGATTCGAACGCAAATACGAGCGACACGAAGAATCTCCAATCGTTTTTTTCTTTTTCAAAAATATGGATCGCAACCTGTCGCGATCGTGTTTCCTCGTAGCGCGTCGATTTTCCGATCTTTCGCGATTTTTTCGATTTTCCCCGCGGACGAGGAAATTTTTTAATCCCTTCGGAATTAGTTGAAATCGATTAATTCTTATTTCTTATTACTTCAAGTTTATTTCGAATTTCGTTTCGAGTTCGTAGCAACTGTTTGGAGCAACGCGGAAGTCTCGAATCGTTCCAATTGGAATGAGATCTATTTCTCCCAACAGTTTTTCATAAAAACATCAAAATATAACAACACAAGAGAAACGTTTAAAAAAAACGAAATGACTTTTCGGACAACTCGATATTTCTTTGAAAAATAAGAAAATTAACCGATCACGGTCGGTTCTTCCCCGATTTCCGATTTTTTCGATCATTTCCAAAGCTCGCTCGCCAATTTGTTGCAACCGATTACGCGCCACTCAACGATATTTTCGAGTAGATGCGTCGAATTTATCCCGAATTTCACTTCGAACTCGCGAGGACTGACCGGCTAATTTCGAAGTTAAAGCCTGCTTGACTTTTATCCCGGGGAAGTCCTCTTTTACTCGCGGTATAATTTTTCATTCCATTTATTCGGAATGCTTCGCGAACTAGCACACGGCTTGCCTAATTGCCGGTTACTCCGTAGGAATTCTAGGAAAATTGCGAGAAGGACGTACGTACTTCGGTAGGTATGCTCGTATGTATCCACCCATCGTACCGTATCGCACGCTTCGCTCTTTTTTAACGCGTTAGTATCGCCTCGTTCGACCGGCAACTCGTTCGTTTTTCACCCAGAAAATCGCAAAACGACGCCCCAATCCGATCTCAAGAAAGACACGAAAACGACCCTTTTCAAAATTTATTTTAATCGTTTATACTGCGAATGGAAATGGAAATATATGTTTGACTATTTTATTGCTATGTGTTGCACATTATTTCCTTTTCTTTAAATCAACGTCTGTTTAAAAGATATATATTTCACTTTACAAACAAATAATAATTTAATATGAATAAATATAAAACGTGATATAAAATAGTGGGCGACAACACGACAATTGCAAGGATGATATAATATAATATAACGAAGTATAAAAGTATAAGTACATATGTAGTTTTTATGTGACCACAAGTTTACATTATCACTGTTTACGGTATGATTAGGTATAGGAAAATTCGTGCAATTTTTTCATGTCGTATCCTTCACTTGTCCAAATCGATCGAGCTTAAAATAGGATAAGAATCTTAACTCGAACTATTTCTACCATGGATGGCGAATATATTTCGATAAATTGTTTTTCAAAAAGTATAAACTCGTAACACTGGTCACTAGATTCTACTAAAAAATATCCCGGCGGGATTTCCGTGAGCCAAACGTCGATAGGGTCAAATAACGAAATTCGAAAGTCAAAATTCGAAAACGCAACTCGGAGAAGGCAAAGTTTCGATCCTGATTTTCGTACCGAGCTGCCAAGCGAGGTCAAACGACTCTTTTCAAAATTTATTTTATTTGTTTATATTACTTATAAAAGTGGAAATATATATTTCACTATTTTATTAGTACATATTGTACGTTATTTTCTTCGATAAATTAACAATTTTTTCCCAAAAATCAATGACTGTTTCATAAAGAATCATTTGACCGCTTACAGTATGAATGTCGGTACGTTTAATGTTAAAACATAGCCAGATAAAAATGACGACGCTGCTAAGCTTGGTTCCACGAATTCTGAAAACCGATGGACCCTCGAATTTTCTGCGAAAGTTGCAACCACGTCGCGATTGACGAAGGATAACGACGCTGTCGAAGCTGACAAAGTCTACGAAGTACGATCGAAATAATATTCCAATTTTGGTCGTCGCTTCCGTGGAGTTTGCTCGATCGTTACCGTTCGATCGATCCGAATCACGGGAAAGCCTAACTTGGAAGGACCTACTTCTTCGTCGGGAATTAATTAAAATGTCCTCTATCCTTCGCTACAGTTTTTCTTCGTCCAATTATAGACGATTTACGAGCGCGAAATAACTTGTAATTCATACCGACTAACACCGTGAAACTTTGAACGGAGACGAGTTTCCATCCGGACGAAAAGCGGATTAGAAGATTAAGAATAACCAGGAGGAAAACAAACGCAATTGTCATTACGTGGATTTTATCAAGAACGAACCTGACGACTTCCTCGTTTTTTACGAATACTTTCAACTCGTTTCGATTCGTTGCTTTCTTTCTCATTGAACGACTAAAATTTGTTAAGATCTGCTGCAACAGGGAAAGAGTCGCTCTTCGAATAGAATTGCAGTCAACGGGCAAAATAAATAAATCTATCTATATGAATATAAATAAAAATGTAAATGTTCGTTCGTTAAAAATTGCAAAGCACCGAAAATTTGTCAACGACCGCTTCGAAATTTTGACGCAGCGTTCCGTTCGAATACGCGTGTTTTTATATATCTATTATGTTTTAGAGTGCAGTGGTGTGTCACAATTTCAAAGCAATAGTTGAACAATTTTCGGAGTTTTACGATTTTTAACAAACGAACATTTACATTTTTATTTACATAGACGACGAAAACATTTTTGGATTGTATCTTCTCGCTATATGCTGATCGCGTAAAGCGGACAACGGAAATGAATTATACTCGTCATATTCGATAAGAAAGCATCTCCCAAATGAAGAAATTCGACGGTTCGATTTTTCACGATTCTTGAAGATTTTTGGCCAGAATCTCAAAGTCCGTTTTATGGGTATTTCTCGCTTCTAATCGATGCAGAGACATAAAATGTGCTGCTTTCCGGTGGATAGAATCCTTTTAAAGGCTCCAAACGTCTTTTAAAATTTTTTTTCAAAAATAACGAAAACGTCTTTTGGCAGTATCTTCGTTTCTAATATAAAACGGACAACGAAAATAATCTCTATATTTACACAAACAATTGAAGAGCAAAAAAAATTGTAAATCCATAGGCATTGTGAAATTAAATATTTATAAATATTATACTTCATATATTATACATAAATAATATTAAAGGCACTGGAATCCTTCGAAATCGACGTTGATCGAAATGGCCGACGACGAGAATGGCGAAAACACGACGCGATAAACGACGAAAATTCGTGCTCAAAACGATCGAAGTTATCGGCAGTGACCAGCTTTGATATCGCGAAGCAATTATACGATCGCTATTGTAACGACGTCATTTACGATCTAACCCTTTTGTAGTCGAAATTAGACGACGACGACGACGACGACGACGATGATGATGACGATAACGACAACATCGACGGCGATATGACGATGGCAAACGATTCGATCGTCGTTATTATCCAACGTCGCGTCGGCCAGCGATATTGCTTTAACGCGATACCGCGTTTTGATATTGCCAAAAACTGCGGTTCTCAACCGCTCTTCGAAAAGGATCGCCACCGTTTCGTTCAAGAAAACGTAGGAAACTGCCGATGGACGAAGACAAAGCGCGAAAATAATTCTGATCGTAAGAATCCAGGCCGAATCACGGAGGAATTTCGATGGAAAATCTATCGATCGAATCGATGTTAATTCGCAAGTATGACGTCATCGAGGGAGAATCACTGCTTCACGGTATGCACACAAATCCGAATGACAACGTATCTCTAGTAGCTTCGAATAATTACCGACTAGCGCGCGTATGCACGAACCGGCAACTAATTGTCGTTTTATCGTGCATCATCGTGCGTATGCAGGTACCTACGCGCCATAGTTTTGATTGCGTTTTGATGAATTAGTAGAGATCGTGGTCGGTTGTCCATTCGCGCATTCGAGGCTCGTTTTCTCCAGTGTTTTTTCTGAGGAACTTACGGACGAAATTCCATGCTTGTTCTGGTGCAATCTGTGAAAAATTGAAAAATGTCTGTTCGAGATAACGTCCTCGGGTACACGAGGAAATGAGAAACGAAGCGTGTAAGTCTGTCGGTCCATCGACTTCGACCGTGTCGCGATAAATCGATCGATATTCCATTGGTAGTTCGTTCGCGACATTGACAATTTTCGAGGCTTGTTTTATCAAGTCCTTTGCGAGGAACTTACGGATGAAATTCTACGCTTTTCCATGTATTGGGTTGTCCGGAAAGTTCGTGCCGATTTTCGATTTTCTTCTTAAATTTATTTATTGCTTTATTATTTATATTATATTTTTTATCATATATTTTATTATATAATTAATTTTCTTTCTTAAAGAGAAATAAATCTGCAAAAAAAGAAAAAAGTTTTCTTCAAAATTGGCACGAACTTTCCGGACAATCCGATAGAATCTATGGAAAATTAGAAAAGAACTATACATGATAATGTCGTCGCAAGTTCAAGATGACGTTGTTAGCTACACGAGGAAAGAAAAAATGAAATGCGTAAGTCTGTCGGTCCATCGATTTTAACCGTGTCGCGATAAATCGATCGATATTCCATTGTCAGTCAATTCGTAGCGCTACGACTTCGTTCTCCCATTTCGACTAAAATCAGTTAGATTAATTTTGATTAACGTGGCTTTTACTTAAATCACGCGTTTCATATCAACACGGTCGAAGTGACGAGGGTTGATATCACGCGAAATAAAAATATTCCAAGCGAACTCGCACCCAGGATCGACTCACCACGTCCATTCAAAAGAAACGCGCGTCGTCCCTCCTTGCTCATCTCCAATTAGCTTCTCGAGAGGGTCTCTCGACTTCTCGTTCGAATTAAAATCCGAATATCTCTCGAATCTTCGTCGATCGTTTTTTATCGTTTTCTCTCTGGCTCGTCGCTCCATCGACGAAATCGTTCTTGACGAATATCTTCCTCGCAGCGAAGGAAAGAAATTCCACTCCGTAATCTCGGCCATTTACTCGACTCGAAGTCGGTGCTGGAGCACTCGTACGCACGCCTCCGTAAGTAGCAGAACGTAAGAGCAACGTGGAATCCAATCTCGTTGCCGGAGTAAGGACGTTTAAAAACTGAACTCGCCGAGGGGTAAGTCAAAGAACGTTTTCGAAGAAGGTTCGAAACGACGATCGTAAAGCGTTTCCTTATCCGTGGGGTCTCGACGTTTTGTCGGTACGTCGTTACTCGAGATTCTCCAAACGTGTTTACGAGGAAACGAAACGGCCGCGTTCGGATGCAAATCCGTGAGAAACAAGAAGCGTTCTCCTTTCCCTCTTTCCCATCCGGTCGGTTCTTTCCCTTAAAAGCGGCGGAGTTCGTCCGATATACGACGTAAAACGCAGGTGACAAGCGGCGACTCGCTCGGATTTTCGGTCCTCACTGTGAAGCGAGACCGACCGATTTCCGTGGTTCTCCCAAGCGTTTCGATTTTATCGAACGTCCATTCGGGTAGAAACGAGAAGGAAATTCGTCGAAGACGGCCCTGGTACGAAAGGCCTCGAGCACGGAAGGCCGCAACGAACGGTTTCGCGAGAAGAAGCGTAAAAGCTCCGTTTTACGAAGCTTCTGAAAAAATATTTCTTTCGAGGCAGGTGAGTTTACAGGGGCTCGGACGAACCGGTCGTAATATACCGTTCGTCTCGTTGTTACAGACGCTTGATGAAAGCGATAGGAGCTGGCTTATTCGTTCTTCGAAATATTCTCTTCTTACGACGAACGATAAACTCTCGCGTGATATATCTTACGAGATTTCAATGCAGCATCGTCAAGATTCGTATCGAAACGATCGTCCTCTTCGCATTGATTATTTCGTGAAATCTACGAATAATTTTAACCAGTTAAGCGTGGAATTTAGTTTCTAAAATCCCCCACAGTGCACGGAATTAAAATCAATTATAATTTATATATTTATAGTTTTTATAATTTATATTTTCATAATTTATTTTACGTTGTATTATAGTTGACAGTTTTATAGTTTACAGTCAATGGTAATTTTATATTTTGCACTACGCGTATACGCGTAAACACACTTGACTGGTTATAGCGTAAGCATAATTTATTAAGTATGATACAGCTGTGCGAGCGTAACAAGTATTTGTTCAACTTGAATCAATTTAATTTATCTTCTCTCTTCTCTCTTTGGAACGTGTTAAAAATCGTTCTTCGTATCTCTGCGTGTTCTTAATTCGACGCAAATTTAAAAATGGTAGGATCATTTCGAGACGATAAGATTATTTGATTATTCCATCTAAAAGCATACGATGTAAAATTTGAACGAATCTTATGTCTCGTAGAAAAAAGAACAGTCGGTACGTCGAACGATAAATTGTTGCGTTACACCTACGATTTCTGTCTTCAAATATCTCGCAAATATAATGTAACACGTAAGACAAAATTTCAAAAAATAAAATCTGTATAATATGTCTTAACTCATTTACTTTCACCACTCGACGCCAAAAATGTGCATGTATACAACTTATCCAGCCAAAAATCTCAAAAAAAAAGAAAAAATGTGCTAGTTAATGAATTAAAGTAGATCGTAAAAATTACAAATGGACGATTAGAGGACGATGATGGAAAGGACAAAGAAAATTGAAAAACTGACCGCGATGAAATTGAATCTCGTGAGAAAAAGAAGAAGCTAACGAGGCTTGGTCAAATAAAAGAAAAAAGAATACGACAGGCAAGTCGAGCGATTCCTCGCGCATTGAAAACGGCTCCTCTCTTTATCCGCGATTTATCGTCGAGTTAAAGCGCGCTGTGCAAACCAGAAAGCGCAATTTCCTACACACCCTTTGCTCTTCCTTCGGTCGCGCATCGTCCAACTTCGTGACGACGAATCCGTTCGACCGGAATACGCTACGGATAACGGGATATTCCCCGACGCGTTCGTACACACGTCGCCCGTTTGATCGAGGAGCCTAGCTACGTTGAGAGATCGCGCGCAAGGACGTTTACAAAACGTTGCGGCGTGCGAATTAACCCTTCGCACTCGAGCTGCTAACCCGACCGCGGCGATCAACGTGTTCCGCTCGAGCATTCAACTTGTTTGTAGCGCGTTAAAGCGCGATTCTGAGAAAGACGATCATAGCCCGAGCAAAGAGTACCGTACTAAACATACCGGAATTTTCGCGTACCTAAATCGTGTTGTAAGCGGTCAAACGATCCAAATGATTTAAAAAAAAAATTGTTAGTTTATCGAAGGAAATAATGTACAACATATACTAATAAAGTAATCAAACGTATTGTTCCATTTTTATAAATAAATAATATAGCAAATAAAGTATTTATAAATACATAATATAGGTATAATGAAATAATATAAAAAATTAAAGCGAATTTGGAAAAGGTCATTTGACCTCGTTTGGTACGTTTAGTGTCAAATATTATACAATTGGTTGCTCGGTACGAAAATGAAGACCGAACCTTTGTCTTCTCGGAAATGCATTTTCGAATATTGTTATTTGTATTTGTTTTTGTTTTTTCCCTCGTAGACTCTAGTGACCAGTGTTACGAGTTTGTACTTTTTAAAAAATAATTTGTCGCCTTCGGGACGAATACTTCGTCATCCATGGCAGAAATTACTTCGAGTTAAAATACCTATCCTATTTTAAGTTCGATTGATTTTGAACAAGCGAAGAATACGACACGAAGAACTTAAAAGAACGAATTTATGGCACATTGCAGCGCGATTCTGAGAAAAATTCTTGCTAATTACGCGATAAACGCGTGATAAAACTGACTAGAGCGATTAAGAGTCTCCAATTACTACACAGAGTTACAATTGCAAAATAGTTCAAAATAAAAATTAAATACAAAACCACTGGTAAGAGTGGCCCTAATTCGCCTAATTTTAGGCGAATTACGACTGGAACGAGACGGTTTAGCACGCAGCTCGATCGAAAATTTCATTCTTGTATATTTTACCTCTAAATATGTAAGTTAATTTATGCCAACTCAGCTGTGCTCGTTATCATTCTTACTCGTTAGAAAATCCTACGCCATTTGGAAGGTGCACGTTCGATCTCTTCCAGATTACGACGACTCCTATCCGATTCCATCCTGAATTAAAGTTCCCGTTCGAACTACGCAAGTTTCCTTCCGTGCAAGAAGGTGGTGCGTTTTCCAGGCTAGAAGAATCTCTATCGCTGTACCTCTTCCCTCCGCGCAACTAATTCGGTCGTTCCAAGTTTGACCAATTGGAAGAAGCGAGGAACGCGACGCGAAAAATTGAAAGCATGGAGCGAGAAGAGTAGACGACGACCGGCCAACGAAAAGGAGGAAGAAGTCGCGCGATCGTAGCGCGCGGCGCCACTTCGAAATTGAAACGATATGTCGTACAGATTTATCTTACGTTAACTGCTACCATATCGAGCAGCCGCGAGACTTTCGAGAGCGTTCCGGTTCCGAACGTCGCAGGCACGAATCCAATCAACCCATTAGCCTGGAACGTTTTCCTCCGCGCTGTACGATTAATCGTCGAGGACTTGTCTCGAATCAAAATCGAACGGAGCGCGAGCGTACGGCGAGGAATCTTCGAGATTATCTTCGAGAGCTCCTCTTCTTTAACGAAGCTTCCCCTTTTCTTCGCTCTGACTTCCTTTGGCGCGATCTCAGTCCTTGGTATTTTATTGTATCTTTTTTTCAGTCAACGACGTGATTAATTTGGTCGTTCTGCAGTATATAAAAATTTATAAACATACTGTAGAATAAGTCGATTAAAATACAATAATATGTAGGTAACGGTTCTCGTGCTTATTGAAAATTTCGTATTCATTAAATAACATCGGTATTGATTAATAGCGTAAGTCGTAATTCTACTCGATTACTAGCGTTATATTAACCCTTTTAGTGCCGGACGACGATG